>CM031240.1:567089701-567689701 GCA_018340775.1 Taxus wallichiana var. yunnanensis
ATCAAGAAATAATTTTGGGAGTGTAAAAATGAAGAAACATGTCTATTAGTTTAACACAAGAGTCCTTGTACAAGGTGGAACTTTCTCAAAATGTTTTTAACACCATGCAAAGTGTTAGGAGACTTAAAAACATAAAATGAAAGTATATTTAATTCTCTTCATTAACCATAAGTTTGTTTGGATCATTTTCATTGAAAACTATTTTTTCCACTCGACTCATCAATACATTGCACTCTAAGAAAAATTGAAGCTATATGTAAAATTTGTTAGATAAATCATTTAAAGCCTCCTAAATAGGTTCATTAGATTAATTTTCCTATTTTCATGAAAATTCATATATTTTATGGCCAAAATTAATTAATTTTTACTTCAAGAAAAGGAAACATTTCGGGAAGCAAGATAGAGGTGCAAACCATGCTCTGAAGCAACACTTGGGCGCTTGGGTGCACTTTTGGTGTCCCTTTTCACCCTTGGAACACTTATGAGGTGAAATTTCACTCCAAAATTTACCCCTCTCCTATTGGTTGGAATTTTCAAATTTTAAAACATAAAGGAAATCAAAAAAGTGCATATGGTAACTTAAGTGAGTGGTATAACTTGAGGTGGGCCCTACTTTTCCCTCCAATAACACTTTCAAACCTAATTTGCACCTTGGGTGCACTTATGAGGTGAAATTTCACCAAAAATTACACCTCTTCCTATTTTCTAGGATATTTCATGCTATACATGTAGATTCATTAAGAAAACATAAGAAAAACTTCAACATGGGCATGTGCATGCCTTACCATTCCTCCATCCCCATCTCATGGTGCAATTTTCTCCCCTCCTTACAACCAAGGTTATATTTTGATGTGAAATTTCACCCAAATAGTTCATCCAATTGAAAATATTCTTCCATTCTCCCACCTTACACT
The DNA here is from genome assembly GCA_018340775.1 of Taxus wallichiana var. yunnanensis. Lineage (NCBI taxonomy): Eukaryota > Viridiplantae > Streptophyta > Pinopsida > Cupressales > Taxaceae > Taxus > Taxus wallichiana. The sequence continues at coordinate 567,090,616 of CM031240.1, forward strand.
CTACCACACTCTCACTTTCCCATGTGCTTCCCCCTCTTTCACTTCCACCATATATAAATCACTCACCCTTTCTCCCACTTCATACAAAAACATAAAGTAAGATAATAAAACAATAAGTTCATCCATTAAAGTTATTTTAATCTGGTTCACCATGTTCAAACACTAAAATAATGCCTTTTGTGCCCTAGATGTCAAAATATTGTTTTCCTCATATTTCATGATCCAAGTGGGTGGAACCACCTCAATTTTTGACCATTCCTCCTCTTCAAAAAAATTAAGATGAATGTAAGATGTATTAAATTAATGGTATGAATTATTTTACAACCACATGAAATTTCCAGCCATAAATAGTGTTTTTAGATCTACGGAAACTCGGTGAACCAAATTTCATAAAAATTGGAGAAAAACATCTTGTAACAAAAAATAGAAACTTTTGAGAAAACTTTTATTCTGATCCAACCCTTGAAAGAAACATTTATATTTTTAGTAAGCCTCTACCAGGTAGCCTACTAAAAATAGTAAGTCTAAGAAATAATTGGTTTTCAATTACCTCAGTTCATTCCTCCAAGATCAAAACACTCAAAAATGAAAAATTGATAAAATTGCTAAAAATAGACCCCCATGTATGACTTACTAAAAATAGTAAGTGTTCAGAATGAGCTCAAAATTGTCACACATGTTCCCCCTTAATTTATCACTAATCCTAGCCTTTACGAGGTTAATTTATCGATTCTTCGGGTAAATTCCCGCATTTCAGATGTGGTAAGCATAAGGTGTCTTAGAGTGAATATGTTAAATTTAGAAACATGATGTGGAATGAACCTCATGAAAATGTGACAAAAGGGATTCTCTCAAAGTGTTTCATTTAGATGAAGTGGTAACTTGTTTTAAATCAAAAGGCCGGCAAGTGGTCACTTGTTTCAAATCATAAGGATAATAAGTGGTCACTTGTTTTAAATCACAAGGATATTTTTAGCTTGTGCACCATACTCTGACCAAGTTTCAAGAACCCCATAGTAAAAATGGTATACTTTTTACTATCTTCACTCTGAGAGGTATTTCTAAACATTTAAAAATCTCCACCTGTCACTATGTGGTGATTATCTCTTAGGATATTTCCTCATAGGAGTGATAAGGACAAATTCATGCTTGCAAATGGTTGATAATTGATTTTTGACTCAAGTGGAAGGGACTTCCTCTTGGTTCTCAATTTTAGTCTCAAAGTGCATTTTAGTCATGGAGGACATTCACTTCATCTAATATGGGGTTTTTATCATAAGGTGAACGAAATTTCATTAAATATCTCTTTCCTTCCCCACTTCTATGTAAGGATATAGTTTTGCATCTCATTGGTCATCAATGTTATCAAGGTAATAGAATCACAAATCATGGTTATGTGGGTAGTTGTCTCATTTTACACACCAAGTGCACCAATTTCATTCCATATGAATGACTGATAAATAAGGAATGTAAGTGTTTTAGTGATCATAAGGTTTGTTCAAGTGAGGGAAGACATCCTTAATTGTTTTCAATGGTCTATTAATCAAGTGTCTCTCATCTCTCCTCTCGGAGCATGTGATGGGCTATAATGGTTGATCATTCAAGAGGAGGCTTCTCATAGTCCATACGGGTCAAAGTTATTCATATGGAATTAATCACTAGAGCATCACTACAGAGGTCATCAGGATCAAGAGTGGATTTTCTTCATGATTGGAGCCTCTTCATCATTCTTCATTCAATATTAGAGATTCCCCTCTCTCTTATTTTCATTATTTCTCTCTCTAGAACTCTATTTATTTGTTGAGGATTTCACTTTAAGTTGAAAAGTCACATGGGAATGCGAAGAGCCATTGGATTTGGCTATATATTATAATTCTCTCTCCATTCCTAAGGGTTATATTTTCTTGGTTGATATCTCCCACTTACTATAAGAAATAAACTACATTTCTTATATTTCCTTGTCTTATATTTTCCTCTCCATCTCAACTACTACTCCAATAAAGCTTTGTAATCCTACACAACCAAGGAAAGAATGAATCTTTTGATGAATATAATGTAGTTAAAATTTGTGTTGATTGTGTTTTTTTTTTTCTTTTCATATTGGTGTCTTCTCATTGTTAACTTGGAAATATTATTGTTTTATGTCAATAAAATTTGTGTGTTATTTATTAAGTAAAACCCCTTCTCACTTTCTCCCCTCTCTCCATACACACACCTTTCCTCCACCTCCTTTTTGCACATGGGTTTAGTGGATTATTCTTGTGTGATCCCCATTAAAATGCCACCCATGATGGTTAGAGTAGTGTACATTTCCCTATTTTCAATAAATGGATCTACCTTATTCCTAAGTAGAGGGACCTAGTCCCGAGAATTGGTGAAAACCCCTAATTTTCCCTTGTGACAAATTATTTTACGAACAATATGGTAACTCTTCTTAGGAAATTTTGTGACTATATTTAGCTATTAATTAATTTGATTCACTTTATGTGCTATCTTTAGACTATATATCTCTAGTCTACTCTACCTATTTTTATGTCATCTCCATGTAAGTGACCAAAATAGCTAGTTACCTTTCTATTTCTATCATGTCTATTTTTGGTGCATCCCTTCCTTCTTGGATACCCATATTTCTTTCTATGTGTCTTTTTATGCTCTTGTGGCACTTACGTGCAACCTTATCTAACTCCACCATCTTCTCACTAAACCTCAATTACTCTACGACCTCTTTATGATGTCTATTCTTTAACTTTTGAGTGTTTCTTCTATTCTTTCTACACGGTTATTTCCATTCTTCATGTGTGCCTATTTTCCAATGTTTTTGCATGCTTCTTGTCTCTCCTTTATTTACACAATCCTTTTATATCTTTCCACACACTAGTTAAATAAAAATAAAAAATAATATGTATCCCCAATGTGGGACACCATTAATAAGAATATAACAATTTTGGGACCGAATACTACTAAAAGGATGAATAATGATGATGTTATCTTACTATCCCTAGATAAAAGGGTGGCATATTTGGATCATATGAAAAAGGTAAGAAAAATGTTAGGTAGAATCAACAATATCAAGGATATTTTAGAGATATTTCTTAAATATGGAAAAGAAGATGAAAATATAAAGTTAAAGCTACTACTCTTTTGTATGATCTACACTACATGAGAAATAATATTCATGAATAGTTGTATCAAGTGAAATTTTACAAGAGTGATAACAAGGGTATAGAGAATGAACCTCATATCCTCTTAGATGATATGGGATAGACTTAATATTACTATTTTTGGTTTCTTAATGTCTAGTCACTTTATGCCTTGTGAGTTGACAATGAATTCAAAATTTTGGGTTGTTCTTTGTTGTAGGTTTTTCTTGGATTTACCTTGATGTTTTTTTAAATCTTTGCTTATAATTTCTAGTTGTATAATACCTCTAGTATTTTACAATCCTTAGTCAATTTTAAATAAATATTTTTAATATTAGGATAAAATACTATTATAAAAATACAATAAGAATTTTACTTGAAACAAAATTTTAAATAGTATTTTCTAAACTAATATACTTTTCTTCCTCTTCTTATATTCTTCTTCTCATTGTTCCATCTTCTCATCCTTCTTATGTTTCTCCCATGATTGTATACATTTTTAAAAAAAAACATGGAGTAGATGAATGTATGGTATATAGTTATGTTATCCTTTTAAAATCTTCATTGAAATTTCAAATCTCCCTTCAAATTCCAAAAAGAAATTCAAAATTTTAATTTCCCTTTAAATGAGATAACTACAAAAAAATGTTTTTTTAAAAAATATTCCTCTAAAAATTTAAGAAATATTGTTTAATGGTAAAATATTTGTTTATTTAAACCATATATTTTAATAATAATTAAAATCATATTTTCCTCTATTTTAAATTTTTTTCATATTATTGTAAAACAAAATAATCTATTATAAATATTCATTGATAAAAAATTATCATGTTTAATATATTAAATAAGTTAAAATTAACATTTTTTCTTACTTAACACACATATGAACATTATATTTTATGTATATATTGAAAACATAATTTCATTTTAATAAAAAACAAATTATATTTATTAGTAATACACAATAGTCTCAATTGCATTCCTAAATTCAAATAATGCATATCAACTATTTTTTCTATCATATAATTTACATAACACCTTTTTTAACGTCACTCATTTTAACTACTTGAAAGTATTTTTTTGTTTTAAAGAATATAGTCACTAACTAACATCGGTATGCTACTTACTCTAGTTCATTTTATCTTCATGCTTTGTGTATTCCTCATCCTTCTCATTAATTAACTCTAAGAACCCATTTAAAGGATAGTTATCTTCTACAAGATCCAAACTATAAATATCTTACTCTTAAAAGTAGTGGATCATTAAACATAAAAGTTGTTGGCATACCCTTCTTTCCATATATAAGTCTCATTAGCATTCAAGTGGAATGACACCCTCATCTTTCCAAGGTATTTCACTACAAGGTGATGTTATTTTTCTATTTTAAAACTATGTCATATCATCTCACCATCTATGATTCATTTATATATCCTCCTTATATTATCCATAAGCATAACCCAAACCCTAATTTTTTTCTACAATAACCTATCTCTCGCATGATGAAACTTTTTATATCTATTTAAATATTTGAAATCTAATATAGAAAAGAATATTAATCCATATAGTAATATTTGTAATGAAAATTTTGGATAAGAATATATAGACATAGAAATTCCAACACATAAATGTAGACAAGAATAGATAGACATAGTAATTCCAACACATAAGTGTTTATATATGTTTATACCATAGATATAATAAATATATCCATATCTCATCTTCCTACTTCAATACATGTATCGATGCATCTATAAATCTCATGTCATGAAAAAAATATGGAATTATACTTTTAACATGAACTACAAGCCATACATGAACATGCTCTAGAAACTAGACAAATATGTTATTAATCATGTTTTTCTTAACTTGTAATAAATCAATGTGAAAAGGTATTGATTACCTCTACTCTACTATAAACTTCAATTTACTCTTTGTAAACCACTCCTCAATTATCTCAATAGAGTTCTAATCTAATCCATCATTCACCATGTACAATATCCATTATCATGGAACAATTAAAGTATATCATGGAAACTAAACATATAATGTTTCCTTCATTTTCCATTTGTTATTGCATGAAAGGATAAGAACCCAAACTAAACATTATAGCAAGAATAACCTACTTAAAACAATATATAAATGTGAACCACTACTTACACTAGAATATTTGACTATAAAAATCACACTCAAGCCAAAATGAGATATGTAGTCACTAAAATATGCACTTATTACTATTACACTATGCCTCTGGTATGTTGTTTATATTCCTGATTTCTAAGTATGAAAAATAGGAATTGGTGACACCTATTTGGTCCTTTTCTTTCTTTGATTGGATCTTATCGTATCTTTTATTTGGAATTTACATATTTTTGGTCAATTCAAAGGGATCCATGTTCATGTCTTTTGTATTAGTTTTTCCTACTTATTGTAGGGACGACACCACCCAACCATGATAGTAGCACCCAAACATTAACGTCCTTCTAGGAACTTCTATCCTCTTTACTTTATTTTCTATTTTGCTAGTTTAATTTGAATTTGGGTCTTTCCTTGGATCTTTTCATGAACTAGGTTGGATTATAGGGTGACTATATGCTGAAATTCAAACTAAGAACTCATATATATACACAACCTACTAACTATTCTAAGGGGAAATTAGGATATCATTTCTATATCTACCACATACAAAAGAACAACACAAGGGATTACATTTTAGGCTCTAATATTCACTACATATGGGGAGGCTATTATGAATTCCATACCACACAATTTTTATTGGGAAAAATTAGTTATAGCCCACTATTATTATTTTTGTGAATGACACTAGAGTATCATAGCTCAAGGGACACAAATTTAATCAAACACAATAAGAAATACATGGAGTCTGAAATGTAGTGTAGTTATAAAAACCAATATGACATCGGGGTGGCTGCAAGGGTGGGAAAGAATAGAATTTTAGTGAGCTTGACATGACCTACAATGAATAAGAAGTGATACAAAAGGAACTAGGATCAAACTATTCCTCAAACACCAACACCCAAAATAGATGCTAGCACCTAGGTGGTTGTGTCCTCTCATAGGAACTTATGTCCATGATATTGCCACATTTCAGAATTAGAAACAAAACTCAAATATTATAGAAATAGCCTTTTCAGATTAGGTACCAGCCCAAAATTAGTTCATACCTATAGAGGTAAGCTAAATCATTCTGAAAAACCTATCTATCACTATTTCTTATACTTCTTTAGCTTGATCTTGCATAATTTTAGTTATATTTATCTTATCAATAATTCCCCTTATTTATAATTAATTTTGTTAAATCATTTGGTGAACCTATTCCTTACATGCCCATTATTGGATCTTTCATGGCTTCCCATACCTTTGATTCCAATGCTTCCCCATTCTATATCCAGGTTTAACTTCGTAATATCCTTATTAAGTATGTCCTAGTTGATCTTAGATCTGGTCTTAATATATGCACTCTATCCTTTCTCCATCAAATAATACTTTTTGCTACTCATCTCAATCCATCTACTCTTTGTATATGTGGCTTTGATGATACACCTAAGCAAGTATTGGGCACAATATCTCTTCCCCTTATTATGGGATCTTACACTCTTGATGTTTTATGTCACGTTATGCCTCATGATGTCCCTTATACTATCCTTCTAGGCCATCCTTGGTTACATACTATGCATATAATTATTTCTACCCATGCCCTTACTACACCTTCTTCCATGGATACTGCTACAATAGATTACACATCTCATGTTACTATTCCTTGTGATATTACCCTCATACATGATGTTAATGACATTACCTACCATATACCATGGAAAATGTAATAAAGGAAAATCAAAACATAAATGAAAAGTAAACCTTCGTTTACAAATCCCAAAACAACCTCATATTGGATCTGCTAAAAGAATGAGGCTGAGTGACATTATTTTTAGGATTCATTTGATTTGTGAGATTTGGTTGATTTATGGATGCTCCAAGTATTCTAAATGAAATATTATCTAAGCCATGATTATGAATGTATGATCTTGATGTGATTTAGGAAGCATAAAAATCTTGGAAATTTATTTTGAATCACCAAAAGATTTCACAAATGGGCAATATGAAATCTCGAAAGCTTTGGTGGATGATTTTCAAAGGGAGGATCATTGATTTATAGATGGGGAAAGTGAATACTCAAGCTAAGTTGTGATTGATTTGATTTGGAGATAACTAAACATGATTTGGATTCTTTAGTTTATTTTCTATGTTTGATTGGAGAGTTAGACTATTGTTATCGATTTGCAAGAGTGAATTAAGGTAGAGTTGGCAAGGGGTTGCACATGTTTTTCATTTTAAATTCCATATATGTTATGTATTAACCCAAAAATGTCACAAATAACTCGGCTTGTGGAAGAAAGTGGATTGATTTCAAATTGTTATGACTTGGAAGATAGATGATTTGAGTAAATTAAAACACATCCTTTTGATTAAAATATTAATTTTTAGTTCTAGTTAGGACTTGAGTTGGGTAGGTGGACAGGATTTGAGGATTATTTAATTTATTTACATGTGGGTGTGGAAATGTGGATTTATTTATTTAATTTGATATTAATTTATATAATAAAATTAGCTAGTGGGTGATAGGGTCTAAAAAGAATTAAATAAATCAATTCTATATAGGAACAAGGGGTGTAATGACATTTTGAATGATTATGATGCATAACGGTAATTTAGGAGTGTCTACACCTACATTGCACATCATTGTCCTATTGGGATTGTTGGCCATTGTGTCTATGGTGTTTTCATTTATGGAAAAGGGATTTTAAATTTAATAAGTGTTTCCATGAGTTGTAAATCAAGGTCAAGCTTGAAGGTTGATTGGTAGTGTTTGGTTTTACTAAAGTTCTATGGTGCCTTGAAGCATGGTCTAGTAGGCATGGTCATAGTATGAGTACTCATAAGGTGGTATGAGGTATTAATGAGGTCAAAAATGTTCCATGAGATGTGTTATAGGTGCTTATGTGTCTATAAGTGGTCTTTATGGTCAAATGATGGAAAGTCATGGTTGAGTTAGGTCATTCTAAGCCTATTCCTAGATGTAGTGCATGTTGTTTAGCACGGTGACATGATATTTGGAGTAGGTATGTATAATATGAGCATGGAAAGATGTTTTAACATGGCATTAAATATTTATTATGAGTGTTAGGTCAATATTTAGAGGTTTTATGCTATTTCATGTTCCTTTGAAGCAAATGCCTTGAGAACAAGGCGTGTAGACAAGGGTAACTATTAGTTTATAGAGATATTTAGGTACATTTGAGAATGGATGAGAGTTGGGATAGTTAGATGAGGTTTCTATGATGCTTCACGCCAATTTTAGGCCAAGGTTGTGAATATTTGCATGTTATGATATTTTTGGAAAAACTAAGTTCTAAAGAAGATAAAATCCATCTCGATAAGTACTTCAAATTCTCACCCACTCACACAAACTTTTCATGGGAAATTTTGGATTTCAGGGATGATTTTAAATTGATCTAATCATGTTTTAAAAAAACAATGAGTTGATTTGATCATCCCATCTTTATGAGCAATCGTTGATAAGTCAAACATGTCAAAACCTTAGCTAAAACCCTCCTAGCAAAGTTCAATATGAAAGAAATGAATTATTTGGTCTCTAAATGATCTAGGAAAGAAAAAGTGATGCATCGGGTTTATAGAGGATTCTCCGAGTCTCATTTTAGTGGTGGTATCATGTTCCATAGGTTACATGAAGTAGGAGAAAAGCCTTGTTTTATGGATATTTACAGTTTTAGGGCCGAGATGGAAGATTCGGGAAGAAAAATGAGCCGTTCCAAAATACTTAAGAGTTATGATAGATGAAAATTAAAATTTATAATTAATTATAATGGATAAAATGGAAGATACATGTCCTCTAAGTCACCCTACCAATTTTGGCCTTAAGGGCCAAAACTTAGTCATGGAGGTTTGAGGTGTGTTTGATAGAAATACATGTTAGAGAAATTGTTTTTGACCATGAATAGTTGGTAGAGGAATATAATGATATTTTTAGTTATTTATTTGATATAGAGTGATGAATTTTATTTGAATCCGTAATGGCCTAATTGGTTCTATTAAGCTTTCAAAGATAGGTGGTCAAAAACAGTGTGTTGGATCAGTTTTCTCCACATGAGCTATGCTTGTGAATGATTGGAGAGGTGTAAAGGTTTCCCTTGATGTGTTATAGGTTTTGTTGATATTGGAAGTGTATTTCGAGAAAATGGAGCATATTTCGCTCAAGATTGTTTATTGAGTCCTTGAAGCTTGGATGAGCAGCTTCGAGATTGGTCTCTTTGGAGGCATTTTGCTATGTTTTGATGAATGGAATGATTTTTATAAAAAGTAGACTCGGAGAGATTTACATTGATATGATACTTAAGTCTTGATTATTATTTTTTCAATGTGAAGTTTCTTGTTTTATGGGACTAATTTTTGGGTACTTGAAGACCTAGTTATGCATACTTGCTTCTTGGTGGGCTTCATGTTGGAGAGATTTTTGTTCTTGTTAGTGACACTGAGAGAGATTTCCCCTAAGTTGTGTGGAGCTGATGGAGAAATGAAAAATATGGAGTGTGCCTTTGAAGATCATGGTTCACTCGTCGGATATGATGTCTTTATTTTAGGCGTATTTGAGTAGCCTTGTGTTAGTTGGTGTGTCTATGCTATTTCCAACCCTTTATGTTTATTGAGTTAATTTATATGATGTATTTGATTTTTTTGCATTGGAATGACTTACCCATATGGTCATGGTTGACCTAGGGTTTTTTGTGCAAGTATGATGTATATAAGTGAGTTATATCTACTCATTGTGACTAGTTGAGATGACAAGGGTGTGAGCGAGCTAGAGAAGAAAGAAGAAGTGTTTAGAGGGGTCAAGGAAAGTGTAGAGACCAAAATTTGGTCACACTCCCTTGGTCCCTCGAAAAATAACCACCTAAAACACACTCACCTAACCATGGCCCCTTTCACCCCACTCTAATATTAATTTAATTAAATTAATCCATGTTCTCACAATATTCATTATTTAAATATCCTAATTGGATAATGCCCACACCATCCTATACACCTCATCTAGCCACCTCACCCCAAGACCTATTCTTAGTATGTTCTCATAACTAACTAAGACATACCTAAACCCTAAAAAATCAAAGCCTACATTCCCTCTAACCACATTTCTGCCCATTAGAAAGGAAGCTTCCATTCTAATCCGTGGAAGAAAACAAACAAGATCCCAAAAATCAAGAGGATCTACCCGGTTTAGTAAACCTAGGGAATTCCACCCTAACTAATATCGGTTACCTAAACCACTTCAGGTCAATCCAGAACCACCGTCGGTTACCATTTAATCCCCAGAACAACTTTATTTCCAGGTTGGTACATCTTTCCGAGAGCAAGAGATGAAACCAGAGCTGCATGCAAGTAGAACTAGCATTCATACACACATCATATCATCCATAGCCAACACCTAAAGCAATCACAGAGCCATTTTCCTTCATGGGAGCATCCAGGGAAGTACCAACACCACACCAAGTGTCTTCCATTTGATCACCCACCATTTCTAACAAGACATCAAGCTCATACAACAGTAAGTGTTTTGTTAACCAACACTTTTCCATTGTCATTTTGGTAGACTCTTTTACTTCTATTATTAGTTTCTACTCCCATCCCCATTCCCCCACCATTTACCTTCATGAAAACTTGATCATTCCTTCACCCACTCCATTGAACTGCTCATACCTAGATTTTAATTACCCTGAGTATACCTAAGACTCACACAGACCTTGCCATAGCCCTCTCCATTTCCATTTAGTTTTGGATCTGCCCTCACATCAAGTTTTTATTAAGCTTCCTGTACCCCGACCATACCGATGTCGGTTACCCACAACCATCACCGGTTAACCTAAACCGACACTGGTCATACCAGAACAACGTCAATCTATGTGTTTTTACCCTTAGACCAAGAATAGATCTTAAAAACCTCCACCAAATACCCAAAACAACCTAGAACCAAATCCAGACTAGTACCAGTATCCTGACAGAGACCTTGACCTTTAGATTCAATCATAGCTTAGCTTGATTGTGGACTAATTTGCTTATTGTAGAAGAATGAAATACCTAAATCATTTTAACTACAGTAGGATTTCATTTATCATTAGAATTTAGTTGTTTTAAATAGTGGATTGATAGCCATCTAGGGAGTATCACACTTCCCGGATCTAGCATACGCTAGGTAGTCCACTGCATATACTATTTAACTTTTATTTGGTGGTCTTGTTTTCTATTTTAGGTAGTTCCTCCTAGCCAAAAGGAAGCTCTCATGATTAGCTTTGGATCAATAAGTCATACATGCGCAACAACCTACAACCAGACATTTTAACAGGTATTCCTCCTAGCCCTTTACCCTTATTTGTTTTGTCAATATTCAAAGAAACGCTCTAGAATCAAGTGAAACATTTTGGCACACCGGTGGGACCCATTCAGGGTTCTTTGCATTTCTTCATTTCTAGGTGAAAAGTTGCATGTTTGTTTCCTTTCTAAAAGGTTCTCACATTAAAATTTCTCCCCTGGAATCTTCTTTTCTTCTATTTTCTAAAGTAATCATATTTTGGTGCTTTAAAACAAACATTTCTTTCCTTTTCATTAGTATCACATTAGTGAAAGAGCATCCCTTCTCCTGTTCATCTTTTTGTGTCATCGAATTCAATATTTTGATTTGGGTTTTAAAAATAATTTCATTTCATTCTGGTTTTCTACATTAGCTCACATTAATTGAGGTAAACGTATATGCTGGAAGTCATTCCCGGTGATGGTTGAAAAATGAATCATAGAAAGAACATCTCTCTCTCTCTAAGTCTTACCAAACTACAAAAATTCAAAAATATACACATTCTTAAACAACATCTTTCCTTGAATGCTCATCGATGATTGCATTGATCAAAGGATTGGCAAGTACTCCCCAAAAAGTTGCTTCTATCGAGTCATACTTGAGGAAGGCTGCCCCCACCATAACATATCTAAAACCTCTCCTTGTAGATGTCCTTCTTTGTAGGAAGCCATCTTCACCAAAAAAATTATATTCTAAAGTTCATGAGAGTCGAGTCCTTAATAGCATAAGCTGAACAAACATAATAGAAAAAGAACTCTTAGGATCATATTTTTCTTAGTGTTTCTATTTGGCTTGCATTTTGAGGTGAGAGGATCTTCATTCTTCATTTTCTTATTTCCCCTTGCACGCTCCTCATCATAGTTGGTGTATTCCAGCTTCATCTGAGTGTGCTAGACCCTATTTCCATCATTCCCAAATTTGGGTTTGATTCCATATTTGATTTTAAATCACAACCACCTTTTCTTCATCTCTATTTCAATTTCATAGTAATGTTGTCGGTGTTTCATCGGTTACCCTCACCATCATCATCGGTTTTACCCAACCGGCATCGGTTTACTTGTTTCTTTTGGTTAACCTACCCAAAGGACACCTGTACTCACCTTTTTGTTGTTTAGAGTCTCTGTCACTCTCTCATCATATTCACTTTCTGCTAAATTCCATCAACATCTTATTTACTTAGTAGATTTTCACCTTTTGCCTTATTTTTACAAACTGTCCATTTTCCAAAGTGACCATCATGGTTATGTGTGGCATCGATTTCTCCTAACCAACATCGGTCAGCCTGTGTAATTTTCAAGCTGACATTTTAACCCCAATCCGCCCACCACTGCTTGTCTCTCCTATCTTTGTTGTATTTCTGTGACATTTTCAGAGAGAAATCCTACCACATCGAAGATTGTTCACATGGTGTTGACACGTAGCCAAAAAACACCCTCATATTCCATGCTAGTTTATCAAGAACTCCCACCTAGTCCTTCACCACCTTCTATTTTATCACCCATGGATCCTAACCAACCTATCACTATCGCCACAGGGGATGAGGAGTTCACACGACTCCTTGACCAAACCCTTCGCCTTGCAGTTTTATCTTTCCCACTCATCCACTTAAGATGCCTCGGGTTAGTTGATATACGACATGCCCATATCTATCCCCCTCTCATTCCTACTTCTACGTCAGCCCCCTCTGGCTCCATACTACCCACACCTGCCTTGCCCCCAGTCATTTCATAGCTAGGCTCTATACCTCTATGACCTATTGCATCGCCATCTATTACATCATGCACCCATTGCATCCATTATACCTTCACCAACCACCCAAAATGTAACCTCATTTATGCCTATTGTCTCACATATACCCATAGCTACACAACCACCCCCAGTGTCGGTGACCCCTACCCCTTTTCAAAACATCATCCTTTCTATTCCATAGTCCTTAGCCCCCATTGCTACTAGGGTCACCACGACCCTTCCACCTCCATATACGTATTATCAGTATCCTCCCAATTTCATCTATCATTCATTACAGGTACGTACCCCCTATCTCATTCTCTCCTCCTCAATCTATCTATATGGCAGCACCATATACTGGAATTCCACCCCCATCATATGCCCAACACCAAACTCCTTAGGCTACTAGAGGTACCCAACCATCACAACCTACCAACCTAATCAAGTTAATGATGGAAAGATGCAGACATTGGAGGCATCGGTTTCTAGCTCCCGCAACACTCTCACCTATGATGAAATTTGTAATGAGCCCATACACCCATCCATTCCTATCCGTCCATATCCCATGCATTGGGAAATGCCTAAATTTAACCGCTTCAACAACAAAGAGGACCCACAATAGCACTTACGGTCTTTCAAACATGGTTGTTATCTGATCACCCATGATGACACTTTGCTTTTGAGGACCTTTCCCATGTCTCTGACTAGGACCACATTATATTGGTATAGTGGGTTACCTAGACATTCTATCTTCTCATTTAATTAGGTAACCCAAGCCTTCTTGGATCACTTCTCCATCAATGTTGTTAAGAAGGTTACCATGACTGACCTCTACTCTATGTGTCAATATGATGATGAATCTATCACAGATTTTGTCACTCGTTGGTGTAGCTTGATCAATCAACTCACATTCCAACTACCACAAATCGAACTCATAGAGCTCTTCATGCGGGCTTGTGCTAGACATATCTCACCAACCTTGTAGGTCCATACTTTCCAAACCTTCGATGAGGCATTCACCATGGCACGAAAGCTAGAAATTTGGGCCATCGAAGAAAAGAAAATCCAACTATGAAATAAGAACTCGCATTTAAATCAAATGATACCTCTTCTTCTTTGAAACCACAAAACAATTATTCAAAAGCCAAGGGAACCGCTAACACAGTGGTACTCAAGGCTGACCCACCCATCCATCAAATCAGGCTAACCCCTCATCTAATCTCTCACTTGTACATACTTTTCAATTTAGATGGGAACAAGGAAATACACCCCAATTGAGGAGCCTTATTCTTCTGTTTTAGAAAAACTCATTAAAGTTGGGGCCATCACCCTTCCTCTCATAAAACCACACATTGGTTTTGATCCTGCTTGCCCCACACCCACATGGTACAAAGAGCATGACTTTTGTAACTATCATCGAGTAAAAGGTCATAGTGATGGAAATTGCATCACTTTTAAGAACATTGTTCAAGAAATGCTTGAGAAAGGTGAGTTAACCTTGGATAATCCTAACGCACCTACCAATCAAAACCTACACATCTTCAAGAAACCATTTCCTAATCATGCCCCTTCTTCTAATCAAACCGGAGAGACCTCAACTCATGATAGCCATACCCATGAGGTCCATGCTATTTTTCAGATGACACACCCATTACTTCCCAATTACCTCATATTCCTTCCATAGAGGAAATCCTAGCCCAAAGTCCTCCACCTACACTTGAACCCACTTCACCTATTCCTCCACCCACAGAGGAACACCCTTCATCTCCTCCCCCACCCATGAAGGATCCTCCTATTAATATCAAGACCATTTCACCTTTGGCTTCTTCACCTAGAGATCCGTCACCCGCAGTACCTCTCCAACCCATGGAAGACAATTTTTATCTCCTCCACCCACAAGGAGCACCCATCATCTCCTCCACCTATCAAAGATCTAGTATAAATTCCTTTGCCTCTAGGTGACCATTCTCCATCAGTTACCCAAGATCCTACGGACTTACTTTCGGCTCTCTTACCCACAAAAGCTGAAGCTAGCAAATTCCCCATTTCTAAGACACATTTTATGGGAATCACCATTGGATCCTCATCAACCTCACCCACTACAGTGTTCATTCTCACACTTAGCTAACCACCTGGATTATGTGGATAGAGCCTTACTTTGGGGTGTCTTCTACTTCCTATCTCAACACAAATGTAGATGTCACTTGCTGACACTTCCACTATCTACCCAAAAATATTTTGGCCATCGAACCAAACACAACCAAACTATCAAAATTCTTCCATGATACCACTCATGGCTCAACTCACACCCCTACCCATAACCCAACATGCATCTACATCCAAACCCACACCTACATCATCTTCCTTTCCTAAACCTATTACTACCTTAGGGGTCATCCCAACCGCCAACCTTACTCATCCACCCATCAAATTAGATTTAGCTACATCCTCCAAAGCTAACACCAAGCTTAATCTGGCACCCAAATAGAAGAACCAATCCCATAGATCTCATACTCCAACCTCGTTGATCACACCTTCATCACCTTCACCCCTTCCATCCATCTTAGGACCTCACCCTCTAGCATGGTTAAGAAACCTCCACCTTTGGTAAACTAAAAACACAACAGCCCATTCCTCCCTCACAAACCTCTAACATACCCAAGCACCGACATGACTTCCACCCACACCTGCAACATCTTTACCACCCATACCTCCAATACCATCGATAACTTCTTCACTACCCATGACACTTCAATCTCTTTCCCTCACACCTCTTCTACGACCCACGTCATCTACCTTCACAACACCTCGGTTATCCCCATGGGTAACTCACCCTCTTCCACCATCCACTTTCCCTCTAGATCTCATGCACCTGTATCACCTTTACCCAAGAAGGTGCAACCTAAAGACAAAAATATGCTACCCTCCAATAAGGTAGTCAAACCAACCACACACTCTCTTTCCAGTTCATCTACCATACCCCTACCCAAGAAAACATGACCAACACCTAAGACCACACTAGCACCTAAAACCATAGCTCGACCCACTCCCCCTCTTGCAAAAACCCTTCCTAAAATCACTTTCACTTCCCATTGTGATCCTCTTGGTGGGATCCTATGCCAAAAATCTTAACCCAACCTCCTTGAAACTTTTTGTCATCACATTACCACCTCTCGGACCTTATGACCCTCAAACCCAAACCAAAGGGGTTTGAGACACAAAATTTGTGCCTACCATCGTGTGTCGGGACATGATGTAGAGAACTAAAGGCTTTGAAAACCATTCTTATCTAGTTGTGTCCTCTGAAGAAAATTTGATGATGATGACCTTCTCGATGAGGACCCCATTTCACCAACCCATTCCCATAGTTCTTCCCTCATTACCTACTCGGTGACCACAAGACCTCCACCCCATGACTCTTAGAGCCACCCCCAAGATTCGAAATTAACATGGTTCACATCGAGAGAACTCACAAACCTCCACCCAAATGTTGGTGTGCCTAGCTCATCTCACAAGTTTCCTTCCCACCACTTGGTTTTTCCTTCTATAGCTTATACCTTTCATGGCTCACCTACTTCACCTACCTCCCCACCTCAGATCAACATGATCCATTGCTACCCACACCCAGAAGGATAAAGGAAAGGAAAAGGAAACCGACCCACCAACCAATCCTATACCCAACATACCATCTACACCCACACCTAAAATCACTATCTATGGCCCCACATATCCTATTTCTAATGGGGTTACACATCATGCGATGCTCAAACAACTACACCAATCCCCCTCAAAATGTCCCTATATGACCTCATCCAAACCTCAAAATCCCATCATCAAGCTCTCATGGAGGTTCTTCAGTCTATTGAGGTCTTACCCAATGACCCTACACCCGTGGCCTCCATTATTACACCTCATCATGTAGCCTCTCTCACCAAATTACCACCTTCATCTACACCTCCACCTACTCACCAAGTAGCCACACTCAGCTTCTCAGATGAAGAGATCACACCACACCAAACCAATGACCCAGATCTAGCTCTCTTCATCTCATCCACATCGATGATATATGTGTACGACGTGTTATGATCGATGGGGGCTAGCATTAATATCATCTCCTCCCATGCATTTGACCAAATGTGCATACCTAACAATTACATGCATAAACATCCCATCATGTTGCATTCATTTAATGACACTATCACCTCTACACTTGGCACCATCATCCTCCATGTTCACGTGGGCCCCCACTATTCTAGAGTTATTTTATGTCTTGGAGGGGGAATTTCAATATAACTTTATTACTTGGTAGACCTTGGATTCATGTCATGGGTTGTGTTCCTTCCACTTTGCATCATTGTGTAAAGTTTGAGCATGAAGGACACACCTATACCATTCCAGCTGACCCATCACCCTTCAAAACCTATAACATGCTTTACCAACCCAATGACATGTGCTTATACCCATTAAAGTGCATCTACCTCCATGACCACTGCCTCTTCACCTACACCTCCACTCACCAGTGTCGCCACTACCTCAACCGCACCTACATCCTCCATTCCTACCTACCATGCCTGACCTCCATGGCTGAACCGTCAACCTCCCAATCAATTGTCTCTCCACCTCCGATCCAACCTCTAACACATCTATCTATCCTAGCTACCCACATATCGACCACGATCCCTTAGAAGGCATTTTTCAATGCCTCACTCTGGGGGAGTATCACCTATATAGTGTCAACACATTCCTTACTCCACAAGAGTATGGAAGTCTTCACCAACACCCTCATTATGATCACCGTATAGGAGAGCACCTCCTTTATGGTCCTCCCCACCTTTGTACCAATCTCACCTATGGGGGACTTGATACTACCACTTATACACCTGAACCACCATCACAAACCCGCCCATTTTTGCTGACCTCCAGTCACTCACCAATCATCATTTCACCCACACCTTCCTACACCATGTGTGTGGAAGGGTTTTGGTTTTGGATTTTACAAGCAAGGCCATCATATTGTTATTCCATGTACTACCCACAAACATAATGACCATGTAGTGGTATCGGCTTTGTTGAACCACCTACCAAGAAGGCCCACATTGAACTCATTGAGGACATCAACCCTTCTCCACCTTCTTCACCCACTCCACCTTCTTCACCACCATCACCACCTTCACCGACGGAGTTGATGGATCCAGAATCCATTCCTCTAAAAAAAATTTTCATAAACACCATTTCCTTGGGGCCTCTGACTTATCAATGCATGAGGGCGAGGCTCCCTCATCTCTTCCCTTCCTGTATCCTAAAATGATCGATGATGATACACCTTTGATTAACATCGTTCAATGTCAGGATGATGAATCTATACTCACCTACCTTGGTGCTGAAGACTCATATATTCATCGGTCATTACCATCTAGATGCACAAACCATGTTGAATGAATCGACTATATCAAAATCAACATCCATACTCAGGATGACCCACACATTCTAAAGATTGGCCAATCTTTAGATATTTTGAACAAGAAGCCATCACTTCTTTTCTCAAAGATCATAACCATGCTTTTGCTTGGTCTTACATAGACATGCCTGGTATTGACCCCACCATAGTGGTCCACAATATCATAACCATTCCCGATGCCAAACCCATAAAACAAAAGTTGAGGAAAATGCACCCTCGCATTGCTCTTCTAGTCAAAGAAGAACTTTAGCGTCTTCTTTTCGTGTCCTTCATCTTACCCATTGATTATCCTCGATGGATTTCTAACATTGTCCCTATCACTAAGGTGACAGGGGACTTTGCATTTGCATGGATTTTTGTGACCTCAACCTAGCTTTCCCAAAAGATGACTTTCCTCTACCCGGTATTGACCAACTAGTTGACCTTACTGCTGGTCACGAGATGCTATCACTCATGGATGGTTTCTCAGGTTATAACCAAATCTTGCTTGCCCCAGAGGATCAACACAAAACCACATTCATCACCCCTTGGGGACCTTCTGCTATCGAGTCATGCCTTTTGGCCTTAAAAACACTGGTGCCACATATCAATGAGGCTATGACTTACATCTTCCATGACATCATGCATCGTATATTGGAAGATTACGTGGATGATCTCCTTGCTAAATCTAAACACCGTTCTGAGCACCTCGCCATCCTAAAAACCATCTTTGACCACCTCATTAAATATTGTGTTCACCTTCAGCCCAAGAAGTGTGTCTTTGTGGTTCTCTCGGGAAAACTCTTGGGATTTATCATCTCCTTACATGGTATAGAGGTTGACCCTACTAAATTCAAGGCCATTCTTGAAATGCCTCCACCCACTAACCTTAGGCAACTCCGTAGCCTGCAAGGTAAGTTGCAATCTATTCACCATTTCATTTCGCAATTGTTTGATTGGTGTCAACCCTTTCATCATCTTCTCAAGAAGGATGTCTCCTTTAAATGGGATGATGACTACCACAAAGCTTTTTGAGGCCTTAAAACAATACCTTCTCCAACCACCCATACTCATTCCACCTAAAGATGATCAACCCTTCTACCTATACATCTCTACTACCGATCACTCCTTGGGGCCATGCTCACTCATCATGATGAACAACACAGGGAGTAGGTGGTTTATTACATAAGCCATACTCTTTTGGACTACGAAACCTGATACACCCATGCCAAAAAACTTTTCTTAGCCTTAGTTTTCATTGCCACAAAACTCCATCCATTACCTACTCAACCACAAAAACCTATGTTGTGACCAACACGACCCCTTACACTTCATGTATGCCAAACCTTACCAAAATCAATGTGCCACACATTGGCTTATGCTTTTGGCTGACCTCGACCTCAAATTCATCCATCAAAAATTCCATCAAGGGCCAAGATATCACCGACCAATTGGCCGAACGCACCTATTTCGGGGATCAACCCTCTAACTTTGACTTTCTAGATGAGTCAATTGCTACCCTTTCCCTGGATGAACCCACTTACCAAATGACACTCTTCTTCGATGGTTCCAAGTGTCAGTGGGGGTGGGGCTGGTGTTATCCTCATTCCACTTGATGGTGAACCCATGCCTTTGTCTTTCAAACTCGATTTTGATTGTACAAACAATATTGAATACGAAGCACTCGTATTAGGTCTCCAAGCTACCTATGCCTTAGATGTTAAGTCAATCAACATCTTTGGTGATTCTCAATTGGTCATAAACCAAGTCAATGGTATATACCATATGTCATAATGAGATACTTCAAAAGTATAAACATCATGTGGACATACTTTTGACCACCTTCGACCATTATGACCTTCAAACCGTCCCCATTCAACCAACAAATTTGTAGATACCATGGCCTGCTTGGCCTCTCAAATCCCCGCTTCACCCACCGATTCTAAAATATTTGTCACCATATAAAGACTCCAATCACCCTCTTATTTACCTCATGAAGTTTACTCTATCGGAACCACTGCTCCCAACCCAGTGACCTTTGGTATAAACAATATTCAGATTATCTTTCCCTCTCCATCTTGCCTCCCGACCTCACTCATAATGGACAATGTGCCTTTCTTAAAAAGGTCTCTCATTACATCATCATGGGTGGCCTCCTCTATAAGCATGGCTTTGATGGTATTCTCTTACGGTGCCTTACGAGTTCTGAAATTCCTTATACCATTAAGGAAGTTCATGATGGCATATGTGGAGGTCACTTCAGTGGCCTTGTTGTTGCTAAGCGTATTCTTCACCTAGGCTATTACTTGGCCAACCCTTAACCATGATTGTTGTGACTATATTAAGCATTGTGTAAAATTCCAACAACATGCCAACCTTCATCATACACCCATCATGCCTTACAGGTCACCGTGACCTTTGGCCCTTCTCTCAATGGGGTTTGGATCTTGTTGGAGAGATCAATCCCCATTCTTCCAATGACATCAATGGATCATCACCGCTACTACCAATATTACACCAAAAATGGGTTGAAGCCATACCTCTCATCTCCATGAAAGCTGAGAAAATATGTGAGTTCATCAACCATCACATTATTTGTCACTTTGGTGTTCCACATCGCCTCATCACTGATAATGGAAAAACAATTCAAAAATAAAACCTTGCGAAAACTTTGTGATGCCTTTGGCATTCAGCTTAAGTTTCTCATCACCTTATTACCCACAAACCAATGGCCAAGCCAAATCCACTAATAAAACCTTAAACAAAATTCTCATGAAAGTGGTTAACGATACTGGGAAGGACTGGCATATGCACATTCCTTTCACCCTGTGGGCATACCACACTAGTATTCACACTTCCACTACTGCCACACCTTTTTCTTTGGTCTATGGTATAGAGGTTGTTCTACCTCTCAAAGTCTAGATTCCCTCACTCCATTTTCTCTCCATGACATGCTCAATGATGATGACTTTTTCACTAGGACCATTTAGCACAACTTGAGTTATTAGATGAATGTCATCTTAATGCTCTTGACCATCTTCAAGTTTACCAAAAATGTATCAAACATGCCTATGAAAAACATGTCCATGAACAAACCTTCCAAGTCGGTGACCTTGTCTTAAAAGAAAATCAACATGTAACCAAAGCAGAAAAAAGTAAATAGGGGAAAATTTTCTCCTAATTGGCTTGGACCATACATCATGACTCATACTTATGGATCAGGTGCTTATCGTTTATCTTCATTAGATGGTAAACCCAAACTGAGCCCCTCAATGCCTTGCATCTTCGACCATTCTACTATTGACTTTTAGTCCTACCTCACCTTCTACCTCTTTTCATGCTCATCCCTTGAGCACTATCCACTTCCTATGCCATCACCAATGATTAAACAAGAATCATGTGCATACCCATCACTCTTTTATCTTCTCTTAAATATGTGTACCACGGCTTGCACATGGCATGATTCTCATGGATACTTTTTGTCTACTTTTAGATGAGATCCCATGGTCATTTCACCTTGCTTTTTCTAACAAGAATCCAATTCTTCACCTTAGTCTTGTCCATGACTTAAAATCCCTCACATGGGATCCAACTCCTTGAGTCAAACTTCCATAAAAAGATGACTCCCTCAAAAGGACATCTTTCTCTCTACATCGTTGCTATAAATAGACTTGCTCCCTCGAAGGACAACTATGTAAAGCTCTTTCAAAAAAAAAAGAGAGAGAGAGAAGCTTCTTCCGCATCGATCAACTTCATGAAGACCTCAAGGAGTTAATTTCCTCATCCCATATAGACTTCCCACATCGATCAGTCTATCTCAAATACAAGTCAAAATAAAAAAAAAAATTTTCATCATGGACTTTCCCATTGTGATCTTGGATCTCTTGCCCAAACGCATGCTACCAAATACCATATAAACTACCCACTTTTCACCCTCTCACCCTTTGCACCTTCATTTCCTACCACCTCAAGGGACCTGCTGAAATAGACATTTGGTGATCATGTGACTACTCTTCACCTTTAGAATAATCAATCATGCAATGTCTTTAGGGTCTTACATTCATCATCCTATCTAAGGTATGACCCACCCATTATGATCCTTACCAATCAGGTGGCTTTCTTGCCTCCTCTTATCTTTTAACCTTCTTCATTACGTATTGATTATCTTATACAGGACTAGATCCTCGATGCTTATCTTTGGGTAATTTTCCTCTTTCACCACAATCAACTCAAAATCACCCATACCAATGTGCCCACAATTCACCCATACCTAAAATAACCTAGACTCAATCATGCCTATAACCTACCAACTCATACTCATACCTCCTCACATTCTTCCCTAGCTTATGGGAGAACTACATCGGCTTGAGGTCCCTTTTCACCAGGACTATGTAGGTAGCACTCCAGGGCATGGGGCCCTTGGAGGTTAGCTCGACCACTCTCTACCCTAACCAATTCACCTTTCATTTTCCTAAATCACATTCTACCCTAGTTAGTTTCCTTTTTATATCAATAATTGGAAATTAAACCAAACAAACAACAATTGCTTCACATTTTATCATCATCATTCATACATTCATTATGTCTACCATTTCTTTACCATTATCATGCATGTTACTATAAAAATCTCAAACGTGACCCATATCATCATTAATTACACAAATTAATGAATTACATACTCAACCCATTTCAACTCCATCCATGCCTAAACCAAAACCTGACTCCATCCATGCCTAAACCTAACTCAATCCATGCCTAAAACCTAACTCAATCCATGCCTATCACCCATGCCTAACCTACTAACTCATCCATGCCTGACCTAACCACTGACTCCATCCATGCCTATGACTTAACTCCATCATGCCTATGACCCACTATTGACTATGCCTATGACTACACATGCCTAACATCCTATCATGAATCCATCTATGCATAATAATAAAATTCTATCAACATAGATACATCATGCCAAAATCATCATCATCATCTCTATAAATAAAAACATCCAAACATGTGTATCCATATACATAACTCTCAAATATCTTGGCACATAGGCGGTGTATATAAAAAAATCTCTCAAACTCTCATATACATCCTCACCATCTTTGACACGCAGGCCGGTATATGATCAAAAATATACAAAAATCTCATATACATCCTCACTCTCTTCTTGGCATGCAGGCCGGTATATATCAAAAATGAATAAAATACATCAAAATGGAGGGATGTGCATCAGGCATCATCTGCTGGACATCCTCCATATCTTCTCTCTCTCCTCTCCTCCTCCTCTCGGCTCTGTCAGGGCTCGATAACATCTCACCACCTGTCATGGGTCATGGCCGGGTCCTTGATGGTACATCACTTGGGCTGGCCTCCGTGAACTAGTGGCCTCACCTTGATCCTATCTCGGGGCTCGATGGCCCCCTGTGCTCTCCATGTTGTGGGTATGGGATCTAGTCCTCTCACTCGAGGCCTGTTGTGCCCTGTACTCTCCATAGGATAGAAAATCTATCCTCACCACCATCAACTGATCTTGGTAATACCTAGCCTCACCTAAGGCATCCGTAACCTAGATATGGGTACTATCTGTGGTGGCCCCATTGGCCTCTACCCCTATGTGCCTATCCTATGTGGGACCTGTCCCACCCCCTTCTGTGAACTAGGACCCTATCCCGGTGCCTGTGGAGGTGCCATCATCCTCACACCTGTGCCTATACCTAAACTATAGTGCCTCAATCTATGCCTGTGTAGTGGCCAACTGGCCCTACAAACCTATAACCTATGCCTATAGGGCGGCCACCTGCTCATCATCACCCATCTCCATCTCCACCTTGGGCCATCTGGGCCTATAGACTAGCCACCGTGCATGCAATGCAGCCACCTCCACCTCTGAACCTACCAACTACCCCTGTATACCATCCCCAACTATGTAATCAGGGTCACCACCTACCCCTATAGGGCATCTCTCTACACAGTGATGGTGGCTAAATCTAGCTACCTCGGCCTTGGGAGGTACTACTACTCATAAATGAGCCACCCACCACTTGTCTATACCTATCAGTCACTCACATCATCAATCATCATCGGTCTATAACCTTGCTCCTCTCCTACCCTATAGGTACTGTCGGCTATGGTAGTGGTAGTGGTCTCTCCACATCATCTCTCTCGGTACTATGGGAAAGGTGGTGGTATATCCTACAGTAACCCAAACTACCATCTGACCCTATCTATTGGGATCATCTCATGCTCCCCTGCATGACACCCCTCAATCCATCTGAGTATCTACAGGCCATCTAACTCATCGACCATCTTTGTATGAGGGATAGCCCACATACGGTCTCCAAATAATGTCCACACTAGAAAATCCCTCCAGTAACCACCTGTAATAGGCCACATCATGTGTAACCCTACCTGCTCGATGCTCTCCCATCACAGGAACCCATCCTATACCCCACCCAAACAAAACTAGGCTCAAATGCATCTTCTCTGGGGCATACCAATCAGATGAACACAAAATAATGTGCTCATAGGCCCAATAATGAAGAATAAATGTGCAACATAGAGCTGAACCTGTGAGCCACCCATATGCCCATATACTCTCTATATAACTACACTAGGAATGTTAACACCCATGCAAAGCAGGTCTTTCCATCCATCATCATATCATGTAGCACCCCCATCAGTGATCATGGGAATCTCCCACCCTCTGCATCCGGTAGTGCAAAACAACAGACTACCTCCATCAATAATACTACTAGCCTCGTCTCCTCTGGATGGGCTAGGTACATCTCTCCATAACTCAGGCTAGCAGTTGTGGAATGTCATCTCCACTAGTCCCTCACCAAATACCATCAGCATCAACTCCTCAGATGCCTCTGAGGAGATCGAATATACTTGTGTCCCCAATATAGGTAACCACGCAGGATCCTGTACACGTCCTCCAGGGTGAGGTCATCTCCCCATCGGTAGGTGGAACGTGTTGGTCATGGAATCCCATCTATCGATGAGAGTGACCATCAAACTCGGCTTGCCAGACTACATGCGGTAGCGTTGACCCCAATCAGGCCCACATCTGACATGCCTCCACTCCTCGACTATCGTCACCCCACAAACTCTCAAGAGCAGGGTGGCACCTTGTCTCTCATCCTCAACTGATCTCTCACTGCATCTAGCAAAACATCACATTAATTTCACCTTAATCATAACCACAATCCCACTCAACACCTCACCTACACCTACCACCCTACCTCTCTTTCCCTAGACCTCCTTACCTTTGTATCACATCTTCTATCTACCCACCCCAACCCTAATTCACTATCATTCACCCTTACCTATTTTTACCCCTTACCTATGTTATGATTTTCCCCAAAACATCTTCTCTTACCCCTACCTACCTCACCCACCCAACCTAGGGCACTTTTGGCCCCCTTTCCCCAAATTATGACCGGTATTGGTTATTACCCATAACCAACCCCAGTCCCCCATAAACCGGCATCGGTCACCTATTTCATGACCGATACCGGTTCTCTATACACACCGACATCGACATCGGCTAACCCTCAACCAATGCACCGATCACTTCACCATCCAAAAACCACAACACCCAAACCCCCTTCTTCCTCAAAACTTCCTTTTTCTCCCTTCTACCCACCCAATCCTACCCAAATCCCCCTCCACCCTTCCCCACCCCTCCTTCACCCAATCACCTCTCTCCTCATTCATATTTAACCCCGATTTTCCCTCCCACCAATTCAAAATTCATTTCCCCCAAAACCATTTTTACCCACCCACATCTAATTCAATCTAATAAACAAAACAAAGAGTAGGATTGACCCTTACCTCATCATGTTGCCATCACCATGGTGGCACATCAGGCCACTGCCGGTGGTCCACCCGATCCCTCTCCTGCCTCTTCCATCACCCAATCAACCTCTCACCTCCAACCAATCGAAATCACTCAATCATCTCATGGACCCACCTATCCACTACGCCTCACCCACTACACCACTCACTAACTCAAATCTCTCTCCATTTTCACATGGATGCTTTCCACTTTTCTCTCTCTCACTTGTCATTTTCCCCAATTTGGTAAAAGACAAATGATTTGAAAAATATGGAAATTTTTCTTTTTATAACCTACCCGACTTGACCGGTGATGGTTTTACCTTACCAACATCGGTCCTGTGCCCTAGCTTACCATGGTTAGTCCATCATGACCAACATCGGTTCCTTCAAACCATCATCGGTTTACCTACTTAGTATTTTTCTACCCCCTACCCCCAATTTTTGACCTAAATCCTTTTTACCTCACCCACACCTCACTTGGACACTTCACTTTATCTTCTTGACCTTATCATTTACCCCCTCACCTCATCCTCATTTGGGGACTCATTATTTTTCCCATACCTCGGCCCTACCCATGTGTGACCTAGATACTTGGACTGGACATTGCTAGTGACATGTGACCTCATGTGCTCGCTATACCTTGTGGCACTATTACCTGTGTTGATGGACATCCTAACCTTACCTTGCCTCTTCTCTATGACCATTTATCCTGACCCAACCTTTGGTGTACTGGAACATACCTAAACATTCCTACACCTGACCTTGTCATGTTTCCTGACCATATCCTATACCTTGGATACCAAATCACCTCAACCTTGTTTGGATAAACCTATCGACCTTAGACAATGTAGAGTTTTCCTGCTCTTCAACTTGGTACCATGTTGTAGTTTATACGTGTGTGTGTGTTTGATTGTTACTACCTTTGACCCTGACCCATTACCTAGATTACCCGAGTAGACCTTTTTCCCTTTTTTTACCCCATTTCCCACCTTCCTCTTCATCACATTCACCTTTTATCAAACCACTCACCGATTCTACCTTTTACCTCATCAGTTCTTGGTTTGAGGGGGATCACCTTCACCCACACATGGGGCAACCACATCTTATTTTTGTCAGTGTCACTTACCAATACAAGCTACACAAAAAAAGGGGAAAAATGTAGACACCAAAATTGGGTCACACTCCCTTGGTCCCTCGACAAATAACCAACTCAAACACACTCACCTAACCATGGCCCCTTTCACCCCACTCTAATATTAATTTAATTAAATTAATTAAATTAATTCATGATCTCATAATATCTATTATTTAAATATCCTAATTGGATAATGCCCACACCACCACCTCACCTATACACCTCATCTAGCCACCTCACCCTAAGACCTATTCTTAGTATGTTGTCATAACTAACTAAGACCTACCTAAACCCTAAAAATCAAAGCCTACATTCCCTCTAACCACATTCCCACATTTAAAAGGAAGCTTCCATTCTAATCCATGGAAAAAATGAATGAGATCCCAGAAAATCAAGAGGATCTACCCAGTTTAGTAAACCTAGGAAATCCCACCCTAACCAATGCCGGTTACCCTAAACCACTACCGGTCAACCCAAACCACTCGTCGGTTACCATTTAATCCCCAAAACAACCTTATTTTGAGGTTGGCACATCTTCGAGAGAAAGAGATGAAACCAGAGCTGCATGCAAGCAGAACTAACATTCATACATGCATCGCATCGAGCATCCACAGCCAGCACCAGAAGCAATCACAGAGCCATTTTCCTTCACGGGAGCATCCGGGGAAGCACCACACCACACCAAGTTCCTTCCATTTGATCACCACCATTTCCAACCAGACATCAAGCTCATACAATAGTAAGTGTTTTGTTAACCAACACTTGTCCATTGTCATTTTTAGTAGACTCTTTTACTTCTTATTATTAGTTTCTACTCCCATTCCCATTCCCCCACCATTTACCTCCATGCAAACTTGACCATTCCTTCACCCACACCATTGAACTACCATACCTAGATTTTAATTACCCCTGAGTATACCTAAGACCCACACAGACCTTGCCATTTCCCTTTCCATTTCCATTTAGCCTTTGGATCTGCCCTCACATCAAGTTTTTATTAAGTTTCTTGTACCATGACCATACCGACACCGGTTACCCACAACCGTCACCGGTTAACCTAAATTACATCGGTCATACCAGACCGATGTCGGTCTCTATTTTTTTACCCTCAGACCAAGAACAAAGCTTAAAACCTCCACCAAATACCCAAAACAACCCAGAACCAGACCTTGACCAATACCAGTACTCTAACAGAGACCTTGACCTTTAGATTTAGTCATAGCTTAGCTTGTTGTGAATGAATTTTCTTATTGTAGATGAATGAGATACCTAAATCATTTTAACTACAGTAGGATTTCATTTATTGTTAACATTGAGTTGTTTTAAATAGTGGATTGATAGTCATCTAGGGAGTATCACACTTCCTAGGATCTAGCATACGCTAGGTAGTCCATAGTATATATTTTTAAATTTTATTTGGTGGTCTTGTTTTCTATTTCCCTCCTAGCCAAAAGGAATCTCTCATGATCAGCTGTGGATCAAGAAGTCATACGCGCGCAACAACCTACAACCAACATTTCCCCTTGAGGTTTTCCCACTTATATCTAGTGTTTTGTGTTCTCTCTCTTGTTTCATGCACTTGTAAATTGTTGATACACACTTAATAAGCTCACATGGTTTATGGATGTTGAATGAATGGTTTGAATGATGAATGTATGTAATGGAAATTGAAGTAAAATTTTTGTAGGACTGATTCACCCTCCCTTTTATCTATTTTTCTTATAAAAATTGGTATCGAGTAAAATTATTTGTTAAGTAAGTTTAACCACTTGAAGGAGATCCTCTTGAAGCACATGTTGTTTGATAAAATGGGAGAAGAGATTTTTCCATATCATGGCCCTATGTTTAATAAAACTAACTATGATCTATAAAGATTCATATTGAATGTCCATATAAGTTCTCTTCTATAGGAGGTTTATGTTGGATACATTGATTCATTAGACCCCATGGAAGAAATTTCCAAGGATATCATCTTTGGTGCATTGGAAGAATACTGTAAGTTGTATGGTTGTAGAGTGTGAATCAACCAAGGAATTATGGGAGAAGTTGGAATACTTGTATGAATACGTTAGAAATCCCTCTAATTTCATTGAATAGGATGTTACCATCAGTTCAAAAGGAAAGAACCAAGATAGTGGGAATGATTATGATGAAGAGAAGGTAGAAGATGTATTCAAAGTAAAAGATGTGAATGAAGAAGATCTCAGTAGACTTAGTTAGTGCTCCAAATAATAAAGAATATCAAACTTGAATCAATAATAAAGGATCTTGAAGATGAAATGAAGTATCTGAAGGAGAACTAAACAAGGTCTCTAACATGTTGAAAATAATGATAATTTTGAGAAAAGTACAAACAATATTGATGAGCTATTAAATAAGCGATCAAGACCCTCTAGTGTAGAAAACTAGTTAGGGGTTTAAGGATGAACAACATGATACATAAATTCAAGGACCTACTGGAGTTAAGAAGGATAAAAGGACTCAATGAAACATCATAAAAGAACCCAATGCGATGAAATTATCAAGTAAGTTAAACGGTGTGTGTTATTTACGGAATATCTTTGGTCATAGAGCTAGGGACTATAGAAGGATAGTCAATAGTGAATTTCCATGGAGTAATGGTAGGGATGATTAATCATATCATTCAAAGCCACATTATCAATTTTTTTATTAAGTTTCCTAGACCAAGTTGGAAGAATGAGGTGGTGTGTTCTAACTATAATCATGTTGGGCATATTACTAGATATTTTCATCAAAAGGGACTGGACAAAGAGATGAATATTCTAAAGGTAAGAGTTATATTGTTTGTTTCAAATGTAAAAATGTTGGTCACATTATAAATTCATGTAGAGTGAAGATGAACACCTAGAAAACAAGGAAGTAAAGCATGAAATGAAAATAGATTGTATAGATGATGTAAAAGAGATAGAATCAAATACAACTAAGCAAGGAAAAGAAGAATCGGGCTCTGCGCAAGGTATTTAAATATTCTAACCATGAAAATCCAGCCAAGGAAGAAAAAATCAAAGAAAATTAAGCTTAACATGAAGTCTGACCTTGTGAAGGAAGCCACGTTCAAATCTGATCAATAATCTAGAGAAGAAGGTATGCTTACTATGGTTGAAGAAAAACTAGAAGAGGATGATCTGTGTTTATCAATTTTTAGTCAAAGGAGGTGTTGACCTAAATATCTACCCTAATTATTTGGACAAATTATATTTATATTCTAACTCGATATCCTAATTTTAGGTTGTACACAATCTGAAGTTCCTTGGCACTTTGGCATGGTTTCGCTTCTTCCATGCGCCCTCACTTGCCCTTTTTCTTCTCGCTTTTGATTCATTTTTCTTCATTTCTTCTTGCACTTCCTTTAGAACTCCTCATTTCCCCTTTATTTTGATATCTCATTTTTTTCCCATTTGCACCTTCCTTAGGCACACCCAATTTTACTCTAAGTCTGTCACACACTCCTTACGTGTGCATCTGCTGACTTGGCTAATTCCCTCAGTATGTCTTCATGCTTGAGCATTGCGTGATTCCTTCATTCTTGGCTTGGTCTACGCACTCCATCCTTTCGTTAATGTGCATTTCTCAACAAATTTGCATTCCCTACTTGTATACTTTCCCCTAAAGTTACAAATATCTTCCTCTTGTGTGTGTTACCTTCTCACACCCACCCTCTACCACTTCATGCCATTTACTTCCACGTGCGCCCTTATGATTTATCCTGTGTCGTTGATTGTGCCATGTGGAACCTGTCATATTTTCATTTTCTACCTATAACCTATCAAAGCATGCCAAGTAGGGCACCAAATAATTTCAATGAACTAATGCATGAAACATGGCAGAAATGAAAAAGTAAATGAATAGTTAGCCAAATACTTCACTCAATCAATGTGCACCACGTATCTTGAATGTTCAAGTTGAATTGTATATCTTCTAATAACCATTAAATTTTTGGTAAGAATTTGACACACACACGTCTAGGATCATTTGAAAGCTTCGACATGGGCTACATGTTGGAATTTTCAAATTCATATTTTGGTAGGATTTAGTAGACGGAAAATAGGTAAACATCTTTCTCGGTTATTAACGCACACATATAATCAACTCAAATACTATATTTCATTTAGATTTGGTCTCCTTCACTCTTCTACATGCTAAACAGACATAGGGAGGTGCATCTGAAACCTTTGTAGGAAGATTTATAGGAATTCATTATTGGTTATTGGTGGTTGAATTTAAAATTTGATTTTCCTTTCTCTTTCTCCTTATCTTCTCTCCTTTTTCTATAAATTGTAGATCTATTATCATTTAAAGGGATCACTGCTTGTTGTAACGACACCATGTCATAATGGTGGCCAACTTCCTATGAGTTTCAGACCTTGAGTTTTGCCTCTGCAGTGTATTCCAACCTCCTACCATGAATGTAAATGATTGTACATCCTTAAGCAATAAAAATTGGTTTTGTGGCATTTTTGTCTACCCTTATCGCATTTTCTTTGTGTATTGCCTCTATTTTCATGTTTTATGGTATGATGTGAATTCCCCTTACTTGCAAATTCTATTTTTATGTGTTTTTAATGTGATGTAAGATGAGTCTATATGGTTTTTATGGTGCATGCCTATCTACCCTCTATCCCAAGTCTCCTCATTTTCCTTCCCCTCATGGAGAGTGATCAACCCTCTTTCTGGAACTATAGTCTTCCCTTATCTTAGGATTTCCTTCATACATCTCCTTATCACCCTGGTCCCTTGGAATTGTAGAGTAACGATAGATAGCTTAATTTCCACCATTAGGAGTAGTGTTAGTGTTGGAAATAGGAGAGGAACCAGGCATCTCTGGAGGTCCATCTCAAGCACGCAGGGTCCTGAAATTGGAGAAGGTGCCATTATTGCCTTAGAATTATTGATCCATCACGATCACATCGTGGGTGCAAGTTTGAGCTCTAACAGTTACTAGCACACCTAGTGGGACAAGTTTGAAGAGCTATATATCTTCATCTCAACAAGTTCGATGTGTTATTATTGAGATCCATCCTTTGAAGGCATCTTTCAACACATCTGGAAACTCCACTAATTCAACGCACCTATTATCTCATTTGCAAACTAGGTTCCCCTTCCTTTATTTCATTCATTTTCCTTCTAGCATCGTTCCACCTTCCTCTTTTAAAGTTATGCAATCATGACTTCTTTCCCTTCTTGTAATTCCCATTTGCAGCAACAGATCTATTTCCCTCCATCGCCATAGTTTTAAAATCCTCCTCTAAATTAGTTTTATGAGACTCATTATCTTGAAAATGCATATAACCCACCCCCACTGATTCATATGGTTATTTTTCTAACCAAAATGTTTATGAAGAACATGTTTATGCAGATGATGTTGGAAAATCCATGACAGATGTTGATTTTGAGATGTAGTCTCAAGAGGTGGAGATGGACATGTTATAGATTAGGATCAAATGTTTAATAAAGGAATCTAGAGCTGGATTTAAGGTCCCATCACCATGGGTAATCCCTGTTCTAGGATGGTTTAGTGCCCACCGTGAAGCTATAATTTATTTCTCGAGATGTTGCCTTAAATTATAGAATAGGATTAAGAAATGGAGGCTCAAAATTTAGTCCTAAGCAACCCTGTCAATGGGGAAACTCTACACTACCATCCTATAACCCTCACACTCCTCCCCAACTTACACTATCTCATCTCACTACATATGTTCCAAGCTTTACGTGTGTTGTTACAACTAAGAATTCCATTGCTTCACCCTCTTCCCTTCCATCCCACCTTCATTTCTCTTCCTTTATTCCCTCCGTGCATGATTCTACTCCTCATACACATGCACCATCCATGCCCATCCTCCCATATTTTCCAATTTACCTCTATCAAATTGTGCCATAAGTGAATAACCCTCTACATATCCTCCATCCCTAACCAATTTCATCATTTTTAATGATTGTACAACTATCGAAGAATGGTACGAATATCACTAGGAAGATGAGATCATTAGGGTGCCTATTTCAAATAAAATTAGTTAGTTTTAGAGGGTGCACTTCTAGAGGAGACAAAATTTCTTGTAAAGGAAAAACCATGCACGACCCATCCCGTAAGCAGTCACCTTTAGGAGGAAATTCTACATGAAAACCCTATCTACGGAATTGAGATTCAAAGAGATGAGAAAATCATAAGGATCAGGCCAAGCTTGATCGATACCTAGTTATTCTAGAGATAAAGATAGAGTTACTACCAGTAATTCTCACTTCAAAGCATGAGGTAGAGATTTAGCACACCAAAGTTCAACAGAGACACCTCCCAGATGCAAATGCAGAGAAATTAAAGGAGATGTTTGTTCTGATGGTTGCTGATACTTTGAAGAGGGTAGGGAACTGGCTACAAGTTAGGTTTTCATTCCTGTCACAGACCATGTTTAGAGCCAAATCAGTTACATGGTAGAAATTTCTAAGGAAAGGTAGATACTTCTCCTTTCCTGTAGCAAGTTTCACCTGAGCTGCATTTTCGTCTGGTTAGTATAGGTTAGTTTAAGTTTTCTTTCAATAAAACAATTTCTCATACACACTCTACATGTTTCCTCTTGGGACATGTATGCTTTTTATATTTTGTACATAGTGTTGTGTTTCTATTCCATTGCACTCATTTTGGTGTCGTGTTCTTTCCTTGTGCACACCCCTTTTGTTTATTTTGGGATGCCAGTTCAATCTTCAGTTTGTAGGAAGTGATTTTCAACAAACTACATGCATTTGATTAGAGTTCAAATAGTGTTTCAAGTGACTTTAAGGTGTTCCTCAAGTTTTAGGTCAGATATTTAAGTTTCTAGGTTGACTCCATGCCCAATGGATGCTTCTAAGACTACTGGTCTCTTCATCTAGTATGAAGATGTCTCCAAAAATTCACCAAATCAAGTCATAAATAACTCCCCTAGTTATTTGGACAACTTATATTTATATTCTAATTCAAATATTCCTAATTTTAGGTTGTGCACACTGTGGTAGTTCCTTTGGAACTTTGGCATAGTTTCACTTCTTCCACATGCCCTCGTGCACCCTTCTTGATTCTCTCTTTTACTTCCTTTTTCTCCGCTTCCTCTTGCACTTCCTTTGTGTGCTCCCCCTTTCCCCTTTATTTTGCTATATCTTTTCTTTTTCCCTTTACTCCTTCCTTAGGTGCACCCACTTTCACTCTAAGTCTCACATACTCCTTGCACATGCATCTACTGAATCTCCCTCCAATTTGGCTAAGTCCCTTTCATGTCTTTGCACTTGCATGCTACACGTTTCCTTCCTTCCTAGCTTGTTCCACGCACTCCCTCCTTTCTGTCACTACACATTTCTCAATATATGCCCATGCCTCACTTACATACTTCTGCTGCATGATTATGAATCTCTTCCCGCTACATGTGTTACCTTTGCACTCTCACCTTTTGTTACTTCACGCCCTTTGTTTTCATGTGCACCCTTGTGATTTCTTCCACACTAATCATTGTACCACGTGGCACTTATTATATTTGAGTCTGCTACACACAACCTATCAAAGTATGCCAAAAATTTATCTTGAATCATTTCAACAAACCAGCGTGTAACACATGGTAGAAACAATTAACAAAATGAACAAATGAAAAAATAATTTAGTCAATCAACATGCACCACGTTATTGTATGTTCAGTTTGAATTATAGATCTTCTCGACAACCATAAATTTTGCTGCAGGATCGACACATGCACACCTAGGCTCATTTGAAAGTTGTTGATGTGGGCTACACATTGGATTTTCCAAATTTAGATTTTGGTGGGATTTGATAGGGAAAATAGGGAAAAATAATTATGGTTATTAATGCACACATCTAATTGACTCAACCACCATATTTCATTCAGATTTGGTCTCCTTCCTTCTTCTACATGCTAAACAGACATAGGGAGGTGCATATGACACCTTTTCATGCATTCATTGCTAGTTATTGGTGGTTGAAATTCAAATTTGAGTTTCCCTCCTCTTTCTCCTTCTCTTCTCTCCTTCTTCTTCTATAAATTGTAGAGCTCTACTCATTGAAATGGATCCCTCTTTTTGTAATGGAACCATACCAAAATGGTGGCTAAATTCCCATGAGTTTCAGACCTTGAGCTTGGTCTTTGCAATGTATTCTTACCTCCTACTATGAATGTAAATTACTCTACATCCTTAATAAATAAAATCAGGTTTTATGACTCTTTTGTCTACCCTTATCACATTTTCATTGCTTCTTGCCTCTCTATTTGCATTTTATGGCATGTTGTGCATTCCCCTTACTTATAGGTTCTATTTTCATGTGTTTTAAATGTACTGGAAGTGAAGCCTATGTGGTTATCTATAGCACATGCCTATCCTCCCTCTCTTCCACATCTCCTCCTTTTCCTTACCCTTGTGGAGAGAGATCGACCCTATTTCTGGCACTATCTCCTTCCCTTAGCTTAGGATTTCCTTCATGCATCTCCTTCTCACCCTGTTCCATTGGAATCATAGAGAAGTGACAAATAGCTTCATTTCCAGCATTAGGAGTAGTGTTAGCATTAGAAATAAGAAGAGGAACTGGCCTTCTCCGAAATTTTGTCTCTAATGTGCAAGGTCCTATAACTTTGAGATGGTTCCATTGTTGCCTTATAATTCTTGATTCGTAATGATCACATCATGGGTGAAAGTCTGATCTCCAATAAGAGGTATTTGAGAAGGTTTCAAAGATAAATCAAATGAATAAAGTAAATGAGGATAAGATAGATAAGGAGGACATCAAGCCTAGTGTGCTAATAAAAAGAAAGAGGGTTCAAGATTGACAATGATGTGGATAGGTAGAAGATGGAGATTTCGGAATATCCTGATTTTCGGGTGTTTTAGTGTCATAAAATACAAGGGTGTATTCAATATGCTTCTTAAAGGCATATATAACTCATGAGAAACAATGGAGGTAGATTTTCATTACTAAGGAAAGGAGTCTTCTGTGTTTAGTTTTGTCTTGAAGAATTCAGTTCATCTTAGATGTTTGTGTTTCTTTGTAAAGGTCAAGATATTGTCAAAGCTGGTATGTTTTTGTCCATGAAGGTATATGAGTTTGATGATTCATCAAAGGTATGTCAACGTTTTTTCTTTCTCTATGTCATCCTTAAGAATTATGTGTTGCATAAGCTTTATTTTTATCTATGTATGAATTCATGACATAAGGAAATTTTCCTAGTTGGTTGAATGACATCAAGGCATATGTGTGCATCATTTAGTCATGTCTTTAAATCATGTGTTGCCGGGATGTAGGAGTATTGATAGTTGAAGTCTCAAGACATTTCTAGTGAAAATGGTCAAAAAAAATTCTTTGTGTCTTAGTAGTCGTGTTGCTGTGTAATGGATTTTAATATTTGTAAAAGTGTTATGCATCTATGTGCACAAGTCTTTAGAATTATATAAGTTTGGTCTTGACAAATTATATTTTAGTCTCATTCATCCAAGGTATGAAAGATATTAGTTTAGGAGTCATAAGATGGTTGGTTGTTAGCTCAATTTGAAGTTTGAGTATGAAGTCATGTCTCGTAAGGTTGAGCCAAAGGTGTAGAGGTTTGCGAAAGGTGTATGTGTCTTATCATTCATCAAAGAAGTCTGTGTTGCCATGATTTTTGATTATTGACAGTTGAGTCTCAAGAATTTTTTTGGCATATGGTCAAAGTTTCATGGGTATTTTGAATTTTATGTCATGTGTCATGAAGTCTTGTTTGAGTAAATATGGAAAAATTTCTCCAAGGTGGAATTCGGGGCATCAAGTCATGAAAGTTTGAAACATATTTAATGCACATTACTTATGGTTCATGAATGTATGTCATATGTAGATGTTAGTGTCATTCCATGTATGAAGCATGAAAGCTTATATGTAAGGATATAGGTATGCACATGTTTAAGTTTACTCCATAAGGTATGTTGTATCTATTTAAAGTAGCTATGAATGGGGTATCAAGAGTGTGGTGATCATAAGTGGAATCAAATGGCTTTTATGCAAAGGTACAATTTTTTTGAGATAATGAAGAAGGTCAAATGGTTGTTTTAAGACTATAACAAAAGGTATGATCCTCCTTCTAGGTTTGTATATATGACCTATTGTTCTATACAACAGTGTTTTCAAGTTTTATTTCAAGATTGTATGCATGGTTAGTGGCTTGCATGGCACTCTGAGATCGTCAATGAATACTCAATGCATGAAATTAAACTAGTGTGACCTTGCCCTTGAGAAAATATTGAAAATTTTGAGTTGATGTTTCATATATGATGTTTTGGGCATTCTCTATATACTTCTATGTTATCCTTGAAAATAAGGCTTGAATGAAAAGTATTTGAGGTTTGAAGATGTCTTCATGAGTAAGAGTTGTTTCTCCTAGGGGAAGCTAAAGTTGGTTAAGAGGGAAAAAAAGCATGCTTGATGATGAAGTATCCCAGTGGTTTGATCAAGCTCCATAAGCTAGTTCTCGTGTCAAAGAGTTGAGTATGAAGAAGGTTATTGAATATTATGGTGGTAGAGATAGTGGGAGTAAAGCCTTGAAGTTTTCATCAGTTTATTAAAGAGGTTTGTAGGACATATGGTGGCACAGATGAGTTAATTTTTTTATAGAAATTAAGGGAAGTCAACATGTTGGAAAGAATATAAGAAGTATGCTCTAAGGTATATAAGAAGTATGCTCTAAGTAATGTGCTCTAAGGTAGAAGATAATAAGAATTTAATTCCTAATATAAGGTCTGACTCTGATTTGCAATTCTATATGGAGCCTAGACAAAGGAACAAAGAACATTATAAACATGCACAAGATGATTAAGGTTGGACTAAAACATGGGAAAATAATACCAAAAATTGTTTCAAGAATATGAAATTTGATTTGATCCATCTCATGACATGTGCTCAAGGTATGTGGCCCTATAATTGCTTTGACAATTAGCATATGATGGTATGATAATAAGGGGATTAATACGAAGCTATTTCACATGTTTGGTATACTTCTATTGTAACGAGAAAGTTGGCATTTTTGGACTAAAGGAGTGCTTTAGGGCTCATGATCCTAAATAGTGATATGATAGTTTTTGGAGACATATATTTTGTTTTCAAGAATGGTGTTAGTGCTCATTTTGATCTCACCCTTTTATCTCGAGTGTGCCTTCAAAAAATTTCCTTGACTGGTTTGTCAATGTTAAAAACATGTATGCTTGAAGAATAAAATCATGTTGAATACAAATGAAATCATGTGTTTAAGTTTTGAATCCTCTTTTTGGTCAAGGAATGTGATAATCATCTCATCCCTGAAAGATCCCTATGAAAAAATTGATGATTGATCATGTTTAACCATGTAAATCCTTCATGTATATCATCCCTTAGATATTCACTGTAAACTACATATTTTCCTCCACCACCCAAAGATACGTGGCATGATATAATTTGTGGTGCTACGATGGGTTATGTTTGCACAATTGCACAAATTGCTTAAGAACTGCAGAATACAAACCAAACCAAAACCCGATGGAAGATTCTAGGGAATATTCAAGTTATAAATGAAAAGTGCAAAGAACTATCCGCTTGGTGAAAGGAACACATGTTTGGATATGATTGGAGTAGGGAAATGGGTTATCGGTGTACTCTTGCACTAGAGGAACAATATAATGTAAACTGCTAACGTCTCTCCAAAGACCAATAAAGCAGACACATGTCGAGCTTCATGCAAAGTCAATAAATGGATATTCGTGTCAAATTTTTAGTTTTACACCCAGTCAAGAAAATAGACAAAAATATAAATAAGTCCCATGAATCATCACTCTTAAGATTGAGACACGTGTCAGTCTCTCAGAAAAAAGTCAAGAGGTGGGGTTTTGGGTCAAATTTGCAAACTTTCACTTATTTGAAAGGTAATGAAAATGTGTAAAAAGACTCCCTAAGCCCATAAAGCACTAGATCAAGCCATGTGGATGGTCCACATTCAAATGAAGGAAACAAGTTGGATGATTAGGATGTAATGCATTTATGGCTACCGCCATTAATGCATTTTTACACAAATTAAAGAATATTTTTAGAAGTTTTCAAACATTTTAAATCATTTTCATTGCATACAAAGATCTGGGTGCCCTAGTTGTGAGAATTTGTGAAAAGGAAGGAGAAAATTTGATTGAGAAGTAGTTAAATTGAGCTAAAGAACTTGAAAGTATGGGAGTAGAGGAGAAATTCATAGAGCTCATAGAGAAATGGGTAAGTACTTATTTTTCCCTATTAATTCTTGGTACTCAAATTGGAATTAGAAGGAAAGATAAAATTCATAAGATGAGATCTCTAGTGTCAGGTTTCCACATAAGTTCCAACATTTCTAGTGATTTAGATAAGGTCATGGACACAAAATTATTAAATGCTGATTTAGATGATTTTTGGAGGAGGTTGAATTATCTGAATAAAAGTAGGTGGATGACATCCATTGATGCCAGTAACATTTCCCTAGTGGTTACCTTCCCACCATCCATACACTCCCCGAGCTCATATGGTTATGTGCTGAAAATTATGACCCAAAGAAGTAATAAGTATTAGATAGAAGTGGAGACAAAGTGATAAACTTAACACCAAATAATTTTAGGGAAAATTTAGGGTTACCAAGATTGGATGGACCAATAATTTCTATAGTTGAACCGAACATACCGATTATGAGGCAAGGCATGATGAATATGTTGTAATGCTAAATACCCAATGGTTAAAATAAAAAATAAAACATATCAAAATAATCCCCAAGACATTGATTAGGGCCATATTTGTTGAGGAAGTCGAGGACCTCATTATGTTATTGAGTAAAATGGTAGGGTTAGAAGGGGCTAATGATTTTCAAGAGTGGATGTTCCCTTTTATAATGGTTATCCTTGAGGAACAATGATATTTTTTTATGCAAGCTTCATATCATCACCCATTCTTTTGGTACCAAAATCAGTCCTCCTTTTGTAGTCAAGCGGCATCAACAGGATGCCTAAAGAATGATAGATCAAGATTTAAGTCATTTTTCAGTGGGGGAGGGATCTCATCATCTCTTTGTCACTTGAGATTAGAGAAGTCAGGTATCGTTATGTTGAGGGTATGACGTACCCTCCTAATTTATGCTCTACCTTCAGTCAAGGTGAGAGGACCCATTTTGTAGTCTTTATTTATAAGGGGAATGAATATATCAACAATATTTGGCACTCCTTTATAAGGAAATTGAGAAATAACCTTGGGAAGACATGGTCAATTCAACAAATTCTAACTCTCATGATTTGTCACTTTAGATAATGCAAATGTCTCCTAAAACAAGGCTCAAACTACTAAAGACAACAATGAAACCAACTTGCTTATGCATATTTTGGATTTAACAAGGAAAACATGGGTAGTTTTGGTGGGATTTGTTGGTTTTAGATGTATTTGGTTGGGTAATTAAGCAGGATAAAGTTGATTATACCAAATTTCAGATAACTTTTAATAAATGTTGGGAAATATTCCAAGTGAAAGATAAAAACACCTCAAATAGCTCACAATGCACCTTTAACTAGAAGATGTACATTCATGGAGGCCCAAGAATGCACGGTTTCACACAATCTTTGAGAAATTAAACACAAAAGCTCATGCTAAAAACTCAATAAAATGTCAGGGATCCATAATTTTTCATGCCTAAGATGCACTCAAAGACTTACAAATGACCTTTAACAAAATGGAGACATAATGATTTTAAAATTGTTTATTGCACATATGAAATGAAATCTCTTCTCATAGTACAATTGTAATTCCCATGATGCTACCAGAAGGATAAAGTTTTGTGTGATTCAGAGAGATCCCTAATATAAGACTACAACAGAACATGAATAACTATTTTGAAATATTTCATCTTAAAAGAAAACACAAATGCTCATGATCAAACAAAATTAACTCAAAGATCAATCAAATTTATCAGCAAGGGAAAGTTTGATTTATAGTCTCAATGCTTGTCAATGGTTGTACACTTGTAACCATCTTGACATGATTTAATTTGAAAGCTTACAGAAATTAATATGTTTCTCAGAAAAGTTCTTGGAAAATGGTTTTCTCTCAGTTTTCCTTTCTCTTCTAAAATTTCAGAAAATTTAACCCCCTTTATGTGAGAGTATTCTGTCACATTTATACAATTTTACCTTGCTCACTCATTCTCAATTTTCCCCCCAAAAGTCTGAATCTTCAAGAGAATATTCTTATTTACAATATACCACTTAATCATGTTTATTCTCTTGAAAATATCTTATTTTCTGTTGCCAGGTGGATAAATTGTGAACCGATCACGTTTTTCACTTCCTCAACTATGATTGGGATGCCATGTCATCACTTTTGACAGTATTTTAATCATTATTTTATTTGGTGAATAAATGGCCTCTTTTTTATGGTTTTAGAGCACCTCCAGATGGTTTGATTTTATAGGTAATCACATCTGCCTTTTTGAGAATCCTTCTTAGAGAAAACATATTTATTTTCATGCCTTTCTGGGTTGATCATTCCCACATGGTTTTTTTCATATCAAGCCAATCATCATCTTTCTACATAATGCCAATTTATCTCACATGTATTTCTCCCATGTAGATATCTCATTTAAATATTAGAGGCTATTTCACCATGATTACACCTAACTAGTATGCCTCGAATTTCCTATAAAATCACACCATTTCACTTCACTAATTCATATTTTATTTTCTGAATATAGGCATTTTGAGGAAATTCATCTACATTATGGCAGAACACCATTTATAGCTAATTTGAAATATATTTCAACAGGGGATTTACATTATATATTTGATTAATCGGGTCTAGATGAAGCATTCGTGAGAGTTATATTTGATATTTTTGACCTTGAAGACTACTTCGAGCCTTTGATAACCCAAACTATTCAGGTTACAATTGTAAGAAGACTTATTAAGATAAGTATAGTTTTCTCTGCATTTCAGATGATGTATTTTCATATGTCCATGCTCGAGCATCAGAAGCCACCTGAGGCTTTGAGGAATTTTTGGACTATAAGTAGGCCTAGTGTGCAAGGTTTTCCCAACTATAATTTCCCTTACCTTTGTGATGAAGTTTTTTTTTATGAAATAAATCCCCTTACAATCTTATGTTCTTGATGGTGGAATATCACTAGATACATTGTGTACTCTTTCTTGTAAGTTTGATAATTTGGGACAATGTGTCTCAATTTTAGAGATAAAACCATCAATGACTATACCCTCTCAAACTTCTTAATAATTACCACCTTTTGCAAATAAGTATAAGGGTGAATGTATCTCCAAGAATCCTACTCCATCCACTCCAATATCTCCTGTGGTTACACTTCTAGTTCAAACTTTCAAGCCATCCTCTAATTTTAAAGCTACTAGAAAAAAGGATCTCCCTAAGAGTGGTATGGATATGAATTAATGGGTTTCCTCTTGTGAGAGGAAGTTGTAATTACTCAGTTTGTTGGGTGGTCCTTTGTTAACTCTGGATGAAGTTAGGGCTTTGGGTATGTCTCCCACACTAGAACAAGACATTATATTTGTTCAAATGGCATTGGGAAGATCGTGAGCGAGAGCACCGATTTAACACAACAAAAGATATTTTATTCAGCACAATATGAAAACATTACACAAGCTATTATTTATCCATATAGATAGGGAAAAAGCCTTTGATTATTTAGGAGGTGTTATAAACAATATCCCGAATAATATTCACGGGTATAACAAAACTATATGCAACTCTAATATATGATTTGTTTATAACAACTCATTTACATCCTCATATTAATGTAATATTATAAATATTACATTTACATATAATAATTACTATTCCAATGGAGCACTAACATAGTGATTTCCTAACATTCCCCCCCTTAGTGCGAACATGGGGAAAACCTACCTTTGTACGTGCACCTACTCATGATCTAGTGATTTTCACAGATGATCACAAACCTCAAGGATGCTTTTGTAAACGGTTGACCAAAAACGAGAATGGTGATTTTGCAATTGGTTTACCACAAACCAGAAAGTGATGGTTTTTTGAATGGATTACCAACAACCAAGAATGGTGGTTTTTTTATTGGTTTACCACAAACCAAAAATGAAGGTTTTCAAGTGGTTTACCTATAACCACATCATGATATGCCAAGTACTATTCTTATCCCTCATCACATCTCACTGCAGGAAATAACATAGGAAATTCTGTTGAAATTTGTTTCTTGTACATACATAGAAAAATATGACTTAATGGAAATGGAACATTAGATCATGTTCCCCCTCAATGTGAAATTTCCACTTATTAAAAACAGAACACTGCAAATGAATCAAATGCACAACTGAAAAAATGCCACCAAATCATCTATACAACCCCATCATTGGTGATTGATGAGAGGTCATTGAATGACCTCCAACCTCGATGCCTCCATCCTCTAATTTCATGTTGTTAACTCAAATAATTTGGATTTTTAGGCTCAATGTTTGCTAGAACATCGGGTAACACTAAAAATACATCCCTAAGGAATTTATTTTATTTTTAGGAATTTTACAATGACACAACTTTTGACACTTTGACATTGAATAAACACATATTGACTTATGAAATTGACTTTATGGATTTTAAAAAATAACACCCTATATTTTAAAAATATCAAATGAATGACTAATTAAAAAAATACTATAAAACTAAAAAAATGGTAATCAATTTTGAATCTTTTGACAGATTTTGATAATGACTCTTGGTATGACCCCCCTTTTCAATTAAATCTATTGACTCCTAAATTCTAATACACTTTTATACCAGCAATGATTATTTTTAAAAATTTCTTATATGAAACTCTACTCACAAACAAATGACATGTAAAACTATATAAGACATATAATATCTTTTTCTTTTTAAAAAAATACTTGAATGGACCTAATACATAGTTGCA
Source organism: Taxus wallichiana var. yunnanensis (assembly GCA_018340775.1). Lineage (NCBI taxonomy): Eukaryota > Viridiplantae > Streptophyta > Pinopsida > Cupressales > Taxaceae > Taxus > Taxus wallichiana. The sequence continues at coordinate 567,135,290 of CM031240.1, forward strand.
AATACTTGCACAACTAGAAACGTGAAGGTATAGAATAGACCCACATGTCCTTTATTACAGCCAGGAGAAAAAATAATTCACGTGAGGACAGGATTGAAGGCACTCGAATCATGCATAGAATTATCTCTTTCAGAAAAATCAGGAAATGCACTATTATATACAACGCTGCACTTATTGGACTTCACGTTTGGAAAATACATCCATATATTTAGAGGACATGGAGCATTTTTAAAAATTAATGTACACCCCATATCTTCTCGATTCTTCACTAAAGTATTTTAGACGATCACTATCGGATACAAAACCACCAATATATACCATGCATTATGATGATTCCATTTTGAAGGATATGTAACCGCATGAAATGGAGAATGCACAGTGAAAGGATCATGTGTCAATGTACTACTTATGATGCTCTTGTAGACCCAAAATATCCATGTGTTAGTAGGTTGTGCATAAAAGAAGAACGTAGAAATATTTATCTCTAGCAAGTGAAGATTCAGAGGAGGATGCAATGATGAACATATGTTGCAGAGGTCAACAGGCAGCTGCACATCAATTAGTTGGTTTGGTAATCAATATTTCGACAAAGAGAAAAAAATACACCCACGTCTCAACTACACATCCATTTTGAATCAATTCATCCATGTAATGACTGTTCTTAAAAGAGAATATAGCTCAAACAAAATGAATACAGATAGGCTTTGAAAATAATGGAAGGAAAGGTGTACAGGGATGACCGAATGTATAGAGATGCGACTATGAATGAATATGGAACGTAGTACCATATGGATGAGATCAAAATTTACATATATGTATCTGAATGTATGTAACCACAAAATATTCTAACATAAATGCCTTTAATAGATTAGAACACAGATTACCACTAAAAGAACTCAACTTGAATGTTGTGAATGGATACTAATTTTTAATGATACATGATCCTCATGCAAACATAACTTCAAAAACTCTCATATGTCGGGGCAAGAGAGTTGAATGATCACCCCTACCGATCCTCAGGATTGCATAGCTCTAATATCAAATGTGATCATAGCACCAGATTTAACATAGAAAAAGATATTTTATTCAACACAATATGAAAACATTACACAGGATATTATATATCCATACGAGATAGGAAAATAACCTCTGATTATTTAGGGAGGTGTTATAACAAATATCACATAATAATATTCACGGGTATCACAAAACTATATGCCAAATCTAATATATGAGTTGTTTATAACAACTCATTTACATCCTCATATTAATGTAATATTATAAATATTACATTTACATATAATAATTACTATTCCAATGGAGCACTAACATATTGATTTCCTAACATAGATGAATTTATTCTTAGGAAAAATAGGCTAGTGACCAATCTTCCTCTTTGCAGAGAGGATTCTAGGATGGTAGACAATTAGGTTTCTTCCCTATGTTTCATTTTTTATGCAGCTATTGAATCTATATATGTAATATTTTATTCATGGGATGGGCCCCTTATACATCCCCATTTTAATTTTTTCAAAATAAAAAAGATAACAAAAATTTCATTAGTTTATATGCTTTATAATGGATATGAAATTTTATCCAAGCAATATAAAAATCTAATGCATTGTATAAAATTACATTTATGCCAGAGTAGCAAGTTCAAATTAATATTCATCTTTCATGAAACAAAAGTAGAAAATGACACAAGAGTTACAAATGAAATATGATAAAAAGAAAGTTTAAGAAAGACAAGCCTAAGCTTGTTCATCATTCTTCATGTTTGCATCTTTGTCTTCTTCACTTTCTTCTTCCTCTGGTAGCCTTGCTACATATGCATCATATCTTTGGAACAACTCATTTATCTCCTCTTCATCTAGCCCTTGTGTGGTATTGGAAGATCAGGTCTTCTTGGCTATTACATTCACACAATGTCCCATCTTTTTTTTATACTCCAATGGTCTTGCCCTTAGTTCTTGTAATTCTATTTTCTATTTTCCTCATTGTTTTGATAACTTCATAAGAGAAATTTTCTTTCTAGATGCTCTTTTCAAAAGAACTGAACAAGAAATCAAATTTCAAATCACCATAAATCTTCTTAAACTTATCAAATACCATATCTTCTAACTTTGAATCAATGGTGTCCATAGTGTCATCAACCCACTTTCTTTTAGTCTCCATCTTTTCTTTAATCCCATTCAAGACCTCCACTCTAATCTTGGCCAACTCTTCCATGGAATATTGGTCCCCTCTTTCATGTGACACAATCCCTTCCTTTTCAACCAAATCTTCCTTAAGTTGAGTAACATGGTTCAGTTTGGAAAAATTCCCTCAAAATAAAAGATCTCATTGTCACATTGCTCAATTAATTCATCAATTTCATTGAGTTTATTTTTTAGGTCTTCATATTTTTCTCTAGCTTCTTCAATAATTATTTTCCCTTTTTGATCAGCTTTTCAACCCATGTGTCAATAACTTGAACCTTCTTAAAAACTTTATCAATATGTTCCATTCCTTTAATGGTAGTAGCAGAGGCACTTTCTTGAGTTTGACTAGACTAGCCAATTAATTGTTACAAACTAGAACTCAATGTTTTGACTTGTTATTTTAATTTCCTTTTTGTTATCCTATCTTCATCAACCTTTTGTAACAAGTCACTAACTACCTCTGATACTCCTTGCTTCAATTGATCTCTTGAAGGTTTTCCTAGAGGAATAAGTTGAACATTGTAATCACTTGTTGTTATATTATCTCTTGTTTTTCCCTCATGAGGGATTTCCACTTCCAACATTCTGGATCCAAGTGGATCAATACGAGTCTTAGTGATAACTATAGCTTTCTTGGAAGCCCTTATAGGTTTTGGGAAGGCAAGGCTATGAGATCTATGGATTCCATGGGGAAAATATCTTTTCCTCTTTTGAAATTAACTCTCCCATCTAACCCTTTGCAAGAGTAGTCCCAACCTTTGTTTCTTGCAATATTTGTTGGGATTTCTCAGGGATAATCACCAACTATTTGGATACCTCTTGCACATCTTGAACTGATGACTCTTCATGTTGTTCCTTTCAACTCCTAGTGTTGTTTTTTTGAGTTCACCTTGTATTGGTACTTCCCCTGATTGCTTTTCTTCTTGATCCTAGATTTGGGCTTACCAATCTCCTTCTGAGTTACATCAGTGATTGAAGTTTTTTCTTTCTTCATTTCCTCAATTGATGCAGTTATACCCTCAACCTTTTCTTTGGAAGCTTCTTGAGCTGATACTTATTTTTACAGGCACTCCCTTTCCTTCAACAATTTCCACCTCTTTTGGAGGATATTGAACTGGCATGATTAACATCCTTTTTTTTTTCTAGCATGTCTTGTTGTAACATGGTAGGTTGAGTTTCCATAACTGGTCCTTTATCTTTACTCAAATCTTGCACACTTACACTATCGACAACCTTATCTTTAGCAATTGTGTCTTGTGTAACCTCTGTCATCTTTTCATCTATAGACTTCTTTATTTGAGGTAGTTCACTGTCCTTAGTGACCTTGGCTTCATGTGAGGGATCTTTCTCAGTTAATACCTCTTGTGTCTACACTCTTTCCACTAGACACTTCTGGCTTTTTTAACTCTAGATTTTTTTGGTTTGTAGAAGATACCTCTGATACTTGGACCTTGTTTTTAGTAGTTGGAACATGAGTAGTTTCTCCTACTCCTTCACTCAATTGAGAACCACCTACACTCTTTACTAATTTTCTCTTCAATAGTCCATTTCAAATGCTATTATAATGTGGATAAATATTCATCAATATCAACATCCATTATTTCTACTTGGTTCTTAGTTGATTCTTGCAACTTTTCAAAAAAAAGGCACACTAACACTTTCTACTTGGAATGGCATCATAATTTTTCAAACCTTGATTCAACATAGCACTATCTAATGGATCAGATGAGAAAATACCTTGAGATACTTTTTCTTGAGTACCTTCATCTATCATTCCTTTTGAAGACAAAGATGGGAATAAAGGCACTAGTTTCTTAACTTGGCTGGTTTGAACAACCCCTTGTTGTGGCAATGAAGCTACATGTTACACCTAGGAAACACCAATCCTTTCTATTCTATGGAGGATCAATCACTTCATCCTTGTGCTTATGTTTCCTATGTGTATGATCACCTTCCCTTACAAAATTTTTCATATACAATTTTTTGTCTCTTGTGTGCTCTTTCAAATTTCTTAAGATCTGGTGCACCACCCTTCCTTCAACACTATGTGATTTAGATTGTATATGGCCACTAGATATGGCTCCCTTCATTAAATTCTTAACACCTTGGGGTTTTGGAGAACATTTGGAGGGGTCCTTTGGGTGGCCATACCCTTTCCTTTTGATTGTAGTGGAACTACAAAAGTAATAGGGCATTTTCATAGAATTTAGAAGCATTTCCTCAGTTTTCTGCTTCAAAGCAGACATGGACATTCTAGTTCCACTAGTAGTAGAAGTCCATTCATCCAAAATTCCTATGGTGGGCCTTCTTGAAGGAAATTGAGGGGATTTTCCACCTAAGGGATCCATTATTCTAAGCTCCTTCCTTTAAAAGAGGAAGGTCATCCTTCAAATTTCCCAATTCCCTAATTTATTGAGAACCTTTGTATTTTGAATAGACAAATCAATGTTCTTTTGTACCAACCAATTCAAATTTCTTCTCATTACATGAATAATCATGTCATGTTGATCATCTAACTCATCTTCATCCCACTTTAGGGGAGTCATTGGTTGTCCATCTATCCCTTGGTCAATATACAATTGACTCACAATCTGTGGATCATCTATAATTCCCTGAGGTATCACAACAATCTTGAAATCAATAATCTGTGTGAGGGTCATTCTTGAAAAATATTTGAGCTTGACTTCCTCCTCATCCCTACAATTCATCTAGTAATCCTCAAAATGAGGCTCATGTTCAAAGGCATTTAAAGTGTTAACCACCCACCTTATATCATAATTATCCCTTGCTTCAAATATTTCCATATCAAACCTCTTCATTTCATCTTCCATTAACCTGGATTTTATGATGGAAGGGTAGGAATACCTTCCAATATTGACAGGAAATTTAATATTTGTCTTGTGCTTTCCAAATAATCAGCTTGTGAACTAGTGTTAATTATCTTGCCAATTCACATAGGGCCATTTTGTCATCTAAATATCTTGGCAAGCTTGCATGGTTGGCCTTCAAATCCACTAACTCTGATGTATGTGAACTTTCTGTATTGAATGAAATAACATCCATACTCCATTATTATTTTCCTAGCCTCATCTAAAATCCTATATATTCCCATTCTGGTTTAAACAAGCATATAATAGGTGCAAAAATGCATCATTTACCAATCTTACATTTCTGTCCAATTACTCAATTGTAATTGGGGAAATATCTCATGCATCTTGGAATTGTTTGAAATCAGCACATGGACACAAGGCTAGGGAAATTCATATGGCCTACAATGTTGTAGATCAAGTATGTCATCATGTAGAATTCAAGTTCTCTAGTGCCACCCATCTTAATATTTTTGTTAATGTTATCATATGATCATGAAGTGACTCAACAATGAAAGGTTTCCCAAAAAATATTTCCCTTTTTCTCCAAAACAATCCACATGTAGGTGCACATCCACTCCTTGAACTCATTTTTCATTTCTAAACCAGCCATTCTACTTAGCATTACAATTACATCTTTTACTTCTTCAACAAATTGTGCCCTAACAATCTCTTAGGGATTCTAGTGGTTTCCTTCTTCTCTACTAAGAGCCATTTAGTATTTATGAGCCTAACATATTCCTTTTTCTTGGCCTCATAATCTTGTAGGGATAAATCAATACCTAGGGTTATTGGATTTCTAATCACATGAAATTTTAGCATTATCCTGATGGCTACAGGCATCAAAGTCAGTACTGCTTCACCACTTCCATCTAACACTTCCCTCTTTTCTGGTTCATAATTCATAGTACAAAAGTCTCACCAATTCTAGGGAAATGTACAGAGGGGGAATGACACTAGTTGAAGCAATGTTTTAGCTTGAATTTCCTTCATGGATTCACTCTTATTAGGGATATTCAATCTTTGTAGGAATTCATTAGGTTCACCATTCATTAAATCCATATATATGTGATCTTATCTAGATCACTGGTGATTCTAGATGCAATAAAAAAACCAGATGACATCATCTTCATCTTTTATGCCCTAATTTTACTATCAATTTCCTTGCAAATGATGAAAGGTACAAAGGTATCTTAGTTCTTACCAATTTTCTATGTGTAATTTATCCTTTTCTTTGAAGACTCTTCAAACCTCTAGCTCTTAATCTGTGCTCTGCAATCAATCTCACATCATCCTTCAAAGAATTATTCTAGCAATGGTGTCCAAATCTCGACATACGATAGTAAAAAATATCAAAGCATTTGAATAATTCAAACATTCCTCCTTGATTTGTGCAAAAAATGCATTAATGGCGGCAAGTCATAAATGCATTACATCATGGCCATCCATTTTGCTTTCCCATTTTTAAATGTGAGTCATCCACATGGAATAATTCTATGCAATGCGGGCTTAGGGGGCTTTTTTTTGCATTTTTGCATCATTTTTAAACGTAGACACATTTACTTGTTTTGACCCGATCGCTTGCCCTTGACTTCCACTCTGATCTTGACACGTTTAAATTCTAATGGTGGTAAAGTTGTGGGCCCTTTCTAAATATTTGTTCACTTTCTTAATTTTTCCAAAGTTATCAATTTGACCCAAGGACCCGCTTCTCCAATCTTTGCATGAGAATGTGCCACGTGTCCTTGGCGGGTCTCAAGAGCCTTTCTACACTTTTGCACTTTATTAACTCAAAGTCAAAAACACTATCAGGCCCTGATTCCCCACTCCAACCAACTTGTGACACGTATACCTCTTCGGGAGTGAGGTCAATTTCTAGTCTTGCATTCTTTAACTATGAATATTCCAGAGAATATTCATCGGCCTTAGGGCCAAGTTTGCAAATTGTGAGATTATAAGATCATTTTAATTTTAAAAACTAGGCTTTTCATACCACAACCAATGGAAATACACCATGTATCATCGGGAAACAAAAAAAAACATGAAATTTGAGACACATCCTAGAATGATATATAAAGGCATTTTTCAAGATTTAAACTAATTCATGATCAATTTTTTAGGGGTCTTCAAGAACAATACGTCTAGCATGATCCTCGACCAAAAAAAGAGGAATAACAACCTAAACACAAGATTTTCAAATAGATTTATTGTGATTGTATCATTTGAACACACATTTTCATACATGGAATCGAACAACGTAAAATTTTTGAAAGCACCTAAAATTTTAGAGGGGTGATATTAATTTGAGCACTAACACCAGCTATGACTCAGGATGGGAACCCCTAGTGGGTGCCACAAGAACCATAAAAAAAAACATATAGAAGATCAAGTGCCAAAGTATATTGGGTTATGGAGTTAGTAAAACATACACTAGGTCAAGCAATAATAACGCATATCTCAAAAAATGAATTGAGAAACCAAGGAAACTGGTCATTGTAGACTAGGAAAATGAAAAGGGAAATAAAAACACAAAAAAAAAAAAAACCAAGTAAAATACTATACATTGTACAATGATTCATACCTTGTTTTGAAATCAGTCGAGGAAATGTTTCAGGTTCCTACCATTAACAAAAACTCAAGTAATTCTCCATCTATATCCTTCAAGAAGAAAGTGTGTTCACCAATTTTGATATCAATGGAATAAGGGCCCATCCATAATGCATCAAATTTTCCATGTTTCCCCTTATCCTCATGTCTGTTATCCCACAATAATACAAGATTTCCAACACTAAATTCCTAGGAGTTACCTTCTTGTCAAATAGTCTTTTGAGCTTCTCTATGAACTTCAAATGTATTTGGTGGGATTCTCTTATTTCTTCATCTAACTCAAAAATCTGATTAATCCTTGCATCATAAGGGCTAACTTATTCATCCTCAAGATACTGTGAAGGATTGGTAAGTGTTGGGTTTCAAAATGGAACATGGGTTGAAACCACGGTCGATAGATAGACAACAAGTCCCTTCTCTTTAATTGGAGAGGTTCCTGTAAAAAGATATACAACTCTCAATGTTTGGACCCTAATATTCACGGAATGTTTTCATACTTAAAAGATTATCAATCGAAGGAATAGAAGAATATGGAGATGGGAAAAGGAAAACAACAATGCTTTTGGGAAATATATATAGCAGAGTATCTCCCTACTTGCATTGAACGAAGAAAATATATAAAAAGGATCAATTACTTCACCATCGATGTAAATCTATAGACACAAAGTTATAAAGATTCACACAGACTAGAACACAGTTTCTATTGAATACAAAGGTTCAAAATATTCATCGAATCGAGCCAGGAGAGAGAGATATAATAGAGGAAAATAATAAAAGAAAGCACTTTTTTATTGAATTAATTCAGAATTTACAACCTTCCCAGAAAACCAAAATCCCCTTTTCCATTGTCAAAACCATGTTCTTATAACAATTCGTGTACATCTATACTTTTTCCCCAAGAAAAGAATATCCAAAAGGAATAATGTTTGTCACCCCATCCATTTTTCAAGTGGAAAGTCATGAAACAAACACACTCATGAAAACTAGAGGTTCAAAAGGTGAATATTTCATTAGTTCAAGCATGATTACTTTAGAAGGGGGCATCTCATTATTTTCTTCTTCATGTGGTCCTCGCCATTTCCACCTTTTAATCACTTTATGTAGCACTCAGTGCTTATTTGTAAGTTTTCTCCTTTTTATCATGTATGCCCCCTCTCTATTTTATGATGATTAAACTTTACATCCCTTCAAAATTATCAATTTGGCCCTATAATGAACCAAAAATACATCTCATGGGGAAACGACAAATATAGAGAAAATAAATAAGAGCGATCCATTTTTACGTCCCACCCCTGAGCTCGGTTTATTAATGGCGTTAAAAACCAAATGAGGAATTTGACTATCTTTTTTAAAAAAGTAGCTTTTACCTTCAAATTTGGACCCTACACTTGAAAGATCCAAGAAACGATGTGAAGTTCCGGGGAAGAAAACTACATTTCTTGACATTTGGGAGAAAAAGCATGATTTCTCATTTTTCTCCACCCTCACGCAGATCGGCCAAAAGCTGGACACTTGGCACCATCTAAGTAGCTAAGGAAATGCAGTTTAAATCTTCCATTTAAAATATTTTTGAGAAAAAGCTCAAATTCTCAAAAACCTCCACCTACCGCTTTGAATTTTCAATGTGAACACGTGGCACACCGCGATTGGAAAAGGGGGTGCAGCTCAATTTGCAACATTTTGACCTTTTGGTGAAAAAGACTCAAATTCTCAATTTCCCCCACGGGTCCACTGTTCCAATTTCATCCTTCAACATGTGGCATCACCTGATGAGTGTGGGAATATGCTATAGTTTTATACTTTATCCATTTTTTATAAGGGGAAAAATTCCAACTTTTCCCCGAAAGTCCATGCCTCCGCCATTAAATTTTCAACATGAACACATGTCCCTTTCTAATCTGTTGCGGGCCTTAAATTAGAAATTTTGCCTTGCAAGCAGGTGGTTTATCGCGGGCCATTTTAGAAATTTTCACCCTTTGTGGAAACAAGGCTAAAATTCCCAAAGTCTGCCATTGGTCCACCAAAGTGCATGTGAACTGAAAAACAACCACGTGTCCTTTTCTGATTCTTCAATCTGTGGCCTCACCTGATTGGTTACGGGGATGTGCTTCAATTTTTATCTATTTTGAGAAGGGGAAAAATTCCAAATTTTCTCCCAAAAGTCCATGCCTCCGCCATTGAATTTTCAATATGAACACATGTTCCTTTCTAATTTGCTACGGATTTCAACTTGGAATTTATCCTTTCACTTGGATGGGGTCAAGGTCATTACATACTTTTTCACCCTTTTATTGTAATGCCTTAGAGAATAAAATGGATCCATTTCCACTGAACTTCCACCAAAACTACTCCATCCAATCAAGGATTCATAGGGATCTTTGGGAAAAACTAATATTTGTTCCAAAATCACCAAAATTGATAAGTTCAAAAAGGAACCCACCCGGCCACATCCAATGGGAAACAAATGGATAGCTTCACCTTTCTGAGAAAGAATTTGATGGGGAAAAGAACGGGAATTTGTCCAAAATAGGAAATGCCATTTTGCTCCCGATGAAGAATTTATTTCTCTACTAACAGTTAAAAGAGAGATGCAAGGTCACACATTCCAAACGCATAAGAAAAGAACTAAAATCATTTTCCTTCATTAAAAATAGGTAAAACAGTTTTGAAAACTAAGAATTTTGATTAAAAACATTTTGTGGGAAATCTCTTCTTTCTTTGAGGACTCAACAACACGATTAATCTTCTATGATCATAAGGGAAATTTTCATGAATTTAGATTCAAAAGGGTGGGGAAAAATGAATGAAAGTAAGAAGATAATTACATGTGTAGGGGAAGAAGGGCCTGGACTCCATAGACTAGTTTAAATGGGCTCTTTCCAGTGGCTCTTTTAGCAGTGATTCTATCTTCCCAAAAAAAAACTTCAACTGCTCACCCCATCTTCTTTTATTAACTTCTAGTGTTCTTCTAATTATCTTTAGCAATTTTTTGTTTCTTGATTCAACTTGTCCATTTCCTTGAGGGTTGTAATTAGATTCATATGTCAAATTTATCCATACTCTTGACACATAGCCACTAATGGTTTAGCTCAAAAGCTCATGGCATTGTCAGCAACTATCTTTGCAGTACTCCAAACCTACAAATTATATGATTTAAGATAAAATCCATAACAATTTGATGAGTTTTATTTCTTAGTAGGGATAGCCTCAACCCATTTGGTGAAATAATCAGTGGCCACCAATATCCATTTTATGGCCTACACTTGAAGGATCTAAAATCTCTCCAACAAAATCCATACCCCATTGTTTAAAAGGGGCTTCAATTGACACTTGGTTGTAAAGGGAGAGCACCTAAAGCCTTCATTCTTCTTGAAAATCTTTGACAACTTTCACATTTTCTTACCAACAAGGTTGTATCTTTAAAAGTGTGGGCCACCAATATCCTACCCTCAAGATCTTATGGGTAGTTACTCTTCTAGAAAGTGACCCCACATACTCCCCATGAAAATATGTAATTAATTTGGGAGCTTCATCCTCTATAATACATCTTAAAATAACCCCTTTAGGATTCTTCCAAGCCAACCCATAATCAGTGATAATATACTTAGGAGGCTAATTTGAGTGTCCTTCTTTGATTCTTATCTAAATTCCCAAGACACTCCAAATTCTGAGGTAAAATATGATGTCCTTATACCATGTAGAGTTGACTAGTTTCTCATGGACATCCATATTTCCTCCTCAACTTCATTTACTTCCATCACTTGCAAATTACTTTCTACCATTAGCTTTTCCAGGCCTAGACCTCTAACCAATTTAGTGGTCTAAATATCCATGTCATATTCCTACAATTTTTCACCCATCAACATATTTTACTTGAGATTTCCATTTCTGATAAGATGTCTTTGACCATAGTGTGGGGAACATAAGCTATAATCTTGGAGCTTAAGATATATGGCCTAAAAATTGTTTTTGTTTCTCTAACCAAGGAAAAATCTTGCTTCTCCATGATGGTGTATTTCAACTCAGCTCCCTAGCAATGCTTTACTAAAGAAATAATTGGCCTCTCATTTCCTTCCTCATCCTTTTGCAATAGTATAAATGCAATGGTATTTTCAAAGGAAAATAAAAAATTTGAAAGGATTTTTGTAATCGGGGCTGCTAAGACATGAGCATTTTTAGTGCTTCCTTGATTCCTATGAAAGCTTGGACAACTCCCTCCTCCCATTTGATAATCTGATCCTTATTTAGCATACTTGTGATGGGGATAGTCATCTCAAAAAATTGGAAATGAATCTCTTGATGAATTTTATCTGACCAAAGAAGGACTGAATTCCTTTCTTAGTTTTGGGAATAGGAACTTTGCCAATAGCTTCCACTCTTTCAAGATCAATCATGACCCCTCTTTTGACACAATGTGCCCCAATATTTTTTCTTTTGAACCCCAAAATGGAACTTTTAGGATTCAATGAGATTCATATTCTCTACATCTCAATAGCATATTTTCCACATGTTGCAAGTGATCATTCCTTTTTCTTGAAAACATTGTCACATCATCCTGGTATACATAGAAATAAAATCATTTATATATCTTGAGAATGCAACATCCATAGCTCTTTGAAAAGTATCCCCAACATTCATCAGGCCAAATGGAATTCTCACGTACACATAAGTACCCCATGGGGTGGTGAAAGTAGTTTTGATTCTTTTTGATTTCTTTACAACCACCTAGTTATACCTAAGAATCCATCTAGTGTGGACAACAACTCAGATCCCATGACCAATTGTAACATGTTATCCATATTAGGAAATGGATAGTTTGTCTTTGATTGAGGCCTTATTCAAATTTCTAAATCTACACACAACCTTATATCTCCATTTTTATTTCTAACTAGCACTAGGTTTTCCACCCATGAAGAATATCTTGTTGGTTATATGATGCCTCCATCCCTTAATTTTTTTAACTCTTCTTGCATTTTGAGGGAAAGGAGTGGATTGATTGGCCTCTATTTTTCCTAAATGGCCTAGCATTAGGTTCTAAAGGTATTTCATGCTGGAAAAAATCTTCCCTATATGCTTTTAGTTCTGAATATGACCATGCCAAGCAGTCTTGGTACTTCTTTAATAACTCAAAATAGGATTGCTTTTCTTCTTTACTCAGATTACTACCTAGCCATATTTTTCTAGGTTTTTCTTCAGTCCCAAATTGTTTATCTTCCACATCTCTTGAGGTTGATGACATATGTCTATGGAAAACCCTATCAACATTGTCAAAGTTTGACTCTAAAGTGACCAAACCCTTGAATAGTGTTGGTCTTCAACTAGATAATATATTTTCCAAACAGGGTCTCCTTACCATCACAAACACAAACCATTGGTTCCCAGTCCATACATTGGTTTGTAAATTCTCCTTCATTCTGCAAGAACCTCTAAACCTAGAGCATCATCTTCAAATACTTTCCAATGTTTTACATTGTTAGGACAGATGGTCTTGAAAACACTTCTATATCATAGTCACAATAAGGAGACATTGTACAATTTTCAAATTTGGATCCCAATACTACCAACCTATCTATAATAACATTTTTGACTTTTATTATGATATACTATGTTGAAAGATTCAAACATTTCAATAAAGTCTCAAACTACATGCTTATATTGTTTCATTCTTTGATTCTTGGTTACATATAGTTTCCTAACTTACTTGACTACTAATTTTGAGTCTCCTTTAACAATTATATCCTTGATACCATACCTCCATGCAATCCTTAAACCCAAAAGTAGTGCCTCATATTCAAAATATTATTTGTGCACTCAAACTTGAGCTTAAAGGAAAAGTTAAAAACCTCTTGTTTTGGAGACACAAGGACAACTCCAACACCATTTCCAAAATTGGAGCAAGCTCCATCAAACATCAAAGTCTAGGGATACCAACTTGTTCAAGACACTTACTCTTATCAATATCATGTTCTTCAAAATCCACATAGCCAACAAAGTTTTTGATATCCACATCTACATATAATACTTCATAAGAAGCATTATTAGGATCTTCAATCAAATGCAACATCTTTTTCTCACCATACAACTTGACAAGGTTCCCTTCTACTAGTATGGTGGCATATGACATATCCATCTACACACTTCCACCCACACTAGCATCCCACTTTCTTAATAGTAAAACATACCCATTTAGCAAGGAAATCCACAATAACTACATTCATGGTCAAGTACTTACTAGGGTAGGCTGCTAATTACACAACTAATCCCTTTACATACCCTATCACTGGTACCTCTCTTGAATCCATAGCAATGCACTTTCTAAAGGCTTGATGTTACCTTGATGTTTAGTTCATTCATTACTTCAAGAGGCATCACATTACATGAAGCTCCTGAATCAAACATATAATTATGCATAAGTCTATCCTTGATGATTAAAGTAGTATAAAAAGGATCAATGTCAAGATAAGATTCAACAAGGGTAGTACCCAAATACACTTCAAGAGATTCACCCAAATCCTCAATGCTTCTAGAATTTCCAACTCTATAATCACAAGGGAAGATCCACACTATTTACATCCTTACTTGGGGAACTACCTCCTCTTTGAATCCCAAATACTTGAATTCCCTTTTCCTATGCTCAGGATCCTAAGAAATTCAACAATGGGTACAATGACTTTAATCTAGCTCAAAATCTAAGCAATATCACAAGGGACATATTTGGGTAATACTTGTGTTGGGAGAGATAGTAATTACCCCTTCTTGTGGGATGATGCTCTTCATGGTTTGGGCATGGACTAGGGGAATGATTTTATTGGGAATTACTAGACCCTTGTTAGGTGTATCCTTCTTAGGAGGATCCTTTGGGATATTAGTGAGAAGTGGAGTTTTTGGCTTGGCTTGTGGCCCTCCCCTTTGACAAATCTACTTCTGAGATTGTACTCCTTTTCTGAGAAACCATTGCATTCATCAAAAGTTTGCATATCTTCCTCAAAAGAATTCCTCCATCATACTTCTTAATCATTAGTTCCCTTAAGTACTCAAAATCATGGTTGGGAAAATCAAAATCCTAGACCATATCAACTTCAAAATCATTAGTGGAAGGAAGAGGAGATACCGATGGATGCAATCCCAAAAACATTCTATACATTTCTAGCACTTAGCAACTCAATGGAAGTGGCTCCTTGGTGTGAATTATCAAGGAAATCCATCATACATACATCACCAAAATTAGCATCATCATCAACCTCTTCAGTTTCCTCATTTAGATCACAAGGGAATGTGGCAAGAAACACTTGTCACACCAATCAATAACATGGTTTTCTTCTACCATGAAAACTTTAGTAGTCAAAGGATTAGGGACCAATCTATTCTCTCTTGGTTTTTTTTTTTCCATGATCCCATAGGCCATTTTCCTCTCTCATCTGATCTATGATCACCTCTAGGATGATTCCCAAATCTATTTTGGCCCTGAGGTTAGTACTGGCCCTGAGAGATTTTTCTTATTCCTTTCTCTTCTCTAGTAAATGTTTATAGGAAATTTCCTTGATTTCTCCTACTAAAGTCTTAACTACTTCCTCCATATCAACTCCTTTTCTTGTCTGAGGCTTTTTAGGGTTTATCAGCTTAACACCCTCCCTTTTAGGAGGTTTCCTTGTTGCCTTAATATTATTTTCAATTTTTACTACCATAGTGAAATATTGCCTCAAGGTTCTAGGGTTTTTATCCCTCAAATAATATGCAACTTTCTTATCAAAAGCATCAGAGTACTTTATTAGGTAGGATTCATCACTTGGTCTCAAAATTATGGGAAATCTAGTCAAAGTCTTGTTAAATCTGGTATTAAAGTATTAAATAGGCTCATTGGGATTCTTCTTTATGTTCTCAAATTTAGATAGAAGAAATCTAGGGTCAGTTTTATCCCCATATTGTGATCTAAATGCATTCTTCATCTCATCCATGAATCAATTGAATTATCTAGTAAGGACTTATACCAATCATGTGCATCCTCTTCTAAGGTGTGGATAAACAACTTTATATAGACATCTTCATGTTCAATCTCAAAATCCTCCATAGTATTGACAAAAAGTCTTAGGTGTTGGTCACCAGTAATAGCATTATTTCCTTGAAACTTAGGCAACCTATTCCTTACTTCTTATGGAACTACATTAGGATATCCCACCATACATGTGAAATCTATGGGTCCAAAGACATTTACAACAAATAAAGGTCTAGGTGGAGGATGATCCATGTTATTTTGAGGAGGTGATCCTATAGGAGGATTAAAATGGTGTGGGACAAGGGGCCTTTGAGGTAATGGTGTATGGTCTTCAAAGTAATGATCCTTTAAAGACTTAGTCTCACAGAAAACTTGATTAGCTCTAAGTGATAAAGGAGGAAGATGAGGAATACCTATATTAGTTGTAAATGAATTCCTCTCACCATTTGAATTATATAAATTAGCACAGGGACTGCTTGATCTAGAACTGTCTGAGGAACTAGAATAATCCTCTATCACAAGGATAGTCACTCTCAACCACATGCACTACTTTATCCTTTGATATTTGACCTCCCAAAGCTTTCTCAGGACTTGTTTCTTATTTGGATTTGTCCTTCCAAGATTTGGAAACAAATTTTTAGTAGGGTCTATCTTGAAGAAAGACCTTCCTTCCATCTTTACAAATATAAACAACAAATTTCAATTATCAAAGCTTAAGACACTAGCATTTACCAGAAATTTTGAACAAATATGGAGTCACCACTAAGGATTTACACCTTAGATGTGTAAAACATTGTAAATGACTTGTCAATTGTAAATGAATACTTAATTTCAATAAATATTGAAAAATATTAGCATCCTTTGTCAGTATTTATCCTTATCTAAGAAAATTTATTGCAAAGTTCACTTAAACTAGGAAATATCACGTAAATAACTTCTGATCTTGCTTATTTTTCACAAATCTCAACAAAGGATGACATTTAGACCATGTATTTACATCTAAACATGTATGAATCATTACGAGAGGTGGATATCTATCTATATTTGCATAGATAATCCACAAAAACAATGTCGTGGTGTTGGTACCCAAATTGTTCCTCCCTTTGTAGTCAAGTAACATCAATAGGCTAAGCGGGATGCCTAGAGAATGATAGATCAAGATTTAAGTCATTTTACAGTCAAGGAGGGATCTCATCATCTCTTTGTCACTCAATCTTAGAGGAGTTAGGTAGCACCATGCTTTGAGGGTATGACCTACCCTCCTACTTTAGGCTCTGCCTTCAGCCAGGGTGAGAGGACCCGTTTTGCAGTCTGTATTTGTAAGGGGAATGAATATATCAACAGTATTTGACACTCCTTTATAAGGAAATTGAGAAATAACCTTGGGAAGACATGGTCAATTCAACAAATTCTAACTCTCATGATTTTTCACTTTAGACAATGCAGATGTCTCCTAAAACAAGGCTCAGACTACTAAAGATAACAATGGAACTAACTTGCTTATGCATATTTTGGCTTTAACAAGGCAAACATGGGTAGTTTTAGTGGGATTTGTTGGTTTTAGATATATTTGGTTGGGGAATTAAGCAAGATAAAGTTGATTATACCAAAATTTAGAGAACTTTCAACAAATGTTAGGAAATCGCCAAGTGAAAGACAAAAACAACTCAAATAGATCGCATTGCACCTTCAACTAGAAGATGTACACTCATGGAGGCCCAAAAATGCATAGTTTCACACAATATTTGAGAAATTAAACAAAAAAAATCTCATGCTAAAAAATCAATTAAATTTCATGAATCCATAATTTGTCATGCCTAAGATGCACTCAAAGACTTGCAAATGACCTTTAAATAAATGGAAAAATCATGATTTTAAATTTTTGTGCTACACATATGAAATGAAAGCTCTTGTCACACGTACAATTGAAATTCCCACAATGCTACTGAAGGATAAATTTTTTGTGATTTAGAGAGATACCTAATATAAATATACAACATGAACATGGATAACTATTTTGAAATATTTCATCTTAAGAGAAAACAAAAATGCTCTTGATCAAATGAAATTAACTCAAAGATCAATCAAATTTATTAACAAGGGATAGTTTGATTTACAGTCTCAATTCTTGTCAATGGTTGTACACTTGTAACCATCTTGACATGATTTAATTTAAAATATTACATAAATTAATAGGTTTCTTAGACGAGTTCTTGGGGAAAATGGTTTTCTCTTAGTTTTTGTAACATTCCCATTTTAAGCATTTAGAAAAAGGGAAAAAAGTTATAATAATGTTCTCTATTCTAAATAATCATAATTTAGAACACACATTCCATGCCAATCAATCTCATAATAGATAACCATATGTAGTTGTAATGACTTAGTGAAACACCGATCTCTCATTTCATGACTCGGTGAAACACTAATCTCTCATGTTAACTCATTGAATTGTATACTAGGTATACTTGGTTCTTATACCCTTTTTGGGATGCTAAGTGTTATGCTTAAGAGGCCTATTTGAATACTTGTTACCAATATTCATCTGAAATCTTGCATCTTAAAACTAGGTGACGTAGGACAACGTAACCAACAGCTTGTGATACTTTGGCCAAAGATTTACAACATATTGTTCATGTTAATATTCCTAGATGACATACTCATTGAATGGAATACATCCTTCACCCCACTTCATCTATTATCTAGAATGGTCTTCACTGACTCTGTTAGTCCACTTGTTCAAGGTTAAACCCTAACCAAGGTTAGTAACATAGTCTAGGGTAGAAGGCTACTCACGATGACTAAGGGTACATAGACATAATCAATCGACCTAAGTCAATTGCATGTGTCTAGTTATCCTAATTCATTGTGAGTTTTCCCCGACACTAGATCATACTTCTAACCTAACCTAGGGTATAACTAAGATCAAGTCCTAGTTTATGTAGATCTAGATGATTCAACTTTGAAGGGTGTTGCAACATGTCAACTACAACATAGTATCCTCATGAAGACCCAAGTCTTCATAGAGGTATGGTGTTGCAGTTGGCATGTGCCAACATTTGATAGATTCTTCCCATCTGGATGTACATGCCCAAGAGAGAATTTAATTACTTAATTGTTTTCATTAATTAAAGTCTAATTACAACAGCCATGTTGATTTCCTAGTTTCATTAACCATTAAGGTTTCCAGCAATAAATGAATTGTAAATGCTTTGTAGAAACATCAAGATTTCCTTTTATTCATTAACTTCCTAATTTAGGACATCGGTTACTTACTTAACTTAATCATGACTTAACTTAATCAAAATGGATACTATCAAAATGGTTCAGTTACTTAACTTAATCATGACTTAACTTGTTTAAGTTCTGAATTAGATTCTTTTTAATAGACTTCATTGAAATGAAGTCTACTATTTTATATTTGTATATACCTTTCTTTTGTTTTATTCAGTTTAAGGTACAAGTCATGAGTAAGTACCTCTTCCTCTTTCCAAGATGACATTAGGTTTAAATTCCCAAGGATTCTAAACAAAATGATTATCATTTCGAAATAGTTGTCTTTCTTGTTCTTATTAAGAATTAGGGTTCATTGTAACCTCTTAACATTATACAAGTTATCATAATGGATTTTCTCTTCCATTTACATCATTTTAAATAACCATAGAGATTTAATTAAATGATCAGCCATGAATTCCAATTTGATAAGTTGCATTTAAATAAAGGGATAGGTATCTAATTCCCTTACCACCTAGTTCATTTTATTTCAACCCAAAAGGGGTTCAATTCATAAGTATATAAATAAAAGAACAGAGATAAGCATATCACTAATAATCACTGATTATGTAAAAAGATGACACATCAAGTATAGATAAACCCACAATATTTTCCATTTCTCAAGGAGGAATTCATACATTGTAAGTACCAATACTTCAAACATCCTCAATGTCAAACAACAACAATAAACCCTATAAAATTACAACTTTCCCTTCCAAAAATACATTTAAATAATGAATCATATTTCCCATAAGAGAGCCAATATTTTGGTAAACAAAAGTAACATCATAAAATATCTTGTCTCCCTTTTACCACTTACAAATTCCATCTACAAAATTTGCTAGCACGGGTCAGTTCGGTGAACTGAGCATGATAAGCACTAAGCATTAAAACAATATGCTTTCAACTAATTGTTTCATAAAAAGAACTTTGTTTTCATGAAATAGTTAAAGCATTAAAGAAAGACACATCAAAGAAATAGCATACATAAGAGGGAGAAACAAAAGATAATCATATCCACATTAAGAGAAGATCATGGAGTAATCAAAATCAAAGTTCAGCCTATGATTTCATAAAAGAATTATTTCAGATAAGATCACCAACCACATTTCAACTACTATTATTTATGATTCAAATCTAGATTCATTAACCCAAAAGAAGAAGATACTAACTCTAATAATTCATATAAATAGAATTACCTTAAAGGAACAATGCTTCAAATTACATAGAATTAACTTACTCCATCCTAGGATATTTAATGCCAAGCTCAATAAAATTTATGACGAAAATTAGGATGAACCAACAACATCTTAAAGTAAGAGTTTCTTATTTGAGAAACTAAATCCAAGTTCAAAGTCAAACTCTAGCCTAAATTTAGGATTAGCATCAACATGTTTGAAAAAGGATAAATTTAATTTGAATGCACCTGGAATTAGTCACACATCATAACAATTACATCCCTACCAATGTATCAGTCAAGGAGAAGAAAGTAAGGATTTATCCACTAACTACTCACACCTCAGTAAATCCATCAATGTAATACTAACTGAACAGGTCAGCTCCATACACAAGAGCAATATAGATGAGAGAATGAACGAAAAGAGGGAAAGGATCAAGCTATATCTTCCTTCCAAGTTTGAAAAGGATGATATTGTGAATACCTTAACTCAGAATAGAGAAAAAGGATAACAACAAACAAAGATGAGATAAGATCTCATTATTCCTTCCTATAAAGAGGTATACATACCGGAATAGAAAAGAAATGAGACAAATTTGATTGTTCCAGACAAGAAAACATTCAATTCCAACAACCATAGAAACACAAAGAGCTATTTGATATTACAATTGATATCCATGACTATAACATGGAAGTCAGAAACTGAAACAAAAGAAGTTTTCCCAACATACAAATGAGAATAGAAATTGTAGCTCAAAGGCTACAAAATTGAAAATGTTTATTCAAATGATTTCAGTTATTAATAGTATCTAAAGCCAACAAACCCAACAACAGAACATTAAAATCATTCCAAATGTTAGTAGCACCAACTGAGAAGTTCTTCTAGTTTTCCCAAACAAAGAGAGACAATTATGTTGAAGTAGATTACCCTTATGCGGCCACACTTTCTTTCAAAGTGGCAAAACACACACACACACACTACTTACCCATCCCTTGAAAGTAAAGGGAAAAATAAATTGAAAAAGATTTAACAATCACAATTTCCATTCAAGACAACCTAGATCCACATACCTCAAAAGAATAAATGGAACAAACTATTGGTTCGGGAGAAAGAAATCAACCCAAATTCAACCACAAGGAGAAACAACAAACATCAAAAAGACACCAAGTCAGGTTCTTGAAGTTGATCTCAAAGGAATAATATCCAAAATGAAAACATTTAACCCTTTTACTTAAGCTAGACAGATTGAGTTACACCACATTTCAACCTAGATATCCCATTCCAACAGAAACAATTGTACATCAAACTTAGATGCAAAGAACTAGTTAATCCCAATAAGTTGAACCGATAAGGTGACTCTTAAGAACTCAAACTCACTTCAGGAGGATGCAAATACATTCATTATACCTTTACATAGATCATGCCAATTGGGTAACTATCAACCATGCTATCAGGTAGATTGATTCAAAGAGATTCATTCAGTCCTGAAATCAGACAAGTCACTAGCAAGACTTCTCACAAATTACAGGTGTAAGAAAATATTCTAATACATTTAAGTTCAGGAAGAAGCTAAACATGATTCTATTTTTTTAGCAAGGAAGAAAAAAACTCGAATCATATTTCTTTCATAGTAGTGGCTTCTACTATCTAGCTTCAGTATAGTCCAACAGGAGCTCTCAGATTCAAAAACATCTCAAGCTCAACAAAAGTAAAACATGCTTACTATTATTTTCCAACAAGAACAAATCCCAAAACATTTTTCTAGCATAGCCACATATCATACTACCTAGTTTCAGTAAAGTCCATACAGATAAAATGCAGAGAAAATTAAGTTTCAAAAACAATACTAAACCAAATACAAACTCATTTGTTTCCCAAGAACAGAGTTCTTTTAATGAAGACATTTAGGAAAAATCATAACTTAATGGGTAGAGCCTATCATGCCTGATAGAGCTTCTTTTCGATGTGCAAACGATTTCCCATCCGAGCCTCAATAGTTTCTTCTTTTTCCAAGCAACCTCAACAACTCCAAATCTTTCTACTTCTTCTTATACTTCCACAGGATCCAAAAATAGCTCATGTATGCCAAGAATATAGCAAGATCAAAAATAGAACTACTGGTTCGAAGAATCAAAAACCCCATGCAGAGAAAAAATTAAAATAAATAAAGATCAAACAACCTTTCCAAAATTTTCCATGCCTTTCTCCTAGGTGGTTTCTTTTCCATAACCAAGATCAATTAATGTGAAGGACTGTTAGTTTTCCTCCTATTTCTCCACACCACCACCATCCAAATTTGGTGAGCCTTCCATTCAAAATTTGCATGCAATTTTCTATTTAGTGGTGATGCCAACTAGGCATCCCCTAAATCCCAATGCCTCCACCAAAATTGGCAGTCCTATGTTATTAAAGACCAAAATCAATTCCCATTAATGCCTTGAAAACTGATGCCACCGACCTTGCCATTTGCCAAGTGGTCAATAGGTGTCTTGTTAGGTTAGCAATAGTTTAGGTTAGATTTTTATTAGGTTAGGAATCAACCTTAGTTCCTAGGTAGGTCTCAATTACCTTAGGTTATAATCCAACTTAGTATAGAACATTACAACTTAGGTTAGGGTATCCCTTTAGTAATCTTATTATTAGGTCTACGATTCTTATACACTATACAACATTTAAAAAATACAAGAAGGTCGAGCCTATCTCCCTTAAGTCTGATGTCGGTCAAGAATTTCTAAGGTAAAGAGTTCTTCACCATGGTAAACAAGACAAGTTACAGTCAAGCACACTATCCATTTCTGAATGCCAAGCCAACAAGGTGAGTAGATAAAAAGACTGAGGCATACCTTGGATCAATGGAATTGATCCAAGGTTTGTTGTTTACATGTAATAAATTAAGTCTACACAGAACAAGTTCATCACCTTCCTAAAGGTGAATTTTAAGTTGTGTAAAGAGATGAATGGAATTATTTTCAAGTAAAAAAATTCACAACCAGAAATGACTCTTTTTAACAAATAATGAATTATCCATTACAAACATGATTTCCTAAAATCATAAGAGTACTCCTTCCTAAGACAAATCACTCATCAACAATTACAATGTCAAGAGTGGAAATCATCACCGTAACACCGGTCAAAGATGTTTACGTTTTCCTTTCTCTTCTAAAATTTTAGAAAACTTAACCCCCCTTTATGCGAGAGTATTCTCGTCACATTTATAAAATTTTACCTTGCTCACTCATTCTCAATTTCCCCCCCAAAATTTTGAATCTTCAAGAGAATATTATTCTTTACAATATACCGCTTAATGATGTTTATTTTCTATTTCCATGTGGATAAATTGTGAACTGATCATGTTTTTCACTTCCTCAACTATGACAAGGATGACATGTCATCAATTTTGACAGACTTTTAATCATTATTTTATTTGCTGAATAAATGGACACTTTTTATGGTTTTAGAGCACCTCTAGATGGTTTGATTTGACAGGTAATCAAATCTATCTTTTTGAGAATCCTTCTTGGAGAACACATATTTCTTTTTGTGCCTTTCTAGGCTGATTATTCCTGCATGGTTTTTTTCATATCAAGTTAATCATCATGTTTCGCATAGTGCCAATTTATCTCACACGTATTTCTCCTATGTAGATATATCATTTAAATCTTAGAGGATATTTCACCATGATTACACCCAACTTGATTGGTATGCCTCAAATTTCCTATAAAACACACCATTTCACTTCACCAATTCATATTTTATTTTCTAAATATAGGTTTTTGAGGAAATTCATTTGCGGTACAATAGGAACACCGATTACGGCTAATTTGAAATATATTTCCACTGAGGATTTGTATTGTATATTTTATTTTTGGGTCCAGATGAAGCATTTGTGAGAATTCTATTTGATATTGTTGATCCTGAAGACTACATTGGGTCTTTGACAACCCAAAATGTTCAGGTTGTACTTGTAAGAAGACTTATCAAGATAAGTCTAGTATTCTCTGCATTTTAGATGATGTATTTTCATTTGTTCAAAGGTTTGAAGCACCGAAGCCACTTGAGGCTTTGAGGAAGTTTTGGACTATAAGTAGGCCCAGTGTGCAAGGTTTGACCAACTATAACTACCCTTACCTTTGTGATGAAGTGTTTGTTATGAAAGAAATCCCCTTGGAATCTTATGTTCTTGATGGGGGAATCTCACTCGATATAGTGCCTAATATTTCTATAAAGTTGAATAATCTGGAGCAACATGTCTCAATTTTGGAGACAAAACCATTAGTGATTGTACCCTCTCAAACTCTTGAATCATCACCACCTTTTGTGAAGAAGTATAAGGGTGAGTCTAGCTCCAGGCCTCCTACTCCATCCACTCTAGGATCTCTTATGGTTACACTTCCATCTTAGACTTTCAATCCATCCTCTACTTTCAAAGTTATTGGAAAAAAAGGCTCTCCCTAAGGGTGGTATGCATATGGAAGAATGGGTTTCCTCTCATGAGAGGAATTTTTAATTGTTCAATTTGTTGGGTGGTCCTTTATCAACTCTAGATGACCTCCGGGCTTTGGGTATGCCTATTACACTTTGGTAGGAGACATTATATTTGTTCAGATGGCATTGGGAATGGATGAATTTATTCTCAGGAAAAATAGGCTAGTGACCAATCTTCCTCTCTGTAGAGAGGATTCTAGGATGGTAGATAATTAGGTTTCTTCCCTATGTTTCATTTTTTATACAGCTCTTGAATCTATATATGTAATATTTTATTCATTGGATGGGCCCCTTATACATCCCCATTTTGCTTTTTTCAAAATACGTAAGACAACAAACATTTCATTAGTTTATTGCTTTGTAATGGACATGAAATTTTATCCAAGCAATATAAAAATATAATGCATTGTATAAAATTACATTTATGCTAGAGAGTAGCAAGTTCAAAGTAATATTCATCTTTCACGAAAAAAATTATATAGTTACAAATTAAATATGATAAAAATGAAATTTGAAGAAGGACAAGCCTAAGCTTGTTCATCATTATTCATGTCTGCATCTTTATCTTCTACACTTTCTTCGTCCTCTGGTAGCCTTGCTACATATGCATCATATATTTGGAATAACTCATTTATCTCCTCTTCATATGGCCACGTGTGGTATTAAAAAAGAAGGGTCTACTTGGCTATTGCATTCACACAAAGTGTCCCAACTTTTTTATACTTCAATGGTCTTTCCTTAGTTCTACAATTACGTTTTCTATTTTCCTCATTATTTTTATAACTTCATAAGAGAAATTTTCTTTATATATGCTATTTTAGAAATAAATGAACAATAAATCAAATTTCAAATCTCCATAACTCTTCTTAAACTTTTAAAATACCATATCTTATAACTTTGAATCAATGGTGCCCATAATGTCATCTACCCATTTTCTTTTAGTCTCCATCTTTTCTTTAATCCCATTCAAGACCTCCACTCTAATCTTAGCTAGCTCTTCCATGGCATGTTGGGTCCCCTCTGTTCATGTGGCACAATCCCTTCCTTTTCAACCAAATATTCCTTAAGTTTAGTAACACAATTCAGTTCAGGAAAATTTCCCTCAAAATAAAATATCTCATTGTCACATTGCTCAATTAATTCATCAATTTCATTGAGTTTATTTTTGAGGTCTTCATATTTTGCTCTAGCTTCTTCAATAGCTTATTTTCCCTTTTTGATTATATTTTCAACCCATGTGTCAACAACCTAAACCTTCTTAACAACTTTATCAATTTGTTTCATTCCTTTAATGGTAGTCATAGAGGAACTTTCTTGAGTTTGACTAGACTGGCCAATTAATTGTTGCAGACTATAACTCAATGTTTTGACTTGTTATTTTAATTTCCTTTTTGTTATCCTATCTTCATCAAACTTTTGTAAAAAGTCACTAACTACCTCTTATACTCCTTGTTTTAATTGATCCCTTGAAGGTTTTCCTAGAGGAATAAGTTGAACATTGTAATCACTTGTTATATTATCTATTGTTTTTACCTCATGAGGAATTGCAACTTCCAACATTCTAGATCCAAGTGGATCAATATGAGTCTTAGTGATGAATCTAGATTTCTTGTAAACCCTTACATGTTTTGGGAAGGTCAAGGCTATGATATTTATGGATTCCATGGGGACAATCTCTTTTTCCTCTTTTGAAATTAACTCTCCCATCTAGCCCTTTGCAAGAGTAGTCCCAACCTTTGTTTCCTACAATATTTGTTGGGATTTCTCAGGGATAATCACCAACTATTTGGATACCTCTTGCACATCTTGAACTAATGAATCTTCATGTTGTTCCTTTCCAACTCCCAGTGTTGTTTCTTTGAGTTCACCTTGTATTGGTACTTCCCTAAATTTTTTTCTTCTTGATCCTGGATTGGGGCTTACCAATCTCCTTCGAGTTACATCAGTGATTGAAGTTTTTATTTCTTCATTTCCTTAGTTGATGCAGTAATACCATCAACCTTCTCTTTGGAAGCTTTTTTAGATGATACTTCTTTTGTAGGAATTCCCTTTCCTTCAAAAATTTTGACCTCTTTTGGAGGCTACTAAACTAGAAGATTAACATCCTTTTTGGCACTCGATTCCACCTCCAGGTGATTCCTCTCCCACCAAAGTCACCTAAACTTCCATACAAATCCACACTCACTTCACATTGTGATCCATTGGCGGTCTTACGCAAACATCTTAGCTAACCTTTTGGAAACCTCTATCATCATATTGCCACTTTACTCGGACCTTACGACCTAATCAAACCTAAACCAGAAGGGTTTGTTAATACCAAAATTTACACTTACCATTGTGTGTCGGACATGATGTAGAAAAATATAAGGCTCTTAAGACTATTCTCCTCCAACTATGTCCTCTCGAAGAAATTTTTACGATGATGATCTTTTAGATGAGGACCCTATTCTACCTTTTCCTATCACCATACAACCTCACCCCATACCTATTCAGTGACCTCCATATCCACCTCCACAACCCTTTTACCCTCCTCCCACATTTGAGATCAACATGGTCCACATCAGAGATCTATCCCAAACTCCTCCAAAATTCCAGTGTGTCATACTCCTCTCACATGATTCTTTTCCTTTGCCACTATTTTTGCCATCCTGTCGCTACACCTTTCACGAAACACCTTCTTCTTCACCTCAAATGAATATGGTTTAAGTTTTCACTCAAGCTAAAAAGGAAAAAGGAAATGATAAAAAAACTAGCTCATCCACTACACATTTACCCAAATTTTCCATCTGCACTTGCACCCAAAATCACCATCCATGGACTCGCATACCCCATTTATGACAAGGTTTCCCATCGTACAATGATCAAGAAATTTCACTAGTATCCTCTAAAAATATATTTGTATGACCTTTTCCAAACCTCTGACTCTCATCAACAGGACCTCATTGAGGTCCTACAATCTATTAAGGTTCTACCTAATGACCCCACACCTATCGCTGTCATTATCACTTCTCACCATGTGGCCACTCTCACCATTTTGACTCCATCTTCTTCTCTTACTACCATTCATCAAGTCTTAGGTCTTAGTTTCTCCAAAGAAGAGATTGTCCCTCTCCAATCAGATGATATTGACCTTTCCCTATTCATTTCCATCTACATTGATAATATACATGTTTGATGTGTTATGATCAATGGAGGTTCCAGTATCAACATCATTTCCTCCCATGCGTACAAAAAAATGTGCATCCCTACCAATTGCATGCATAATAACCCATTTATGTTGCATTCATTTAACAATGTCATTACTTCTACCCTCGGTGCCATCATTCTTCACATCCACGTGGGCCCCATGCCATTCTGGATTATTCTCGTCTTAGAGGGGAATTCCAATACAATTTATTGCTTGGTCAACCCTAGATTTGCACCATGGGTTGTGTTCCTTCAACCTTACATTGTTGATTAAAATTTGAACATGAAGGGCAAAACTATACCATTCCATCCAACCCTTTACCATTCAATAATTGTAACATGTTGTATTGACCCAATGATGTCCTTATACCAGTTAAGGCATCTACCACCACTACCACTTCTTCTTCATGCACCGCCTCATCCACGAGTTCAGCCACTCATTATTACATAACTAACATCTTTATTCTCATTATTGTCATAACTTCTACAACTTACCCATCAGCCAACCCATCTACTTCTCAAACATCTGATGCTTCTTCTTCCCATTCTTCTAGTGATTCACTATTCTAGCTACCCACATAGCAACTACCAATCCTTTAGAAGGTGTTTTTCAATGCCTCACTCTAGGGGAGTACCGAATTTATAACATTGACACATTCCTTACTCCTCAAGAGTATGGTAACCTTCACTAACATCCCCACTACGACTAGCAAATAGGTGATTTTTTCCCCTATGGTCCTCCCCACCTTCGTACCAACCTAACGTATGGGGGACTTGATGGTTCTACTTACTCACCTAAACTACCTTCTAAAACTCAACCATTTTCATCTAATCTCCAATCTCTCACCAATCGCCACTTCACCCACACCTTCCTCTATTGTTGCGCTTAGAAAGGCTTTGGATTTGTCTTCTATGAGTAAATTCACCATACTATAATGCCTTGCACCACCCATAAACATAAAGACTACGGTGGTATCGGTTTACCATGCCACCTTACAAGAAGGCTGAGTCAAACTCATTCGAACAATAAGCCTTCTCCACCCCATTCACCTACTTCACTAACTTCACCAATGGAGTCTATGGATCAATAATCCATTCTTCCTAACTTTTTTTTGTAAACACCATTTCCTAGGACCTCTGACCTATCGAGCGATTGTAAGGCCCCCTCTTCTCTTCCCTTTTTGTATTGTGATATGATCAATAAAAACACACCTTTTATCAATGTCATTCAATGTTAGGATGATGAGTCTATTCTCACCTACCTTGTTACAGAAGATTCTTATATTCATTGGTCTTTATCTTTAGAGATACAAGCCATGTTGAATGAATCAACCATCGAAATCAACATTCTCACTCAGGATGGCCCAGGACATTCTAAAAATAGGCCAATCTTTAGATGGTACTAAACATGAAGCTTTCACTTCTTTCCTCTGGGATCATAGCAACGATTTTTCTTGGTCTTATGCCGATATGCCCAATATTGACCCAAATATTGTGGTCCACAATATCATAGCCATTCCTGATGCCAAACTCCAGAAAGCGAAGTTGGAAAAAACACATCCTTGCATTTCCCTTCTTGTGAAAGAAGAACTCCAGCACCTCCTTTATTTTTCCTTCATTATACCCTTTGATTATCCCCAATGGATCCCTAAAATCATTCATGTCACCAAAGTGATAGGGAACTCCACATTTGCACAGATTTCTATGACCGTCACTGGCTTTCCCTAAAGAAGACTTTCCTTTACCTATTATTGACTAACTAGTTGATCTCACTTCCGGTCATGAGATTTTATCTCTCATGGATGGTTTCTTAGGTTATAACCAAATATTACTCACCCTGGAATATCAACACAAAACCACCTTCATCACTCCTTGGGGGACCTTCTACTATCATTTCATGCCCTTTGGTCTTAAGAACATTGGGGCCATATATCAACGGGCTATGAATTATATATTTCACGACATCATGCATAGCATATTATAAGATTATGTCGACAATATTATTGCTTAATCCAAACATTGAGTTGAACACCTTACAATTATTAAGGTTTTCTTTGACCATCTCATCAAACATTGCGTTTACCTTCAACCTAAGAAATATGTCTTCATTTTTCTCTCGAGCAAGCTCCTTGGTTTCATCATTTCTTTGTGTGGTATTGAAGTTTATCCTACTAAAATCAAGTCTATTCTCGAGATTCCTCCACCTACTAACATGCATCAAATTCATAGTTTGCAAGGAAAGTTGTAATCTATTTGTCACTTTATTTCTCGAATTTTCGACCACTTTGTCATCCATTTTATCATCTTCTCAAAAATGATTTCTCCTTCAAATGGGATGATGAATTCCAAAAAGCCTTTGACACTTTAAATAATACCTCCTCCAACCACCTATGCTCATTCCATGTAAAGAAAATGAACCATTTTACCTTTATATTTCTACTACAGACCATTCCTTGGGTTCCATGCTCGCTCATAATGACAAGCAACAC
The DNA here is from genome assembly GCA_018340775.1 of Taxus wallichiana var. yunnanensis. Classification (NCBI taxonomy): domain Eukaryota; kingdom Viridiplantae; phylum Streptophyta; class Pinopsida; order Cupressales; family Taxaceae; genus Taxus; species Taxus wallichiana. The sequence goes on from CM031240.1 coordinate 567,165,566, forward strand.
TAGGAGCAAGCGGTGTATTATATAAGTCATATGCTTTAAGAATATGAGACTAGATATACTCATGCTGAAAAAGTGTGCTTATCCCTTGTCTTCATTGCCACCAAACTTGATCATTACTTACTCAACCACAAAACCTTCGTTGTCACCAATACAGACCCCTAACATTACATGTATGTTAAGCCTTACCAATACCAACGTGTTACATGTTGGCTCATGCTTCTTATAGACCTAGATCTTGAATTCGTCCATCGAAATTATGTTAAAGAACAAACCATTTCTGATCATTTTGTAGATGCACCTCTTTCAATAAATCAATCTTCTAACTTTGATTTCCCTGATGAATCCATCACTACCCTCTCCCTTGATGATGACATTTATCATATTACCTTATTCTTTGATAGTTATAAATGTCAACATGGGGGTGGAATAGGGATCATCCTTATTCCTCTTGATGGTGCGCCTATGCCTATATCTTTCAAACTAGATTTTGACTATACTAATAAAATTTTCGAATACAAAGAACTTGTGCTAGGTCTTTAGACCGTCATAGCCTTAAAATTTAAATCCATTAATATATTTGGTGACTCCAAACTAGTTTTGAACAAAGTAAATGGTTTATAATAATGTCATAATGAGATATTTCAAAAGTATAAACATCATGGTGACATACTTTATACTACCTTTGATAATTATGAGCTTTAAACCACTCCACACTCCACTAAAAAATTCACAGATAACATGGCCTTCCTTACTTCTCAAATACCTACTTCTCCTTTTGAATTGAAAATATTTATCATGATACAAAGGTTGTAATCACCTTCTTATCTATTATGAGACGTTAAATTTGTAGGCAAAATTGAAACTGATCCAAGTGACATTTCGTATAAGAATTTTATCGATTACTTTTCCCTCTCAATTCTTCCTCTAGAACTCACTCGCAAATGCACAACGAGCCTTCCTCAAAATTTTATGTCTCTATGTTATCATGGGACATCTTCTCTACAAATTTGGCTTTGAAAGTATCCTCCTATGATGCCTTACAAGTTCTGAAATCCCATACACCATTAAGGAATTGCATGATGGGATTTGCGGTGGTAATTTCATTGGCCTCACTATCACTAAATGAATCCTGCATCTTGGCTACTCTTCGCCAACCTTAAACTAAGACTATTGCAACTATGTCAAACATTGTGTGAAATTTCAGCAACACGCTAATCTTCATCACACCCCTAGTCACACCTTATAGGTCTCCAGAGACCTTTGGTCTTTCTCCTAATGGGGTTTGGATCTTGTCGAGAGATTAACCCTCATTCTTCTCAATGTCATCAATGGATCATCACCACAACTGAATATTACACTAAATGGGTGGAATTTGTACCTCTCATTTCTATCGGTGAGAAAATTTGTGAATTCATCACCCATCGATCATTTATCGCTTTGGTGTTTTCCTCACCACCTCATCACTAATAATGGAAAAGAATTAGAAAAACAAAACCCTATGCAAAATATATGACACCTTTGACATTCAACTCATTTTTCTTCATGTTATTATCCTTACAAAAATGGCCAAACCAAATTGATAGACAAACCCCACAATAAAATTATTATGAAAGTGGTTGACGATACTGGAAAGGATTAGCACACACACATTCCTTTTTCCTTATGGGATTATCGAACTAGTATCCATGACTCAATTGTTGTTATACCTTTATCTTTATTCTATGGTACAGAGGCCATCCTACCTCTCAAATTCCAAATTATATCTCTTTGTGTCTCACTCAAATACATGCTCAATGATGATGACTTTTTCCAAGACTCTTTGCCCCAACTTGAGCTTCTAGACGAACATCGTTTAAATTATTTCGATCACATTCAAATCTATCAAAAATGTATCAAACGTACCTATGACAGATGTGTCCATGAATGAACCTTCAAGATTGGTGATCTTGTCCTCAAGGAAAATAAAATGTAACAAAAGAGGAGAAAATTAAACGGGGCAATTTTTCTCCTAACTAGATTAGACTCTATATCGTTACTCATGCATATGGATTGGGTGCTTATCATTTATCTTCCTCGAAGGAAAACCTAAACTTGAGCCCCTCAATGCCTTTCATCTTCGACCATTCTATTGTTGAATCAATTCCTATATCACCTTTTGTGTATTAAATGCTCATCCCTTGAGCAACCTTTACCTTCCACTTACCTATTTTAAGGATCAACGAATAAAAAAGAATCATGTGATTATTCGTCACCTTTCAGCCTTATCTTCAATATGAGTACCACAACTCTACTCATGGCATGATTCTCATGGATACTTTTTTCCTTTTCGAGGATGGAATCCCATGTTCGTTCATCACTTAAAACCTTTCTTTCATAGCTAACCTCTGCGTGTTATAGTTTTTCCTTCATAAAATAATCCTATACTCCTTTATAGTCTTATCCATGACTTACAAGTCCAGAAGCTCAAAAGTAATAGATGGGATTTTCAAATTCAACTCCTTGAGTTGATCTTCTTATAAATAGAAGACTCCCTCAAAAGGACATCTATATTTCTATCTTTTTGTTATAAATAGAATGATCCCTCAAAGGACAAATATAAAAACCTAGCCATACTTTGTACATAGTCTATCCAAAAAGAAGATTATTTTTGTAAAATAAAAATAATATTTTGAAGCTTCCTACCTTGATCAATCTATAAAAAGAAAAAATAAATAAAATACATCTTTTTCATCATGGACTTTCCTATTCTGGTTTTGGGTATCTTGCAGAAGGGGCATGTTGTCTCACAACAAGGTTATGCTAAATAAACCACTCCACCTCACCTTCCTTCCTTTCTCTTCTTCTACCTACTCAAGGGACATGCCACAAATGTGACATTTCATGATCATGTAACTTCTTTCACCCTTAGAACAATCAATCATGCACTTGCTTTTAGGGTTTTAAGTTCCTAAACCCATCCTTGGTATGCTCATTATGGTCCTTGACACTTATGGAGCATTTTTCCTCTTTTACTGTTTGCCTCTTTTCTTACTTATTGATTCTCCTATATAGGACTAGACCTTCGACACTTACTTTCTGGGATTTCTTCTCTTTCACCTACCTCAACATTCCTCATCTATTTTCATCAACCTATTTTAAACATTCCACCTTGCCTAAACAACCTAGACTTCACCATGCCTAAACAACCTAGACTTCACCATGCCTAAATAACCTAGACTCAACCATGTACCTAAATGAACTAGACTCAACCATGCCTAAACAAACTAGACTCAACCATACCTAAATGACCTAGACTCAACCATACCTAAACAACCTAGACTCAACCATACCTAAATGAACTAGACTCAATCATGCCTAAACCTACCAACCTACCCATCTACCTCATCATATTATTCTTATCCTATGGGAGAACTACATTGGCTTGAGGCCCCTTTTCATTGGGGCTATGTAGGAAGCACTCCGAGGGCATGTGTTCCTTGGAGGTTAGCTCGGCCAATCTTTTTTTAGAATTTGAGGATTCTAATAAATACAAAAAAAAAAATTGATTGAGGGTAAATTGTGGGTGTTTGAAAGGACCCACATCCTTGTACACTTGAGGATTTTTTAGAGGATCCACAACTTGGTTACAATGAAGGGGACCACTATTAGGAACCCAATTGAAGGAACCATAAAACCATAATAAAGATGCAACAACCATCGACAATGATTGCATAAGTGGGACAACTATTAGAATAGCCACTAGCGTTGGCGGAGAGGAGCAGCCACCAAGGTCAGCAGTAAGTGGAGCAGCCACTAGTGTAAACAATGCAAAAGGAGCATCCATGAAAGTAGCAAGAGGAGTAGCAACAGTGAGCGGAGTAGCCACCAGCGTCAGCAGTGAGAGGAGAAGGATCCACCAACATCGGCAATGAGAGGAGAAACCACCAACATCAGTAGTGAGGAGTAATCACCAGTGTCATCATGAATAGAGATGCTGCCTCTAGTGGCAAAACCACCTCCGAGGAGGATCGTGCCTCGGGGGATTTGAAACTAGGTGGGCAAGCACACAACCATGTGACTTGACCACACCACTCCCACCCCATCGGTAATAAATATGGATTTAATCATTTACATATTATATAATGTTTACAATAAATATTCAAATAAACATTACATCATAACATAAGTAAATAAAGAAATACTTACAGGAAATAAATAACACAGGTGACACAATATTTATAGTGGAAAACCCCAAAGGGTAAAAACCACTTTGAAAATAACCTTTTACTTCAGAGAACTTATTTTACATCTAGTAAGATCACCTCCTCCTTAAAACCCTATTTACCAAGGGTAAAACCAAATCACTTGATTTACACACCTTTGATATATTTCCCGAATATATCAAATGAGGACCTAAAGTCCTTTTTATATAAGGTGATCGGGTATGTCTCCCGACCCACCTTTTCAACCTAAATGGTTGACACATATACCTAGGTGAGTGTATTTAATAAATATAAACATAAATGATTCACATTATTAAATACTTACCTAATGTATATTACCTAGGTATGAATATTTAATAATAGAAAATATTTCATATTATTAAATATTTAACCTATATAATAGTGATGGACCCATATTAATTAAGGGTTGGCCAGACCACTTAATCATTATGTTCTAACACTCCCCCTTAATGTTAAGTGGGATAACATATGCAATAAATTACCTGTCCATGGTACACTACATGATTTACAATCCTTAAACCATAAAGGTTTTAGGCTAGCATATCAGGTGAAGGAATTATAACACCTTCATCATACTCAAGTTACCTTTTGGTAAAAAAGGATCTGGAATCCCAAAGATCATCCAATGATCAATGGATAAGTATGATTTGTGAGTTTTACATATTCTCACAGGTTCTCATAAAAGGTTATTGAACCCAAAGAACATATGAGCCTTTTATAACCAAGGACCTCCTTAATAATATGCTTGTATTGGATGTTTACCAGTAAAATCAATAACATGAAAGAGTTTACTGAAGACCACCTTTAATATATTTCTACACTTCTTTCTAAAAAAAGTCAAGGAGGTATACATGCTCGAAGGTCTTTTTACACTTTCCCAAAGGTCTTTTTAAAAATGCCCAAGGTCTTTTTACAAAAACCAAGTTCCATTAGGAGGTGACATTGTCATGCACACTCCCCCTCAATGAAAACTCTAACAATCCAAGATTTTCACAAAAGTGACAAAACTTTACAAAGACTTAGGGGATTTGTGAAGATATCAACAACCTACTCTTTAGTCGGTATGAACTTGAGATCTATCTCACCACTTAGCACCTTCTCACGGATGAAGTGTATATGTATCTCAATGTGCTTCATCCTCTGATGTTGTACTTAGATTATGTGCAAGAGCTATGGTGCTTTGGTTATCACAAAAAAAAGGAACACTACATGGATCCTTCATCTTTATCTCATCGAACAACCTCTTTAGCCATAGAGCCTCTTTTGTAGCTTCCATTGCACTTCTATACTCAACTTCTATTGAAGAGATAGAAATAGTTGGCTACTTTTTGTTGCACCAAGTAATGACACCTACACCAAATTTAAACACATAACTAGAAGTAGATTTTCTATCCAATACATCACCAACATGATCAGAATCAAAAATCCATATAAGTTAGCATTTTCATTCTTAGTATAATGCAACCCATAATTGATTGTACCTTTAATATATCTAAGAATCCTTTTTGTAAGATTCCAATGATCTCTATAAGGTTCTGCATAAACCTAGAAGAAATTCCTACTACATAGGAAATATCTAGTCTGGTGATAGTTAGATATATCAAACTACCAACTAACTTCCTATATAAAGTAGGATCAAATTTTTCACATGCAGGTTTAGGATCAATTTTCAGTCCAACTTCCATAGGAGTAGAAATTGGTTTATAATCAATCATGTTAAACTTTTTCAATACATTGGTTACATATTGTGCTTGAGAAACAACAATAGAATGTTTATCTTGAAATACAACCATGCCAAGAAAATGATGTAAGAGACCTAAATCAGTCATTTCAAAGTATTGTTTCAATTTTTCTTTAATTCTACAAATTAAAGCAGGATTATCACCAGTCATAAGAAAATCATCAACATATATACAAACAATGATAATATGTGATCCTTCTTGCTTAATGAATAGATCATTTTAGAAGAAAAATTAGCAAATCCTAACTATTTAAAGAAAGAATTAATTTTACATACCAAGCTCTAGGAGCTTTCTTTAAACCATACAAGGATTTTTTCAATTTACAAACATAGTTTTCTTTACCAGTTTCTTCAAATCCTTTAGGTTGAGACATGTAAAGTTATTCTTTTAAATCACCATTCAAAAAGGTATTTTTCACATCCATTTGGTGGATTTCCCACCCAAATTGAGCAGAAATTGCAAATAAGGTCCTAATAGTACTCATTTTAGCTACAAGGGAAATGTCTCAACATAATCAATACCAAGTTTTTGAGTGAAACCTCTAGCAACAAGTCTAGCTTTATGTTTTTCAATACTACCATCTGTATTATATTTTACTTTGTATAACCACCTAGACCTATAATACTTCTTTTCTCTGGAGGTGGAACCAACTCCCATGTTTTATTTTGAATTAGGGCATTATATTCAGCTTGCATTGCATTGATCCACTTCTCATCCTAAGAAGCTTCTTCAAAACTTTGTGGCTCAGTTCATACAAGGTCATTAATGCATGGTACATATGATGGCTTCTGGTCATTTTCCTAAGATCAATAGGATTAGAACTTCTAACACAGATTGAGCCCATTTTGGTTTCTTAACTAGGGAGTTAGGAGATTCAGAAGCATCTATAGTATCAACACAAGAAACATCATCATGACCATTTACTATATTCTCAATATCATAATCATAACCATTATTAGAAATATTGATAGAGTTAGGAACATCTTTACCATTATCAGATGAACAAAAGTATTTTTCCAAAACCACCACATTACGGTTTTCAGTTACTTCCCTTTTTACAGGGTTATAAATCCTTAGACCTACAGTGTTAATACCATATCCAATGAAAACACAAGAGAAAGAAGTCATATCAAGTTTCTTTCTTTTCTTTTTAGGAATGTATAAAGAAGTAGACTACCAAAAAAATTTTAGATGAGAAATATCAGGTTTTTGATTTGACCATTTTTCTAAAGGAGTTGAAAGATGAATAGCTTTGGTGGGAACCCTATTTAGAATGTAGAATATTGTGTTCATTTCTTACCCACAGAAATTTGGGAAGACTAGCAGAATGAAGCATAGTGCGAGCCATATCTAAAATAGTCATATTCTTACATTCTACAACACCATTAGATTGGGGAGAATGAGGAGAAGTTAATTCCCTTTTAATACCACAATCAATACAAAAATTTTTCAAATTCTTTACTAACATATTCACCCCCATTATCTATTCTAAGTCTCTTAATTTTATAATTTGAAGAGTTTTCAACAGATGCTTTAAATTCCTTAAATTTCCCTAGTACATCATATTTATTTTTAAGAAAATATGACCAAATCATCCTAGTGAAATCATCAATGAAAGTCACAACATATAAAGAACCATTTAATGAAGCTACTTCAAGAGGTCCTCTAACATCACTATGAATAAGTTCTAGTGGGGAAGAGGAACTCTCTTCAAGATGTGAGTGAAAGGGTTTAACACTTTGTTTTGAGTGTAAACACCCTTCACACGCATCATGAGAAGAAGACAACACAGAAAACCTTTCACAAGATTATATCTAGCCATTTCATATAAACTTCTATAATTAACATGTCCTAATCTTTCATGCCATAGTTTTGAATTATTCAAACTTTGAGAAACAAAATAGGATGTAGAATGAAATCATAAAAAATATACAGACCATTTCTTTGAATTCCTTCAACTATTATATTATCATTACTATCCTTGATATACCAAGTATCTTTCAAAATTTGAATAGCCAAACCATCATGAGTTAATTGAGAACATGATAAAAGGTTCTTTTTGAGCTTAGGAACAAATAAAACATTATTCAACACACCATTAGCAAATTTTACTTTCCCTTTCTCTATTGCTTCTAAAGATGAGTTATCACCAAGATACACACGTTCATTGATTTTCACAACATCAAATAAAGAATTTGAAACACCAGTCATATGATTTGATGCACCTGAATCTAGAATCCATTCAGAATTAGAGGAAGAATACAACACAACATATAATGCAATCATTTTAGGAATATCATTAGAGCTATCCTTTTTCCTTAAATTGTATTTTGAAGAAAAATTTGTTTTTTTTTTTATGGATAGGTTTCTTAGTTTTGCAATATTCCTTTTTATGTCTAAATTTACCACATTTGTGACATTTACCACTAAAGCTAACACACAATTGATCAGAAGAAAAAAATTTCTTATCAACAAAAGAAGATTTAGATCTAAATTTTTTATCTGAGAAGGGCTTGTGAGGTTTGAACTTTGAATTCTGAGCAAGAAGTGCCTAAGAGGCATTCTCCTTAGAGTCAAAGTTCATCATCACTTGCTCTTCCTGTATCAAAAGTGAACTCAAGGTATTTAAATCAGGTAGATCATTTTCATTTTGATATTTAGAGTTCAAGATAGAAATAAAATTCCTAAATATTTCATGTATATTTAACTAAACAATAAAGTAGATTAATTTTTCACCAATTAAATCACAATTACATCCATCTAATTGTGCTTTAATATTTTTAATTTTGGCTAAGAAATTAACTACTTTTTCATCTCCTTTCATAGGAGTTGTAAGCAATTCTAAAACTAATTTAATAATTTTAGATAAACATGTACCTTCATGCATGGATTCTAGTTGTGTCCATACCTCTTTAGGATGTTCAATATTACCAATGTGTAGAAGGTACTCATCATTCACATTGCACAAAATCATGGAAAGAGCCTCCTGCATTCGTTGTGAGTATGTATTCATGTTATCTACAGTTGCTTGATGACCGGTGGGAGCAACCTCAGATCCAAAAACAATTGTCCAAAGTTTCCTCACCATAAGTTCTGATTTGACCCTGATCTTCCAAATGTTGTAGTTGGTTCCATTCAGGATTTGGGTTTTGTCAAGATAGAAATAGTTGACGCCATTATTTTCCTAACCTATAAAACACACCCCATTATAATATACAATGTACCACAAAGTTAGATACATATTTATAAAAAAATTTAATAGAAATAGATCTAAATTTTATAGATCTACATAAACTATTTAATCATAACTAATTTTTTCATTACAATGCATATTAATTAACCTCCCATGATCAAAATAATAACCCACAATATAAAAGGCTTTGCATTATACCCCAAACTTATATAAACAAATTTCTAACCATATAGAAGTGAAGAAGAAACCCCTAAGAATGTAAAACAACTTACAAATTCTGGAAAAAAATAATGTAGACAAAGATCCAACGTAAACTTAAATTTGACGTTTAAATAGCCATCATACGCTGCTTATGTTTAGTCTCTGTCGTGGTGGTCATTTGACCGTCAAATTTAATGGAGTCAAAACTTGCTGTGTATTTCCAGAATGTGAAATTCCAGAATTTATTCTTCTATATAATATTAGGGAGGTTATATTTTAATACATTATATTAACCTATTATAATTTATAATGTAAAAATATATTCACTTTTTAAAAAAAGAGGTATATAGTTAATATAATGTAAATAAAAAATAACATATAGTCTATAAAAAATTATAAACTATAGTATATATACTTTTTTTTAAAAAATATACATATAACCCTTATTATGGGGCCCCTCATGAAAAAAGATTTAAAACATTTACCAGGCCATGTAATTTTAAATTCTACATAAACCTTAGAATTTACAGAGGAGACAACATTTTTCACACATCCAATGGAAAAAATTCAAATCCTATTTTGATGGAGCTTTGTCTCCTCCTTCATTTACCATTGACAAAATTCAACCTACACATATTAAAACTATAGAAAAAAATATTTCAAATATTTTACCCTTACCTCTACACAAGTTTTCACGGAAGGTAAGAAGTTTCTAAATTTTCCACCTGTGAATTCACCTTGATTCTTCACAAAGTAAAAATTTTAGGTTGCACTTATTTTAAATACCCTTTTGGGTTGGTTGAAAAAACCCATACAAATTAAATAAATAAAATATAAAACATTTGCTCTTAATTTATTTAATTTACCTTTCCTGTTGGTTGAAAAAACCCGTACAAATTAAATAAATAAAATATAAAATATTTTCTCTTAATTTATTTAATTTACCTTTCCGGGTTGGTTGAAAAAACCCATACAAATTAAATAAATAAAATACAAAATATTTGATCTTAATTTATTTAATTTACCTTTCCGGTTGGTTAAAAAAAACTAGTACAAATTAAATAAATAAAATACAAACCATTTGATCTTAATTTATTTAATTTACCTTGCTCTGTACCATGTTAGAATTTGAGGATTCTATTAATACAGATTTAATCAACTTACATATTATATAATGTTTATAATAAATATTCAAATAAACATTACATCATAACATAAGTAAATAAAGAAATACTTACAGAAATAAATAACACAAGAGACAATATTTATAGTGCAAAACCCCAAAGGGTAAAAACACTTTGAAAATAACCTTTAACTTCAAAGAACTTATTTTACATCCAAGAAGATCACCTCCTCCTTAAAACTCTATTTACCAGGGTAAAACCAAATCACTTGATTTGCACACCTTTGATATATTTCTCAAATATATCAAATGAGGACCTAAAGTCTTTTTATATAAGGTGATCGGGTATGTCTCCCAACCCATCTTTTCAACCTAAATGGTTGACACATATACCTAGGTGGGTGTATTTAATAAATATAAACATAAATGATTCACACTATTAAATACTTACCTAATGTATATTACCTAGGTATGAATATTTAATAATAGAAAAGTATTTCATATTATTAAATATTTAACCTATATATTAGTGATGAACCCATATTAATTAAGGGTTGTCCAAACCACTTAATCATTATGTTCCAACATATTTTCCTACCCATTTTCCCCCTTTTACACATACATCATAGCCTAGTTAGTTTCCATCTACACATTAACTTTGAAATTAACGTATAACCAAACTAAACATACGTCATTTCATCATACTTACCATGAAAAAAAAAAATCCATCACATCATACCAAATTCATATATATTTCAATAAATATCAATTACTTGGAAATTTTTGACTCAACCATGCCTACACCTATGACCTAACCATACCTAACACAACCTAAATACCATCACAACAACACACTTACACAATTCGGACTCCACCATCCCTATTCAACCAAGAATTAACTATGCCTCATCCGCCTAGACTCCATCATGCCTAAACCTTCTACATTCAACCAAGACCCTATCATTCCTAAACGACTTGACTCAGACCATGCCTAACTCACCTAGTTTCCATAATAACAATAACAATGGAAATAAAACCAAATACATCATCAACTATATAATGGGAGTGTTTGTGTATCAATACATATATCCACAGATATAACTAATACAAGCATCTCAAAAAATTCTTATATAATCTTGCCTCTTTAGCGCGTATGCTAATATATATATCAAACAATAAAAATGAATATCACGTATCATCTGGTCTCACCCCCATATAGGGCCCTCACCTCCACTCTCACCTGTATCCTCCTCTCTCCTTTTTTTCCACCTAGCCATCATCTCTAGCTTCTTGTGTACTCCTCACCTTCCTCTTGCCATGTCTAGGAGACCGATGACTACCTGTAGTACTATTGTTATGAATCCTCTCACCGGTGGCTTCCTGTTGGTCCCTATGCTTAGCATATGATGGAACATCAATATCGATTATGGTTAGGTGATCCTGATAATATCGAGCCTCATTCGGTGCATCCTTGAATCTAGCCATGGATACCGCCCGAGGTGGCATCATCACCCTAACTCCAACCTCCGTCCCCCTACCCGAACTAGTGGCCCTTATCCTCCTTCCTTAACTAAGGGAACATGTCCTAGATCTGCTTTGCATGTATCAGGAGACCCTATCCTAGTGCCTATATTGGTGCCGTTATAGTTCCCTAGGAAGCTATCTATGCTTGTAATGTCTAAACATATGCCTCCGCCATGTCACACTCGACTCAAAACATGTAACATGTTCTGTAGTGTTGCTACCTATGCACCATCCCCTATGGGTGTCTTTGCAGGAGCATGTGCCTAAACTGATGTTATCTAAACCTATAATATTGTCACTTATCCTATTAATGTGGTTACTGAGCATGCGGTGCTTTTAACTACAGCCCTAAAGTAGTCACTTGCCCCCGTAATGCATCTGTCTAAATTATACCTATAGCCAAATCTCGATGACCTATCCACAGTGGCAATGTATGTAGTTGGGATACCCACCAGTGTATGTAACCATCTGTCACACTGGCCTCATCTATCCTAATATCTGTTGATTATTCCTCCTACCCTAGAGCATCTTCTAGATGTGGCAGAGATAGCAGTTGCTTAACATCATCTTTTCAATACCGAGGAATGGTAGAATCACATCTTTCTATCGTCTAAACTGGCATCAAAATATATCCACCAATCATCTTATGTTTGTTGGCATGCCTCCCTCAGTATCCATCTAATCAACCGTATGCCCGACAACTCTATTTTCATGCCTCTGTAAGTAAGAAAACTAACATCAAGTCACTATACTATATCCATCGCGTAAATACCATCCATCTCATTATTTGTATTAATCCACATCGTGAGCTACATCCTCCAATTTTTTATGTCCACCTACTACTACCCATATCCTATAGCTTGATTTCATCTCACTTGATACCAATATGTTATTGGCAGTCCTTGTGGCTGCACAATCACTATGTGCTCATATGCCTAATAGTACAATAGGAATGTACAACAGATGTCATACCATCACATCCTCTAATAAGTCCATATCTCCCTATATAGTTTCACTAGATATGCAGGTGCCCATGAAAAATAAACTCGCTCCTCAACCATATCTTGTAAAACCCCATTAGTTCTTGAGAAAATTTGTCACCCTTTGAGTTAGGAAATGCGTAGCATCCTACACCTTCATCATCAATCTTTTAAAAGAGTCTCATGCAGATGCATAACATACATAGCTCCATACAAAAGGTTAGCACTATGCTCAATCAAGTCATCCACTACCTCCCCAAACACTATAACCATCGATACATCACCGGATCCAAAGAAATATGATAAACAAGATCTCCAACAATTGGTAGATGCGAATCCTATATACATCCTCCAAGCATGATTTTCATCTCACCAAAGGGTAGATGAAAGGTATTGGTTGATGTATCCATCTATCGATGAGAGCGACCATGAGACCGTGATCTCGCCTAATACACTTGTATTGTCTAATACTAATCGAGTCTAACATCTCAAATATGAGTCCACTCATCCTCCATGATGTCAGCTATATCCACACCAATAATGGAGGTACCTTATCAAACATTTTCATTTGGTGACATGGTTGCATCCATACCACTCCAAACTATCATATACTTACCTCTTTTAATCATTTCTTTTCCTCTACCTTTTCCCATCCCACACATATAATTTCCCTCCCTACATACTTACTTTTTGCCTATTTCACTAGCCTCTAAATACATTCTATCTAAGCCTCACCAAGTCCCCATGTTCTATTTCATCACCATCCTTCCTTTACTATTTGACCTAATTTTCACCTAAACACACACCTATCCTTTCCTACATCAACCCCCTACCTCTCTTCTATCTTTGTTTACCCCATTACCTACTTACCTACCCTACTATTTCATCTTCCCACATTACCTAACTCTTTCTCCTTCTAATTTTTTCCCTTTTTGGGGTCTGGTCACTTTTCACGGTGGTATCACTTTAGTCACCTTGACCGGTACTAGTCACCCATTCTACCCATTGGTGTCGGCCTAACCGATGACATCGGCCATTGATCGATCGGGCGTTGGTTACTAGTTCAACTCCAAAGTTGATCCCCACACCCCAACTTTTCAAAAAACTTAAAATACACCCTATAATCTACCCAAATCCTACCCCAACCCTACCCATATTCATTTTCTAGCCTAGTTACTCTACATTGCTCCCTCCCAGTACCCAATTTTATCCATTTTTACCCAAAATTCAAATTTCAAATTAAAACCCCATTTCTTCATTTTTACCTTACATTTTAAACAAAAACAAACAATATGGATTGAATCCTACCTCAAATTAGCGCCACCTATGGTATTTGAACCAAAGGTGGCCGCCTAGCACCTTCTCTTACCTCCGTCATGCCTTAATCAAATGGTCATCCCTCCAGCCAATCACAATGATCCAATCGATCTCGTGGGTCCACTCAAAAACACTCCAACTTATCTTGGATTATAACTCTGTCAATTTCACCACATCAAACCACCAAACTCCTCTCTGCTTTTCATTTTCCACAAATAGAACAAGCAAAAATGGATCCATAAAATGCGTATTTTACCTTTTTTATCCTAAATATGAAATGACCGACATCAGATAATCTTAACCGGTATTGGTCACGTGCCCTAGTGCACTATGGTCAGTTTACCTTAACCATGGTTGGTTCCCCTCAACTAGTGTTGGTTATCCTAATTGAACCTAATACACCCCTTATCATCACATTTGATTGCCCAAAACCCTTTTCATCTTACCCAAGTCTACACCTAGCCTTATCACTCAACCTAATTGCCTAAATTACCTATCACCCAACCACCGGTCATTTGGGGCATGTTGTTTCCTTTACCAGGGCCTTTCCTATGACCTTACCTATTACCCAACCTACCTACACCTATTTGACACTCAATTCGATCAAAAATTATACCTTGTGACAATGCTACTCATGTTGACCAGCCTAATGACCTTTCCTTGCCTAATGTTGTGTCGTTTATCTTGACCAAACCTTTTGGTGTTTTGGAACACACCTAATGCCCATTCCTACACCTAGCCTAGTTATGTTTTAGGACTATATCTTATACCTTGGATACTTGGGTCACATCAACCTTGTTTGGATAAACCAACCGACCTTTGACAAAGTATATTTTACAAGCTCTTTAACCTAGTACCTTATCACATTTTATAATCAGTGTGTGTTTGAATGCCCCTTCCTATTACCCACACCGATATTACCATTACATATACCCAACCTATACCTCATTTTTCATCACTTACACATTTATCAAACCACTCACTGACTCCATATATCACCTCATCAATTCCTAGTTTGAGAGGAATCACCTCCACCCATACTTGGGAAACATAATCTTCACTCATACCTAAGACAAAAACTTCCTATTTTTGTCAGCATCATTTATAAATAAAATCTATAGGACAAAAAGGGGAAAATGTAGACACCAAATTGGGGTCACACTGCCCTTAGTCCCCTTCAATTAATTAACATAGCATATTCACCTAACCATGACCCCTTACCCTGCATTCATATTAATTTAAATACTTACAATTAAATTAATGTTCATCGTCACATTATTAATTACTTTAATTAAGTTAATTTACACCTCACCTAGCCACCTCACCATGGACTTATTCCTAGCCTATTTATTAACTAAGACAAAGTCTCTACCTATCTTAACCAACTATGACTCTTTCAAACCCTACACTTAAAGTCATATTCCTTCTCCAACAACACTCCCACTTATCTAAGTTCCAACCCTCACTTGAGACCCGACTTAGCAATCAAGATCACACCAAACATAGTAAAGATGGCCTTGTGTGTCTTGTGACATCGTGAGTGATGTCCCATGTTTACATCCCACTTTTTGTGGCTTACTTTATCTTCTTGATTTTTACATTACTTTGCTCTATAACATACACATTGTTTTTCCTAGCTTACACAATTATTTTTACATGCATGTTTGTTTACACTTGTCTTTGGTTAGACTTCTTGTTCGTGTGTGCCTTGGTTTTTACCAAGAACTTTCCAGGGTTACAAAGTGTACATAACTTTGGTCCTCTTTTGGGGCCGCATTTCTCCTATCGTGATGTTGCATGTGTCCCTAAAGAGGGGGCATCATTTGAGGTTTGTACATATTAACACGTATATTCTACATTGGTTTGGTTCGGTTATACACAATGAGTGGGTTAAAACCAATATACGAACTCCATACATAATGGATTTTATAGGACATGGTTTCTTTAGTATTCGGATTTTATAGGGCTTGGAGTTTATAGTGGGTGTGCCTCTCTCCACTACTTTGGCGAGTGGTATCAAATCACCTAAAAACTAGGATAATACAAAGATATCTTCACACACATTTAGGGAAGTAGTTAGATTTTTTAGGACATAAATAATTTTCTCCCTACGCTTATTCGGCTAATGACATGAGACCACCCAAAAACTCACAATACAGGGATATCCTTCTACACTCTCTTTCTCGACATGGATCAAGTGCACATGTTCCATTTGTATTTTCCATTTACATTTGTGTATTTTACATTTGCATGTTTCTTTTACATTACATTTTTACACATACATACATACATATTTGACTACTTGATCATTTTCTCCTTACAGGTCTTGTCGTATTAGAAACAAGCAGTCAAATTAGGGGTAACAACAACAAAGTCAACAACAACACTTTGAAACAACACAAGATTTAAAAACCATACAGTACAATACACAAATGCAACAACATTTGCCGCACACGTGTTCCACCCTAGGTTCACTCTCATCACTTTTTCTTTGTGAATTTTTCATCTTTAGTTTCCATGCTCCTCCATCTTTTTATCATTCCACGCTTTGTCTAGTCCTTCGACATGTTTCTACTACACTCTTTATGGACATTAGGTACACATCTCTATCTAATTTATGTTACCAAGATTTTCACTCACCAACATAAAGTGGGGGAAAATGTAGTCACAAAATCATGCACTTTAGACATTTATTTATCTCGGTTTCATACTACTATTTAGAAGGTTCTTGAGGGAAGAAAGTACTAATTAACCCCCATCCTTTGGCCATCTTGTTTATTTTATTTCATAATTTTACAACCTATTACACCCATATGCCCAGCCATTTTATGACATTACACATTATTTTAGCCTTAGCTAGGGAACCTAGATTTGTACTAGGGCACCCTGGTCCCACCAGGGGAGCCCCGACCCTTTTTTCACTTTCCTACCATTTTTTTTGGGCCTCTTCTATTAATTTTACATCTTTATCTTTATTTTGGTCATCCTTTTTGGGGTTAATTAAAACATTAGAGAAAGATAACCCTATAAATATAAAGTTATGAGACCATAATGAGGGACCTATCATCATCTACTATTATCACTCATCTATAGTTGCATCCATCTATTGTATTGGCATCCACATACTTTGATCATCATGACACAAGCTAGGATATCCGCATCACACTTAATTGGGGGAGGGATTCTATTCTATTCTATGCACACATTCTATTACATTTTCTACATTTAGTTATTGCTCACTATTTCACAAAGAATGAGTGGCACAAGAGCACCTAGGGCATGACATGCACACACTCTCTAACTACATCCGGTCTGCAAATGTAGTGCAAAACTCATTTTAGAGGCCCACTTTTGTGGTAGTTGAGGTCAGTTTGACCCATTCATTTGCATATTTTTTTTTTTAGGGTTTTGATACTTCCTTTTACGCCTTTTATAGGTTATTTCTTCCTCTTGGTATATTTGAAGCATTCGGCACAAGACAAGATAACTAGTGTGATAGATAGTGAAGGTTATAAGTCATCTCCATGACTGTGAAGACCAATTCTAGTATTTTTCCTATACCATGGTGCCTATTTTTCTTACCAAAGTGCACATGGGTGCCCCGGCTTCTCTCTCAGAACTCCAGCCTAGCCACATCACCCGATCTATCCTTTGCATGGACCTTGCACAATCGCTCTTGTTTCGATTTATCCATTTACTTCTACGACCTTTATTCAATAAGCATTTTTATCATCCGAGTTTTTCCTCTTCTCTCTTACACATTAGGGTTTAATATTTCATCTTACATATTTTCTTAGATCATTAAAATATTTATTTGCTACATTTATTCACTTTAGTACAATTGTTCATAGCTTAGATTAATTGTGTTTACACTACTTAGATTAGTTCATTTTTAGTTAATCAGTATGAAATAGAGGCTTGTGCAATTTTCTTCTTCAATGAGAACACATCAATTTCTGATTTTTGAGCTAGGTAATTATTGTAACCTTTTTTAGGAATTTGACCCTTTTTCTTACCATTTGGATTCTTCACTTTCCCAAATAAAATCATATCATCTTATATTTCAATGACATGATCTTGGGCCTCTTCAATAGTTTGAGGTTGAAATATTTATATAATGAATCCAACCTCGGGTAATTATGCATTAATGAAGAATATATTTTTGTTATACTTAGATGGTGAAGCTTCCATAGGTATTATTTTGAGAAATCTGTTGAATCGGACCACAAAGTCTCTCATGAGCTCATTTGATTCTTTCTTTATTTGGACCAATTGAACAAGAAGATATTGAGAGTATTAAATTGATTTAAATATTGCTTCAAACCTATATTTTATATCTTCCCAAATTTTTATGGAATGAAAAGGAAAGAGGTATAATAATTCATATGTTTTTTCTTGAAGTGAATCCATGAATGATTGTATTGAAACATATTCATGTTCAACTCCAAGAACTCCACATGAGGTGATGAAAGCTGCAATATGTTCTTCAGAATTTGAGTTCCATCACCTTTGAACTTGAGAAAATTACTGTGGGATCCCTTTGAAAATTCATACATAGGTGGTGTATGAATAATCGGACCACTATTCCTTCCCCATGGAACAATTGGTTAAGGTTCTTCCATTCCATCTTCCATTTTCCTCAAAAATATATTTCAATGAGGAATAAGAAATTTTACAGCCATGAATATGAATAGTCACTTTGGAATATGAAGGGTTACTCAAATAAACCAATAAACAATTTTCAAGCAATGGATTTCATATTTTGGAATTTTTGTATTTTTTACATTTTATGGATTTTTGGTATATCTGATTTTTAGGATTTTGTAGATTGTTATAGGGTGAAAAATAGAAAAATCTACCCCATAGTGGGTGCCAAAAAAAATTGGCAAAATAATTTGTCACAAGTTCAAATTAGGGGTTTTTACCAATGCTTTAGGACTAGGTGCCTTTGCTTAGGAATGGGGAAACTCCATTTATTAAAACAAGGAAATATGTACACTACTATAACAATCATGGGTGGCCTTTGTAACTTAGGATCACATAGGAATACTCCACTAAAACCATGTGAAAAAGGATGTGGAGGAAAGGTGTGTGTATGGAGAGAGGGAGAAAGTGAGAAGGGTATTTTACTCAATACATAACAAGTTGATTTTATTAACATAAAACCAAAATATTTCCTAGTTAACAATGCAAAGACACCAATATGCAAATCAAGATGAAAATAAATATCAACATAAAGTTTAACTGCATTATATTCATCAAATTTTTCATTATTTCCCTAGTTGTGTAGGATTACAAATATCTATTGAGTAGTAGTTGAGATGGAGAGGAAAATATAAGAAAAGGAAATAGAAGAAAAATAGTTTCTTGCTTGTAGTAAGACAATGGTATATATCAACCAAGAAAATATAACCCTTAGGAGTGGAGAGATAATTACACTATATAGCTAAATATAGTGGTTCTTTGCATTCCCATACGAATTTTCAAATTAAATTGCAATCCTAAAAAAATAAACTTTAAGTGACTTAGGTCAATTTTTACAAGATATTCTATTCAACGAAGAAATATAATTCTAGAGAGAGAAAGAGAGGAGAAGATCTAAGATTGAATAAAGAAGGATAGATAAGCTCCAATGATGAAGAAAATCCACTCATGATCCTGATGACCTCTACAACGATGCTCTAGTGATGGAATCCATATGAAAAACTCTGACCCCTCTACATTTTGATAATCCTCCTCTTAAATGATCAACTAGTATAGCCCATCAGGTTCTCCAAGAGGAGATACTAGAGACACTTGATCAATAGACCATCAAAAATAATGAAGGATGTCTTCCCTCACTTGAACAAATCTTTTTATCCCTAAAACATTGACATATCTTCTTGATAAATCATTCATATGGAATAAAATTGGTGTACATGGTGTGAAAATGAGATAATTTCCTACACAACCATGATCCATGGTTTTGTTACCTTGATAACATTGATGACCAATGAGATGCAAGACTGGATCCTTTTGATATAGAAGTGGATGAAGGATAGAGATTGAATTTAATTTCATTCACCTTATGATTAAACACCCCATATGAGATGAAGTGAAATTTCCTCTGGGACTAAAATGCACTTTGAGACCAAAATTGGGAACCAAGAGGGCTTCCCTTCCACCTAAGTCACAAATCAATTGTCAACCCTTTACAAGCATGAATTTTTCCTTATCACTCCTATGAGGAAATATCATGAGATATTTTCACCACATAATGATAGGTGGAGATTTGAAAATGTTGAGAAGTACCTCTAGGAGTAAAGGAAGTCAAAAATAGACCATTGTTTACCATGGGGTTCCTAAAACTTGGTCACAATATGGTGCATAGACTAAAAATAGCCTTATGATTTGAAACAAGTGACCACTCTCTCTTAATGATGCACCTTGATAGAATATCTTTTGTCACATTTTCATGAGGTTCATTCCACACATCATGTTTCTAAATTTAGTAGATTCACTCTAAGACACCTTATGCTTACCACATCCAGAAATGTGGGAATTTGCTTACAAACTAATAAATTAACATCTGTGAAGGATAAGATCAGTGATATGTGAAGGGGAGGAAAATGTTTGAACATTTTGAGCTCATTTTGAACACTTACTAATTTTGGTAAGTCATACATGGGGTTTATTTTTTGAAATTTTATTAATTTTTCATTGTTAAGTTTTTTGATCTTGGAGGAATGAACTGAGGTACTCAAAACCATCTATTTATTATACTTGTTATTTTTATTAGGTTACTTGGAAGATGTTATATAAAAATATAAATTTTTCTTTCGGGTTTCAATCAAAATGAAATTGGTCTCAAAATTTTATATTTTGTTGGAGTATATTTTGCTCCAATGTTTTAGGAAATTTGGCTCATTGAGTTTCATAGATCTAAGAAAACATTATTTATGGATGGAAAATTCATGTGGATGTAAAAACATACCATAAATTTAATCCATCCTAAATTCGTCTTAAAGACGTTATGGATGGGAAGGGATGGTCAAAATTTGAGGTGATTCCACCCACGAGATCATGAGATATGAGGAAAACAATATTTTGAAATCTAGGGCACAAAGGGGAGTTTTTAGTGTTTGAACATAGTGAGCCATAATAAAAATAAATTTAATGGATTTCCTTATTTTTTTAATGATCTTACTTTATGTTTTCTTATGAAGTGGGAGCAAGGGTGAGTGATTTATATGGTGGAAGTGAGAGAAGGGAAGTTCATAGGAAAGTGAGAGAATGGGAGAGTGTAAAGTGGGAGAATGGAAGCCTATTTCCACTTGGGAGAAATTTTGGGATTTAATTTCACCTCAAAAGTGTGCCTTGGGTGAAAGGAGGGGATAAAAGTTTTCATGAGATGGGGATGAAGGAATGGAAATACATGCACATGCCCATGTTGAACCTTTTTTTATGTTTTCTTGATGACTTGACATGCAGAACATGAAATATCCTAGCCAATAGGATAGGGTAGCACTTTTCTGGTGTAATTTCACCTCATAATTTTTCCAATGGTGCAAAGGGACACCAAAAGTGTGCCTAAGCACCTGAGTGTTGGTTCGGAGCATTGTTTTCACCTCGGTCTTATTTTCCGGAATGTTTCCTTCACCCGAGTCACATATTTATGATTATTTACCATAAATATATGAAACTTCATGGAAATGGAAAAATTAATCCTATTAGACTATTTAGGAGGATTTAAAATGAGTTATACAACAACTTTTACTTATGCCTTCAATATTTACTATATCGGTGTGCAAATGAGCTGAGTGACAAAAAGAGTTTTCAATGAAAATTACAAAAAAAATTATGGTTCATGAAGGTAATTTTGTATACTTTCATTTGATATTTTTTTAGGATTCTAAATCTTCATGGATTGTTCAAAACATTTTGAGCAAGTTCCACCTTGTAGAAGGAATCTTGTGTTGCACTGATGGACATGTTTCCACATTTTTATACTCCAAAAATTATTCCTTGATTATTGTACCATGAATTAGGCTCTATAAAATTTAAAATTCCTCTAATATTATCTTACAACACCTCATGAGGCTCCTAAAACCCTTAAACAAGGTGACTAGTTTCTTTGGAAAATGGATTTCTCGAAAGTCTTGTCTAAAAGATCGGGTTTTGCTTAACTTCTTACTGACCTCAATTTTATTCACAAAATATTCCTAAATTTCCTTAAAAATTTTCTTTTATCTCCCATAAAACTCCCAAATTATTTCAATTTTCTTTGTAAGCTTCGGAGGATGTTCACCAATGACAAAAAGACCAAAAATATCCCTTTTGAAGCCTCCGGGAGCATTGTTCTTTCTTATATATCAGTAGCTTCAATAACCAAGATAGGTAAAGTTCCCTACACATGAAACTAACTTTAAAATATTTTTATCATGTTCCTATCAACCATAATGAGGTGGGAAGGGTTGAAATGTTAGCCGAGAGGAAATGTTTACAATGACTCGGAAAGGATATTTTAAATGTGGGCTTGGTTGTCATGACCAAAATTTTAAATTTTGCATGCTAAAAATTTAGCATGAAAACACATAAAAAATAAAGGTATGGTGGCATGTTTTATCACCACCATAATGATGTAATAGTTAACTAGTAGTTATAAAATTCAAGGGATAATAATAAATTTTATAAGGCTAGCAAAGGACAAGTCCCCACTAGTATATATACACCTTGAAGGGTTCATTATAGTGTGTGCAAGTTTAGTGGTTAGTGTAGATAGAAATCATGATATGTATAATCTAATGTTTTGAATGACCAATATGAAGTACAA
The DNA here is from genome assembly GCA_018340775.1 of Taxus wallichiana var. yunnanensis. NCBI lineage: Eukaryota > Viridiplantae > Streptophyta > Pinopsida > Cupressales > Taxaceae > Taxus > Taxus wallichiana. Next base: position 567,188,681 of record CM031240.1, read on the forward strand.
GGTGTATTAGAGTAAATAATTTACTACACATGAGAATGTTAATCTAGTAAGTTTTCTTACTTATGGTTATGTGGTGTTAATTTCTAATTATTTCCTTATCATAATACTAACCATGATGGAGCCAATATTGTCTCGTGTGTTGAGTGAGTCTACCATGGTTCCCACTTTTTCATTATATTCCATATTAAGGGATGAAGGATTTTTGTGTACCAGCAAAATGGAATTTTTTCATTTATAAGCATTATTTGGTAAAGTAAAACTAGACGCAATATTTTTGGTTCTATTGTTATGACCATCATAAATATGCAGAGATGATAAGGTGATCGAAGAATGATTAGAATCAAATAGAAACATATTGAGATCTGGAAACATACTATCAAATATTCCTTTGCACAAATACATCCTAGCTGAAAGGATTATTCCCCACGACTTGGGTGGAAATTAATATCTATGATGAGATTTATGGGACATTCTTCTATGAGCTTTTAGTAAACATGTATGTTTGGCTAGCAGACTTATTGTTTGGAAAAAATTGGAATTTTGGGAATAAACACCCCTAGACTCTAGAGCACACAAAATCCTTTCATAAAATGATGTGAATTGGATGTGAGTCATGGATTATTGGTGGAAAGGTACACTTCACAACTATATTATTAAATACTCGGTATCTACATAGAAGAAGCCAAAATAAAATTATTTTGAGAACCATTTGAATCATATTTAAATAAAATTATATTATATATTAAGAAATTTATGGTGGTTATGGGTATCGATAACTTCCTATGGAAAAATAAACTTTCCACAAGCATGAGTGACTCATTATTATAGGAAGGGTGGGAGATAATTTGGTTTGTATTATGAATCTCTCGAGTAAATGCACTTTGAGAAGGATGTGATATGAATAAAAAAGGCACAAATGAATAAAGGATAGGAAAATAATTCATAAATAAGATTCAAATTTAATAATTATGAGTGAAAACCAATGGCATTGGTTATAGAAGGAAGGAGAAATAAAGGAAGAAGAGTTCCAAGAGGAATAAGTAGCACACACCAAGGTAACACAAACTCGTAGGATGAAAAAGGCACAATATAATGCATATGGCATCCTAATCCAACCTACCACACCTACTCATGTAATTATACCACCATGTATAGAAGATCAAGTGTTAATTTAAATAGATAGTGATAAGGAAGTAGACATAGCTAAAAAAGGAAACGTTAGATAACATTTTCCTTTACACTATTCAATCACTAATAAAAAAACCAAAAAGGATACAATATGATCCAAACCTTCCTAATAAACAAAGGTTTCATCGAGGGGCATCTAGGTAAGCATGATTTTATAGTAAACCACTGGAATTATTGTGCCAAGTTCTAATGGTGGAGGAAGCGAGAATGATTGGAGTGCCTATAAAAAGTGTACCAAAGAAAGGGATATTTGTGGTTACCATGCCACAAGTGCTATACTTAAACATATTATATGAAATTTTATTGCATTTACTCAAGTATCATAGTGTTGATAATCATATAGAACATGTTCATAAATGCAAGCTAATTTGTTGCTCATGTGTACTAGAGTAATTTCTCTAGATTGCAAAGCTAACCGAGCTTTTATACATCATTATTATACCATAAACATACTTGGCATAAGAATAATGATCCATTACAAGTGGTGGTGGATTATGATCAACTCAAATCATCCTTTTAAAATAATTTGATATACCATAATTTGAGGAGCAAAGCATCTTAATGCTCAAATAAATCAAGAAAGAGATGGCAGAGAGTGTACACATTTATGACGGATGATTCAAAACCCTCATAGTTAAATTTTCATATGAGATAAATTAACCTCAACTTGTATAATGGTGTGTGGAATGGTTAATGATTCCATTTAGGTGTGACCTTTCTCACAAAACCTTCACAAATCCACGTGAGGCACTTGAAGCTGCCTTGCATGCCAAAGTAGTTGGAAGAATAAACACCAGAGTTAGTCCCTTTATGGAGGTGTAGATTACATCAATGGAAATTCAATTAGCGAAACTAATTGGTAATAGTGTTAGGGAGACACTCATTGAAGTTTGGTGCATAAATTGTGAGGTAGAAGGACATAAAAATAATAGATTCCCACACTAAAATATACAATCCATGTTACTAGCATGTGAAATTTACAAAGGGAATCATGATGTAAGAAATTTTCCTTTGTTACAACACATGATACATAAGAAAAATGTCACTCTAATGCAAAATTTTTGAGGTGCATACACATGATATAGTTGATTTTCATGTAACTAATCAAATTATTGATATGAAGTCTTTAGAAATAAGGTATATCATGGTATAAAATGATAAATAAGGTCAAGAAGGATACACACCAAGACACGGAGGTCGAGGCCGAGGTGGATGTGACAGAAAATATTTCTACCAAGAACATGTTTCAAGTATAGGTTTTAATACCATTAACAATATTATTACGTAGCATTCCCAATATGCACACATTGTTAGATGTAGCATAAGGTTGAATATTTTATGAAACTTTGTGTTCATGAAATAAAAATTTAAAATTGTGTATGAATAATAAAAATTGCATGCAACCTTACTAAAAATTTGCAAACAAAATTATCACACCACAATAAAATATGTCACTAAAGGTCTAAATAAAAACATGAGGGGTTATTGCACATGTGAAAAGATCCACTCCTTGAATGACATCAAGCCAACAAAAAAACATCCAAGGAAACCTTATCCTAATGGTAAGTAGCAGAAATATACTTTAGGAGGCAAAAGATTTAATTTATAAGCTTTAGGGAGAAATTAAATTCCTAAGAGATGATGTACGGATATAAAATGAAACCCTTAGAGTTCCTAAGATGGAAAAAACTAATTAAAATGAGTTTCAAGAATTATGTAAGATTTTTTTCACCAAGGGTATACTCTTATTATTGAGTCAATAATTTTTATATAAACTTAGGAAAATGTTGCTCAAAATATGGTTGGCACAAAAGAAAATTGTTAACTCATCAAAGTTGGAATATTTTGATTATGATATATTGGTTGACACTTGTATAGATGAATGAAATATCAATGACATATTTGTGGATATATGAATAGAAGTAAATATCTTCAAATGGATGTGTTGGAGCTCAAAATTGCACTCGGCTTTGAATCATGGGAGATTCGAAAGTTGGGCCAACATGGGACTGTCTCTAAGTGTGAGACTTGTAGATTGAAAAAAACCTCGGATAAGGATGAATTCATTTGTCTCATGGATTAAGAGAATCCACATAACACAATCTAATATAATGTTAAAACTACTCTTACAACTAACCTACACCGACACATCCAAGAAACAGGGAGAGAGAGAGAGAGATGGAAAGAGATGTAAAAAATCAAATCCTAAGCTAAAAGGGGATAGTGATAGAACCATAAAAAAGGGTGATCACTCTCCACAAAGGGAAGAAAGGGAATAAAACATAGGAGGAAAGGGAAGACAGGCATGTCACATACCTAAAACCACACATAATAACCCATCTCATGCATTGATAACACTCGAGATGGATAAACATGTAAATGTAACACGCACAACATGTTAGAGAGGGAAAAACAAAATTATAAAGTAGAAAGAGAACCACAACATGAGATTTTATTGCTTAAAGGATACATGGTTACATCAATTGCATAAGGAGAAGAAACATTGCAGAGACAAAACCCAATGTCCGAAACACATGCAAATTCAGCCACCATTTTGGCATGGTGTCATTACAACAAAAGAGGATTCATTTTACAATGGATGAGTTCCATATTTATAGAAAAATGAGGAGAAGAGAGAAGGAGAGAGAGGAGACAATAGTATATTTTCAACTACTAATGACCAATTTCCATAGATGTATCCCGACATACCATAGTTTTCACCGTAACATTCCATCATTTTTGTAGGTTAAAAAGACAACGTCCATATTTCATTAAATTCTAGTTGGTGGAGTGGTTGAGAGTTGATTTTGAAATTAGGCATAACTCCTAAGCACAATCTACTAAATTTTGATGTTTCATGGTTTCCCGTGGCCTACACACCCTCAAGATGATACACGAATCATTTTTGACCCCCACAATACATTAAACCATCTACACTCTTTTCCTTCATTGAAAAAAATCTAAGTGTGAACATTATTTTTATATTCTCGCATCCTCCGACCTCGTCTCATGGTTATTCCTTATTGTGCATCTTTGGATGTTTCATGGATTTTGTCACATATTTGAATACTTTTGCACTTTTATCTCTTACTTTATCACTATAATATGGAGGGATTATTTATTCTTGAGTGATTATTCTATATGCGATTATGCCCCTTTATTTTTGGTTCTCGTGAGAATCCACAAAATCACTTCAATTGAGAAATCCGTTGGACACTAAGTTAGTGTCTCAATTTTTCCAAGCATAGTCACATTTAAACTTGATTTTCATTTTCCGCATGGTACCTTGTAGTACCTTCTTCCTCTACATTGTATATTTTAACCTAATGGACTTCATCCTTGGTTTAACAAAAATTTTGTGTTCCGAGTCTCATGTGACACTATGTTTTTGCATACTACAAAGAAATAATCTTCTCATTCATTTTCTTTCTCTCAGTAGATCTTGTCCTTAGCTGATTTTTATTTTTCTTGCGGGCATGAAAACTCATGATGTTATCACTTGCCTTCAACCCATAAGAGACTGATTTGATGCCACAAAATATTGACTTATTCAATACCGTGAAGGTCTAAAAAAATTTGCAAAGCACTAACTCTACCAAAAATCCTCCTATGTCTTGATCTTTGATTCCTTTGTCTCATGGGTTAGGAGAACTTGTGGAACACAATCTTCATACCTTCCGTAGAACACCAAGATAGTGTTTCGCGGTTTTAGAGAAAATATTCATAAGTCCAAAATTTTGGTAAGCTTTCTAAAATTACAAGGGGAGGGAAATTCAGATCAACGGGATGCTTAGAAAAAAATGGGTTGAATTGTGCTACGTCCATATCCCCGTATTTTGTTTATGAAAAAAACATGGGTCGTTACTATTAGCATATTGAGTAATGATATTATCATCATAATGGGGGTAAGGTTCCATCAAGATTTTAAGGTAATTTCCTTGGTCAAGGATAAAATTTTCCAATGATCCTTGGAAGGTTTTGGTGTCATAAAAATAATGTCGACCTATGATTCAAAATCATTATGTAAGCTTTCATAATATATCCCGAAAGTGTGTCATTATTCTTATGGACACAAAAAAATCACCCCTTATGTTAAATACGAGAATAACATGAAGATCTGGAGCACCCCTATAATATAAAGGTTGAAGGGCTAGAGAATTATGAACCAAGACCAGAAGGAGAGATAAAATGGAATGATGCTCACTCGGTATTAGATACTACAACCCTAACTTGTGATAATTATGTGCATGGTTCATATGAATTAACTATAAGGGATTACGATGTAATTTGGAGTGCTCCCAAAATAACAATTACTCGTGCCAAAATTTATAGAAAGGAATATAAAAAGGTTAAGTAAGGAAAACAATAACCCCGAGTCAAAATTTAATAGAAGTGATAATGTGCAAGCCTTACTGAGAAAATGGAAATCTACATGCCACCAGAGAAATCGTGAATCAATTACATAACATGCATGATAAGAGGAACAATGAAATAATGGTAGGATACTAATAACTCATTATTGAATATGTGGGATCAAGTGACATAAGCTATGTGTACTATATTTAAATGCAATAATGTTGTATGAATTTTTCCAAGTTATTTTGTGGTAACAAATCCTAAGTAACATATTCAAAAATGTGAAGATTAATGGGATATCAAGGTGCAAGGTATAAAACCAAAATTATGGATGTATGTGTTCTATCACACATTTCATATATAGGTGCACACATGGTATGTTGGTTTTGAAATACGCAGAGATACAACTCATTGGGTAAAACTCAAAAATATGTTCATATAAACATTTTCTTTTACTTCTTCAATCCCACCTATGAATTTCCCTCTTGAATGTATAAAGTAGGAAATATTTGGAGATGATGCAATAATAGAAGAAATAATACTAGCATTAAACAAGGAGAAAGTACTTGTGATTCCCAAAAAAATTAGGAGATTATTACTAACATTGATTTAAGTGAAGAGGATGATGAAATTTGGCTAGAAAGAATTAGAGGCATAAGGGAAAAGAAAAATTTGTGTGAAAAATAGGTGAGGAAGCAATCCACAATCACTTGAACATAGAAACATCTTATGGATCTAGAGAAGTAATTAACAATAAATACTTATAGAATAAGACACAAGATAACCCACTAAATTTTATACATGTCAAAATCGGGAATGATGAAGCAACGATGATAGGAAATATAGGCAATTACTAGAGTGAAGTAGAAAGTGTGATAATTTTTAATCTTTTACACGAATATGAAGATTTGTTTCCAAGGGGCTATAAAGAGATGAAGGGGTTACATTCGTAACTAGGAAAAATGCATATTAATTTTGTGGAAGGAGACAAAGCTATTTGAAAAATACCTTACATAAGGAATCCTAATCTACGCACAAAGGTAAAACAAAAAGTTAACAATATGTTGGCTATAGTTGTGATCATATAAATGGAGGATTTAGAATGGGTAATTCTTATGGTTATCAATATAAAGAAATAGGGGTGCATAGTAATATGTGTAGACTACAAATAATTAAAATCAGTTTATGTTATCAATCCATTCCTAACACCTTTCATAGAGGAAATTTTGGAAGGATTCATGGTGAGGTAAATATATACATTCACTGATGGGTTTTTAGGATACCATCAAGTAAAATTGAAGATGAATAAAAAGAAAAAAATAGCTTCACTACCAAATGGGAGTCCTTTTCCTACACCGTAACATCATTTGGGTTGAAAAACATGCGAACTCTTTTTATTCATCATTGTGATGGCCTTTGAGGATTTTATTCTTAAGTTCATTCAAGTGTACCTAGCTATTAGACAAGATATACATACTAGTAAATGACCAATACGATAAATTTCACCTCATGTTTGAGCATTACACCGAATTTGTATATTTCATTGAATCTATAAAATTTGTCTTTATGACACCTTTTAGAACATTATTAGGTTACATAATTTGTTAAGACAAGTTTTTGTTTATTCATCCAAAGTAGCAATCGTAGTCCATTTAGAGGCACTAAACACACAAAGGGATGTTTGTTCTTTCCTTGGACATTGTGGGTACTACATGTAATTCCTCAAATACTATGAAAAATTGCAACACCCTTGGAAATTTTGTTACGTAAGACAAGGGAGTTTGAATGGTGGATTAAGAAAGTAAAATCATTTCAAGATCTAAAGGATAGGGTGACACATGTGCCCATATTGCAATTCCCAAATTAGAATTCCCCTTTTCATGTACACATAGACACAATACTAGTTCAAGAAATCCTAGAACAACCAAGAAAAATTAATTTGGATTATCCCATCTATTTTTCTAGTAGAAAACATACATGTTAAGAGAAAATTTATATAGCTAAGGAGTGCAAATGATTATCAATGGTGTATGCACAATAGAAATTTTGACACTATTTTTAGGAGACTTCATTTATATCCTACACTAATCATATGACATTAAAAACTTGGTTAATAAGGCATTTCTACATAGGAGGATATATCATTAGATAATTCTATTTCAAGAGTTTCAGTTTTTTGTTGTCCTCAAACCAAGAAAAATAATGCAGGTTTTGATCATCTATCACGCATGAGTATGGGAGAGAAAGCAACATCAGCTAAAGATGGAATGTCATATGTGTAGATTCTTCAAATAAATATTATCCTAAATGAACTAAAATACACAATATCCTTTTTACAAAATGGGTTACGCCAAATAATTAGACTACTCAACAAAAGAAAAAGCATGTCATTAAATCTGTGTCATATCAACTAATAAATAGAGAACTATACAAGTTAGGTCATGAAGAAATCCTAAGATATTCTATAATGTATCATAAGAAAAAATCTATTCTATGTGAGACACATGAAGGTATTACTAGTGGACATTACACAAGAGACACTTGTAGAAGAAATAATTTTTTCGATGAGAAAATTAGTGAATTCTCTCATAAAATGTGTGGGACTAAATCCCTCTACTTGAATAGGAAGTTACATTTATTGGAAATAGGAAATATTTACATTATTTTAATTTCTTTGGGGTTATTTTGACCGGGGATCACACAGGAGTACTTCCCTACGCCTGTGGGAAAGTTCTTATAGGTACTACAAGGGAGGAAACAACTAGAAAGAGAGAGGTAAGAAGATAATAGAAAGGAGGGTTATGAAAAATAAATATCACATAATATTTTATTTTCCAAAACCATAATATAACCAAGAATTCAATGAGAAGAAACCATTCATATAAAACAAGGAGCAAGATAAAAAAATCACAAATTCTCATTACATTATATTCAACAAGCACATGCTCATTGAGTAAATTTGAGATGGGGAGGAATAGATTAGACCGTAAAATGAAAGAATTCAGCTATATTTATTCTAGAGATAATATGAGAGATAGAAAACAATAATAACCATCCCCTTGAAATGGTGGTTTTATTCGTATTTATAGAATTATGGTTGCCTTTTCATCTCCCCCACGCAATCTTTTTCATTCCCCCATGACTTTTGTCATTTTTAATTCCTTCAAGACCTTTGATGTTCCTTCATCACTTGGTACTTTTCATCTTCCTTCATCATGCAGATGCCCAAATGCATCTTTTGGACGTGAAACAACATTTTTGCTCACATGGCACCATTCTTGGCTCACATAAAACCTTCAGGTTAGTGACAACATCTTCTAGATGTGTGACAACATCCCTGGGTGACCTAAAACATTTTTAACACATAAAAACATTTTGTGGTCACACAATAGCATTCTTAGGTCACCTAAAATGTTCTTGACGTGCGACAACATTATTTGGTCGCATGAAAACATTCTTGGGTCACATGACTATAATTTTTTTATTCACTCCAGGGTAAAATATTAATGAAATTTGGTCATCCTATATATGAATTTTCAATAAAAATGGACAATTGATACAATGAGACTATTTAGAATCCTTTATAATGAATTATTCAACAATTTTTACCAATACCTTCACTTTTTCCTCAAGTTGTGTGTCGGTGATCTGATTGACAAGAAGATTTTATAAGAACCATAGACTAACCCATCCCATGAATCATGAAGAGAATTAAAAATTCCCATACTTTAGATTTTTAGGCTTCCAAATCTTTTTGGAGTGTCCGTAACCTTTAGATAAATTTTCACTTTATAAGAGGACTATTGAGTTGCACTGTCAGAAAATTTTTTCACATTTTAATGTTCCTAGAATATTTCCTTGATCATTCCACCATGAAGTAGGATTTTTTACCTTTCTCGATGCCTAGAGGATCAGCTCCAAAACTTCATGAGGATTCTAAAACCCTTCAAATAAGGTGACTAGCTTCTTAGATCTTATATTTCCCAATATTTATCCGAAAGGATAAAGGTAATTTAGGGACTCTTCCTTACCACAAGAAAACAAAGTTCATTCATTCTTAGATAAGGTAAAATTTCTATGTTGCTTGTTTCCATACTTTGATGAATTGACAAAGAACATTACTAGCATAATGATATGTCAAGCAAGTTTTAGGTGAGTAAGGAAGGAAAGGATGCATTTGATGAAATCAAGGAAGCAATTGAAAAATATCCTACTCAGGTATTAATAGGGAAAACATCAAAAGACTTGATACAATCCCATACTTTGGTCCTATAATGCTTAAGTCTTAGGTTCTTAACTTGATATTGATTTCTAACTTATTGGAAAATAACTTCAACATCACCTAGAGATTTTAACCTCTTAATACCCATGGATTTAGCTACATCCATCCTGAGCATAGATTCATATTCCATGCCATTATTAGTGTTCTCAAATTGTAGTTTATAATTAAAAGGAAGTAACTCACTCGAAGGAGAAGTTAGTACAACACCATCTCCCAAACCAGCACTGAAATGGATTCCATAAAAATCCATTGTCCAAAACTAGTTTTCATTATATTCTATAAGGAATGAGAAGTTTTCATCTCTTTCTATAGTCAGGAAGTAATTACCAAGTCCATTGTCTTGAAAAAACACATCAACTCTTGGGTCCTTTGATTTTGAACAAAGTGTACTTCATATTTCTTATAGGAAACAACTTTCTCATTTCTCATTTTAATGGAATAGTTATGAAAGACCAATCCATTTGGATCTTGCCTCCCAAGTCTCTAAAAAAACTTTTTCATAACAACATTCTAAAATACATTGGGATGTTAGCTACCAAGATGGTCAATAGAACCTTCTTTTCTAGAAAATCAATGAGAGACCCTTATGCATCTTTGATTATTCCTACTAGTGGGACTTCATTGGAATACATGCAGTAAAAATATCATGTGGCTCATTTCAATTCAAGTTCAAGAGCGTTAACAAATTTTATCGGCATCACATTATCTGAATCTCCTGAATATATTATGTAATTATTTAGTTGGTGGCCTTTAATAAGGAGGTATAGATAGAATGGATCAACTTTGTTGGTCTTGGATGCACTCAAGGAAATAATGTTCTAAGAAGGAGGGGTAGGAAAATTTAGTGGTATTCCTTTGGAATTAGGGACTACAACATTGGGCTTTGAGATAATACCCTTGGTATAATGAACAAGCCTTTCAAACTACTCCAAATTAGTTTATAAAAGTTTAGATTCAAAAATCTGAACTTTGGACTTGTTTACATGCTCAATGATGTCAAATGGAGTGGAAGGAGATGAGGTAGATACCTTGATGTAGTATATGTTTCTACGAGTGAAGAAGGTACTACTTTATAAGTTGGTATAGTTTTAGCAAAATAAGTAGTTGTCTGTGAGGCATTGGCTGATTTTGTCGGTACATTTATAGATTTTGAGGGACCGGCCTTTACAAAAGTATAATTGGAAATAGGAGAAGTATTAGGAGACTTACTTGGTGAATAATATTTATCCTTTCTCATCACGAGGTCCGGTTTCTCTTTTGCAAACTCCATAGAAGGTGGAAGTGGAGATCCTGTGTTGATTTTTTTTGTTGAGTCACCACCGAGGATTCTTCTTCTTTTCGGAGTAGAAGAGGATGAAGAAGCTCCTTTTTAGGATTGAGATTGGGTTAATACTTCACATGAGAATTTTGTTACATATTCTTCATCGTCATCTTCTCCTAAGGAATAATCAAAGAAAGTAACCAGTGCATCATATTCTACCTCTTCAATATCTAGGACGTTACCATCCTCATTTTCTTCATTTGGTTCTTCAATTTTTTCCTCTTCTTCCTCAACATCATAGGTTTCATTTATAAGAAGTTCTTCAAGATAAATTCTATGGGGTGGTATAAAAATCCTTTTCTTATTTAGGAAGTTCTTCCTAGGAGCATCTTTATACATATAGGCTTGTGCCAACTACTTCTTAAGGGAGAGAACATCATTAACCTTCTTTTGTAATAATGAGTTTGTTGCTCCAGAACTTGAAATTTGACCTGTTCCTTGGTCGGGCATTTCTTAATTTTCCCGACATTATAAAATCGTATTTAACTTCAACTGCAAGTTTTTGTGCTTCCTCCAAATCAGCTAGTTGAGTTCTTCTCAGCATGAAACTTACCTCTGGAAGCTGAGAATTAGTGAAGAATCTTAACTTATTCTCCTCTGTAGGTCATGCAGTTTCGGGTATCTTGTAGATCATTTGGTTGAATTTAGAAATAAACTCCCTCATTGGTTCATAACACTCTTTCTTTAGCTAAGAACATTTGGCTAGAAGGGCATGTGTATATTCAGCAAGTTTGATCCTATATTCAAATTTGGTCTTCATATTATTCCATCTAGTGATAGACCTCCCTTGTAGAAGGTAAAACCAATCCACGACAACATATTACAAGGACTCTACAAATATATGAACGGACACATCTTTATATCCTAATCCTAGCACCCCATAAGCGAGTTAAGAAAGTTGTAATGTGATCATCCAAGTGTTGATTCCGTCACTGTAGAACTTAGGAAAGTTTTTTTTGGGAACCTTTGGGTAATTCATACAACGGAGGATTGAGAGGAAATGGTCCTATGTTTTTCCCAAGGCAATGGTGCTTGTTACTCCATTTTGGGTTTTCTTTTTCAACTTCTTTTTTTTCTTCAACTCTTTTTACAAATTATTCTACAACTTCTTCTTCCATATGAATGCATTTCAATGGTTCAATTATTGATCTATCAATGAAATATTCAAGAGACAAAGTAGGATCAAATTCAAGGAAGTATTTTTGACCTATGCTTCTTGCAATTTGATTAATGGGAAGTCTAAAATCAGATTGAAATTTTTATTCAAAGGTTGGGTTAGTCACACCACTAGCTCTTGACGATCTCGTATACCTTCTTTCTTCCAAATTGAATCCAAAGTTCAAAAAAAGTTCTTATAAGATCTTCTCAGGTGATTTTGATATTGTATCACATGTTGTAAGGCTCGAGCATGTTCCTCTTCAGTGTCCAAGATTCTTGAAGTTGCATGGTAGTGGTTAAATCTCTCTCTATTATGATAAAAATATTTTCGTATATTATCTAAGAGTTCTTCTTGAGTGTCCTAAAATAAAATGAGATTATCCTGTAACACGGGAGTGTTTTCGAGGATTAGTCGTGGAGGAAAATATAGAGCATATATGGAGACTCTTATGGCTTTCAAAGTATTTGATTTTTTTTTGGTATTTTCTCTTTATGGATTTTGTGGTTTATGATGTGGTGCAAAGATAGAAATTTTTTTCCCAACCATGGGCACCAAAAAGTATTAGTGAAATAATTTTTTAGGTGGGAAAATTATTGAATTTTCTCCACCATTGTGTGGGACTAAGTCCCTTTGCTTGAATGGGGCAGCTCCATTTATTGAAAACAAGAAATATTTACACTATTCTAATTTCTTGGGGTGGTATTTTGACCATGGATTGCACAAGATTACTTCCTACGCCGGTGACAAAGTGCTTGTTGGTACTACAATGGAGGAAACAATTAGAAAGAGAGAGGTAAGAAGAGAATAATAAGGAGGGTTTTACACAATAAATATCACATAAGATTTTATTGCCTCAAAACTAGAATATAACCATGAATTCAATGAGAAGAAACCATTTTCATACAAAAAGGAACACAATACAAAAATCACAAAGACTCGTTGCATTATCAAGGAGGGTTCTACATAAAAAAACACATAATATTTTATTATCTCAAAATTGGAATATAACCATGAATTCAATGAGAAGAAACCATTTACATATAATAAGGAACAAGATACAAAAATCACAAAGTCTCATTGCATTATATTCAACAAGTACATGTTCATGGAGTGAAATTGAGATAGAGGAATGCATTAGACTAGGAAATGGAAGAATTAAGCTATCTTGCTTCTAGAGACAATATGAAATCTAGAAAAAAAAATAGCCATCCCTTTGAAATGAGGGTGCCAATCCAATTTATAGCATTATGACTGCCCTTTCATCTCTCCCAAACGAATTTTCTCCTTCCCTATTGAATTTTGGAATTTCTACTTCCTTTGTGACCTTTGATGTTCATTCATCACTTATGACATTCCACCTTCCTTCATCATCCATATGCCTAAATGCATCTTCTAGATGCGTAACAACATTTTGTGGTCTCTTGACAACATTCTTAGGTCGTTTCAAACCTTCTTGACGTGACAACATATTTTGTGCTCGAAAAATCATCCCTTGGTTTCCTAAAACCTTCTTGACACATGATAGAATTTTTTTGCTACACAAAATCATTCTTGGGTCGCCTAATAAAACCTTTTTGACGTGAAACAACATTTTGTGGTAGACAACAACATTCTTGGGTCGTATGACCAGAATTGTTTTCTTCGCTCCAGAGTCAAAATTTAATGAAATTTGTTTTTATAATATATGATTTTTCATGGAAAATGGCCAATGAATCCAATGAGACTATTTATAATCCTTTAAAATTAATTATTTATAAAATTTTACTAATACCTTCACTTTTTCCTCAAGTTGTACGCCGATGAGCTAAGTGACAAGAAAAGTTTGCAACCACCACAAACTAAACCATCATATGAATCATGAAGATCATTAAAAATACCATTAATTGATAATTTTTAAGGATTCCAAATCTTCATGTAGTTTCTAGAACCTTTAGAGAAAGTTTCACTTTAAGAGGACTATTGAGTTGCATTGTAAAACAATTTTCTACATGTTAAATGTCCCCAAAATATTTCTGTGATCATTCCACTGTGAAGTAGGATTTTTAAACTTTCTTATTCCTAGAGGATGAGATCCCAAAACTTCACAAGGCTTAAAAAAACCTTCAAAATATGTGACGAGCTTTTTAGAACTTGCATTTTCCAATACCTTGCCCACAAAGACCCGATTTTGCATAACTTGTTCCCAAACCTGATTTTTCTTCCAAAACTTTCCTAAATTACCTCGAATGATTTCATGGCTCTACAATACACCTCCCATATGCTTTTTATTCTCCATGTACATTCCCGAGGGGTGCTCACTAGGTTGAAAAATCCTTAAAATAGGCCTGTTTAGGCCTCCTACAAGATCTTATCCTCTTTTGGATCCGAAACATTCATAAATCAAATTGAATAACATCCCCTAAACATGAAAAACACTTGAAAATAATAGTAGCACATTATTTCTATCCATTATGATGGAAAAATAGTGACTGAGTTGGCTGAAGGATGGGTTTACATTGATCAGGAGAATTATTTTCAAATGTGGCTTAGGTTGTCATAGCAAAAAAATTGGATTTTTCATGATACACATTTTGCATGACAACAAGGCTATAGCGTGGAAGATTCTCACTACAATATTATGGTGGTAAAATTTGTTTAAGGATGTTAAATATTATGCAAAGGCATGTGACCATTTTCAAAGGATTAGAAAACCAAATAAACATGAAATTTTTTTGTTAAGATCGATAATGTGCAGAGAGTAGGTGCACATTAAATTATTATGGTAATTGATTATTTAACAAGATGGGTAGAGGAAACACTAACATAAAATTTTATAGTAGAAACAACTACCAAATACCTTTAGGAAAATATAATAAGTCACTATGGATGTTCCCAAACCTTACAAGTGATAGAGGAACCTATTTCCTAAATGAAATAGTACATATCCTTTTATAAAAATTTATGTTCGTGCACCTTAAAACCACTCCCTATAACCCACAGAAAATGAAATGATTGAAGCATTTAAAAAAATACTAAGCAATACTCTAATTAAAATTTGTAATATTGAACACAAAGATCGGGATGAAAAACATTTAGTAGTACTATGGGCATACAAAACCACTTACAAGCACTTGAATAAGGCCACACTATTTCAACTTATATTTGACACAAAATTTGTACTACCTATTGAGTTTATGATTTCTTCACTATGAGTACAATGCATTATAAATTTAGATGATGAGGCTTTGAAAATTGAGCGCCTAATAAAGTTTTTATAATTAGATGAACAAAGAGTACATGCATGATACATCCAAGGCATATATAAGGTAAGGAAAAAGGATTTACATGGTAGAAATATCAATGAAAGGAATTCATACTAGGCACAAAAGTGTTGTTATATGTGTAGATACCTATAATTTGATCAAATAAATTTTAGTACTAACATTGCACTAAATATTCTATTCCCCATAAATTGAATATACTTCATCAATTAGGCTTATTTTCCCCTCATTCCTCTTAGTTAACTATTATGCATTGTGTTGGTACCCAAATCGGTCCTCCCTTTGTAGCCAAGCAACATCAACTAGATGATAAGGATGCTTAGAGGATGATAGATCTAGATCTATATCATTTTGTAGTGGGGAAGGATCTCATCATATCTTTGTCACTCAAGCTTGGAAGATTTAGGTAGCACTGTGTTGAGGGTATGACCTACCCTCCTAATTTAGGCTCTGCCTTTAGCTAGGGTGAGAGGACCCATTCTGTAGTCTATAATTGTGAGAGGGGTGGATGTATCAACAATATTTGGCACTCTTTTGTAGAGTAATTGAAAAATAGATTTGGGAAGACATGGTCAATTCAACAAAGGATAAATCTCATGAGTTATCACTTATAGATAACGCAGACATATTCTTACAAAACCTCAAACTACTAAAGACAATAAAGAACCAACTCGCTTTAGCATTTTATTGGATTTAATGAGGAAAGCATGGGTAATTCTGGTAGGATTAGTTGGTTTTGGATGTATCTGATTTGGGGAATTAAACAGGATAAAGTTGATTATACCAGATTTCACATAAACTTCAACAAATGTTGGGAGATCTACCAAGTGCAAGACAAACAAACCTCAAATAGCTCACAATGATCCTTCAACCAGAATATGTACACTCATGGAAACCCAAGAATGCATGGTTTCACACAATCTTTAAAGATTCAAACACAAAAACTCATGTTGAAGACTTAATAAAACATCAGAGATTCATAATTTATCACGCCTAAGATACACTCAAAGACTTACAAGAAACATTTAACAAAATGGTGACATAGTGATTTTAAAAAAAATTATTACACAAATGAAATGAAATATCTTCTTAGCATTGTAATTGTAATTTCCAAAATGCTACCAGAATGATAAAGTTTTGTGTGACTTAAAAGATCTCTAAAATAATATTGTAATGGGAGCATGAATAACTATTTTATAATATATCATCTTGATGGTAGATACAACAATGCTCATGATTAACACAATTAGTTCAAGGCTCATCAAATTTATCAACAAGGGAAAGTAGATCTACAGTCTCAATGTTTTTCAATGGTTGTACACTTGCAACCATCTTGACATGACTAAATTTGAAGGCTCAAAGAAAGTAACAGGTTTCTTTGATAAGTTCTTAGGAAAATGGTTTTTCTTTCAGCTCTCTCTTTTTCTTGAACAATTCTCATAAAATTTTAACCCCCTTTTGCGTGATCATTTTCTTCACTTTTATACCATTCTACCCACTCATTAACTTTCTAAAATTCCCCAAAAATCATGAATATTCCAGGGAATATTACCCTTTACAACATATATTTTAAGCCACATTATTCTTTTGAAAATGATTTGCTTAGTGTTTCCAGGTGTAAGAATTATGATCCTTTTTCAATTTTCTCTATTTGTGTGTAACTGGGATACTTTTGATAGATTATTTAATCATTATTTTCACTTATTATATGATAATCACTTTTTATGACCTTTGAGAACTTATAGGTGATTCTAATATGACAAATACTCTTATCTACTTTCCAAGAATCTGTCTTGGGTGTCACACACTTCATTTCACATATTATTGGCTTAATCATCACACATGATTCTTTTCAAATCATATTGATTCATTGCTTCTTGCTCATTCCTAATTCCCTTAAACTCTTAATTTTTCTTTGTGTGAGATGAGAAAAATCTTCTTTCATCTAATGGGAAATATTTCTCTCAACCAAATCAATATGCACCATTCTTACTATAAAACATAGCTCTACCCTTTCACCATTATGCATTTCTTTTCCTATCCATGAAGGTAAAGAATTTTTTCATAATTCTTATCAACAAAATGGCCAAGGTGTTTGTTGCAAACAGTTTGAAAGATATATCTTAAGAATATTTAAACCAAATCTTTGACTTACATGGTCTAGATGAAGCCTTTTTCAGATCTTTGTTTGATATAGCACATCCAGGGATACTACAATGTCATTGAACTATTGAAAAGTTTGTCTTGTACTCCCCTAAGGTTAATCAGAATCATTTATGTCTTCTCAACCTTTCAATCCATGTATTTTCATCTTTTTAGTGCGAACACCAAAATCTCTTAAATACCAAGAAATTTTGTATTGAAAAGAGGCCTCAAGTGTCTAAGAAAACTAATTTTCAATGTCCCTTTTTATGTAATGAAGAATTTTTGTTGAAGGAGATCCCTAAGGAATCTTATGTGTTGTATGAAAAGTCTTCTATTGATATGGTGCCAGCCATTTCTCATAAAATAGATGAACTAGAGTGGAGGATTATTTCTCTGGAAAAGAAGTAAGTAGGACATGTGCAATCAAAACCATTCACAATACCAGTACCGTCTTTGGGTAAGAGAGGGGGTGAGTTAAGATCCCAATTCCTTATTATCATTTTTGATGGAGGAGGAAATTTCTTTATTTTCTCACCGCTCTAGAGCAGTAATTTCTTTTACTAGAGACAACAAGGGAATGTTTTATGTTTGGTCTTCCACTCCTTCAGTGTATTGTTCTCCTTTATCAGAGCATGAATTCTTATGACCTTGTCTAGTTCCTTCTCCAAGAGAATTCTCACCCCTCATAAGGATATGGGAAGTTGAATCTAACTCAAGATCTCATATTCCGCTTGGCCCCCAAGGTGCATTTATTTCTCTTCCAATCACTCTAGATGTTCCTTCTCAGTCTATTCCTAGTAATTATACCCTTCACAAGGGAAAAGGGAAGACAACATTCTTCATAGGTGGTTTGGATCTTCTAGATTGGGTATCTTCCTATCAAAAGAAAATTGAGCTAGAAAATATCATGAACAGTCCCAGAATGACTCTTGAGTCATTGATGGACATGGGGATGTCTCGGGATCTAACAAGGTCCATTGTATTTTCCCATAAAGTACAGGGCTCAAGTGAATTCATGTTGAGGAAGAACAAACTGTTGAAAAAACTCCCTCTACTGGGGAAATTTCAAAGAAGGAATAAAGGACATCTTAACATTGTCTTTCCTTTGGTGTCTTTACTTTCAAACATGTACACAACCTTCTTTGTCATGGGTTGGGGCCCTTATAGAACCCAGCTTTTATTCCTTTTTAACATGCAGAAAGCACAAGCATCTCAATAGTTTATATGCTTTCACAAATGGACATAAAATTTCATCCAATCCATATAAAAAACTAATGCATTGTATCAAATTACAATTGATATTGGAAAACAATGAATTTCAAAGTAACATTCATCCTTCATGAAATAGAAATATCAAATAAAACACCAGTCAGAAAAGAAATATGGAAATAAAATATAGTTTTAAGAACAACAAGCCTAATCTTGTTCATCATCTCTTATGTTTGCACCCTTTTCTTACGGAAACCTCGCCACATATGCATCATATCTTTGAAAAATATCATTGATTTCATCTTCATCTAGTCTTGTATGGTGTTGAAAGATTAATGTTTGTCTTGCTATTGCATCCACATAGTGGCCCATTTTTTTGCTTGTATTCCAGTGGCCTAGATTTTAGCTATGTGATTTTGTTCTCAATCTTTCTCATTATTTTAATGACTTCATAAGAGAAATTGTATTTCTGGATATTTTTCTCAAAAGAGTTGAACAAGAAATCAATTTTTAGATCACCATAGCTCTTTTTGAATTTTTCAAAGACCATATCTTCAAGTTTTAAATCAATGGCATCTAGAGTATCATCGACCCAATTCCTTTTAACTTCTATTTTTTCTTTGATCCCATTCAGAATCTCCACTCTGATATTTTCTAATTCCTCCATAGCATGTTGAGTTCCTTTGAATTCTTTTAGCACAATCCCTTATTTTTCAACCACTTCATCACTAAGGTGAGTTATGCGGTCAATTTTGGGAAAAATTCCCTCAAATTAGAAGATTTCATTATCGAATTGCTCAATTATTTCCTCAATTTGGTTAATCCTATTCTTGAGTTTTTCATACTTTTCACTGGCTTCTTTGATTTCTTCTTTTCCCTTCTTTGTAAACTTTTTGACCCATGTGTCTATGGTATGAACCTTATTAACAACATTATTAATTTTTTCTATCCCTTAAGGGGTATTAATAGAGGTACTTGTTTTATTTTGACCAGACTGTCCAATTAATTGCTGCAGATTAGAACCCAAAACTTTGACATGTTCTTTCAATTGATTTTTTTATATTTTCCTCATCAACCTTTTGTAATAAGTCACTTACTTCCTCCGATACTCCTGTTTTAATTGATATCTCTAAGACTTTCCTAAATGAATGAGTTAAACATTGTAGTCACTTGGTTGTTATATTGTCTCTGAAATCTGTAAACCAGATTAAATTGCAAAAACAAGGTGGAGCTTGCTATGATTTTATTAATATAAAATGAAGCATTACAACCAAAAGAGAGAGCTGCAATATTTATAGATATTGGACAACTTCTATCTCTTCCACAATATATGGAACAAATCTCCTAAACAAAGCAAATATGCAGAAATAGCATATTGCCCCTAAAAATCTTCTACAGGAAATCATTCAAGAACAATATTCTAACTAAAGAATATCCTCCACAATCTAAGGGATGATAACAACACACTAACAACTAAGCTAACTAAAGTAATTATATAATTACACATTAATCCACATATGGTGAATTAAGTGTTAGATTATTTCTAACATTCCCCCCCTTAATTCATCATATTCTGAAGTGAACAGGAGAGAAATACTTTGAATGCCTCAAATTTAGGACGTGCAAGAGATTTTGTGAAGATATCTACACAGTGATGTTCATTGGGTATCTTTTGGCCCGAATGTTGTTGTTCTGAACTTGTTCACAAATGAAATGTACATACACCTCAATGTGTTTGGTGCGTTCATGAAAGAATGGATTCTGAACAAGTTTTATTACTCCTTCATTGTCTACATGTAGGATTGTTGGATGATCCTATTGAATTCCTAATCCTTCAAGTATCCTTCTGAGCCAAATCACTTCACAGATAGCTCCTCCTGCTGCGTGATATTTTGCTTCTGTGGAAGACCTTGAAACACAATTTTGTTTCTTGCTCCCCCATGAAATAGGTCCAGATCCCAAAAAGAACACAAATCCTGAAGTGGACTTCCTATCATCAATGTTACCTGCATGATCTGAATCTGTATATCATGTCAAGAAGAAGTTATCATTCTTCTTGTATTCTAGGCCAAAGTCCATGGTTCCTCTGATGTATCTCAGTACCCTCTTTGCTACTTTCCAGTGAAAAACCCTTGGTTCTTGCATAAATCAAGAAAGATAACTGATTGCATAGCTGATATCTGGCCTAGAATAAGTTAAGTAAATGAGACTCCCAATCAACTGTCGATAAAGAGTAACATTTACTTGTTCTGATGGATCTGTGTGAGAAAATTGAAGCCTTATCTCCATAGGTGTAGCCATTGGTATACTATCCATCATTTTGAATTTCTCAAGCATTGTCTTGGCATATTTTAGTTGAGTAACAAAGATGTGATTTTCCTTTTTCCATACTTCAATTCCAAGACAATAATGAAGAAGCCCAAGATCTGTCATGTCAAATGATCGATTTAGATCTTCCTTAGTTGTTTTAATCATCTTCATCGAACTTCCAGTGATGACTAGATCATCGACATATACTACTCTGATCACTATCTCCCCCCCTTGATTTTTGAGATAGAGATTAGGATCATATGGACTTCTTTTGAATCCATGTTTGATGACATGCTCATCAATCTTTATGTACCATGCCTCTGGAACTGTTTGAGACCGTATAATGACTTTATGAGTCTACATACCTTTCCTTCTTTACCTGGTATGACAAAACCTTTTGGTTGAGTCATGTAGAATTCTTCCTATAAATCCCCATTGAGAAATGCACTTTTTACATCCATTTGATGAAATTTCCAACCAAATTGTGCAGCTAGAGCAAATATCATCCTGATTGTTTTGATCTTAGTTGTTGGTGTGAATGTTTCTTCATAATCAATGCCTTCTTTTTGTGCATAACCCTTAGCTACCAATCTTTCCTTGTATTTATCAATGCTTCCATTTGATTTGTACTTTGTTTTAAATATCCATTTGCAACCTATTGCCTTCTTCCCTGGTGGAAGATCTGTAAGTTGCCATGTATTATTCTTAATCAAAGAGTTGAATTCTGAATTCATAGCATCTGACCAAGGTTTTGACTGTTGGGCATCTTGAACTGTAGTGGGCTCACTTGATTCAATTACTGTACTCATTAAGGCTAAGTTTACCTCATTTTGAGTCATACTACGAGTTCTAGGTCCTGAAGTGGATGTGTTAGGATCACTATCCAACTTAGCATCTCAAATTAGATTAGTATACCACTTAGGCATATGTTTAGCTGTTCCTGTAGATGGAGGAGTTGAATTATCCTCATCATCGTTATCTTCATCAAGAACATCTTCTATTTTCTTAGTAGGATTGTTTTGTGAGTTTATGGAAGGAGCATCTGCTTCTTTATTTTCAAAAAACTCAACATCTCTACTTGTGAAATTTTTTCTTGTTTTTGGATCCATTAACCTGTATCCCAAGGCTTCATCACTGTATCCCAAGAATATAAGTTGTTCTGATTTCATATCAAGTTTAGTTCTCTTTTTCTTAGGAATGTGCATACTTGCCTTGCATCCAAAAACTCTAAGGTGTTTTATAGATGGTTTGTTCCCTGACCAAGCTTCCTGTGGTGTTATTCCATCAAGTGCGGAAGTGGGAACTCTATTCAGCAGATAAACTATTGTTTTTACTGCTTCTACCCAATATGTTTTACTCAAGCCTGAATCATCGATCATACACCTTACCATATCCATTATAGTTCTATTTCTTCTCTCAACTACACCATTTTGTTGTGGTGTATATGGAGGTGCCATTTGCCGATGAATTCCATGTGTTTCCAAAAATCTTTGAACTCATTACTGGTGTATTCACCCCCTCGATCTGAGCGGAGTGTTTTTATTTTCTTACCAGTTGCATTTTCACAAGCTACTTTGAATTTCTTGAAAGTTTCAAAGGCTTGGTCTTTGGTGTAAATGCAGTATACCCACATTTTTCGTGAGTAATCATCAACAAAGAGCATAAAATATTGAAACCCTGAATGACTAGGTCTCATAGGTCCACATAGATTGGTATGCACTAGATCAAGTTTACCATGGGCCCTGAATGTACTAGCTTTTCTGAAAAGAAGCTCTATGTTGTTTTCCTGCCAAACAATTTTGTACTTGTCTATATTCTTCTTGAAATTTGGCGGTCCTCTTACCATGTTATTTTTTTGAAGTGTTTCAAGATAGCCAAAACTTACATGGCCAAATCTTCGATGCCACAATTGTGCCGATGATGTATCCTTAGCTACAAGGGCCTGATTTTTGGTTTGAACAAAATCCAACTAAAACATATGACCTACACCAGAAGCTCGTGCAACAATGTTGGAGTTTTTAGACTTATCTTTGATTAAACACATCTTCTTTCCATCTGTACAATCAAAATCCACTTTTAAGTTGTGCTCCAAAAGCTAACTTACTGAAAGTAGATTCTTTGTCAATCCAGGAACATATAGAACATCTCTTATTGTGCACTTTCTTGATCCAAGAGGTAAGGAGATGTTTCCAATTCCTTGTACTTTGTACGATGAATCATCACCCAACGAAACAAAGTCTTTGTTAGGTGTATTCTTTAACTCTAAGAACCAATCATTTCTCCCAGTCATATGTCTTGTTGCTCCTGAGTCAACATACCAAATTGCCTGTGGTGAATTGATTTCTTGAGTTGATTGTGCAGCAAATAGGAAGTCCTCATCTGGTGAGTTATCTTCTTCTTCAGCAATGTTGTCGTGCTGCGGTGTTTTCTTTTTCCAGTTACTTTTCCTTTGTCCTTGTTGTTTGTTTTGATAACCTTGACTAGATTGTTGAAAATTTGGCTTCTTTCCACTAGATGAACCCTTCTGAAATGTGTTATACCAACAATATTTTAAGTCATGTCCTTTTCTACCACAAATCTGACACTTGCTTTTCTGAGTGTTCCCTTGATTATTCTGTTGAGAATGTTGCTTGTGTTGCTTACCAGTTGTATGAATCTATTTCTTTCCCTTATGGAATGAAGAGAGGGCTTGTTCCTCATCTTCTACAGGTTTGTTCATGGACTCTTCCTATTGTAACATGTTCACTAACTCTTCAAAACTTGTAGTTGGACCCATAATGTTGAGAGTTGTGACAAATATTTTGTATGAGGCTGGTAAAGCTCTCAATACAATAGGGACAAGAGATTCATTAGTGACCTCTACTTCCAAAGCTTGGAGAGATGATCTCAATATAGCAACACGCTTTAGAAAACCTTCAATAGACTCATTAGAATTCATTTTGAGACAATGGAGTTGTGTTTGTAATTGCAAAATAGCATTTTTGTTCTTAGCTTCATATACAGTTGCTAGTTTATCCCATGCTTCTTTTGCAGTTGTCGCTTGACGAATATGAGGTTGTACATCATCAGTTACACCAAACAGAATTATAAGTTTTGCCTTTTGATTAGCATGATCAAACACACGTTGTTGAGCAATATCATTTTCTGGTCTCGTTATCGAGCCATCAACTACACCAATTATGTCCTCAAATTCAAGTTGAGTTTTAATTTTCATTTTCCATGCAGCATAATTATCTCCTCGTAGGAGTTGTGAATCGGGAAAAAATAATTTGGGTGCATTGTTAGCCATTTGTGCACGAAAGAAAAGAGAGATAGAGAATCAAACATGAAACAAATCCCCCCTCAAATCAGTACACACCCCCCCAAAATTGATTTTTATTGAGTGTGGGCTCCTTTTTGGCCTTTTACAATGATTTTTCGGCACTATCGGCCATTTTTACAAACATCTTGTAAATAGAAAAAGAAAATTGCACCCCCTTCTTGTTTACGAAAAATTAATATTTTCGCAATTTTTTAAATTTTTGGGCACTTTGGCCTCTTTTCCCTTACAAATTTAGTTTTGGGCTCTTTGGCCTCTTTGACTAGACCAAAGCGTAGAGCTCAAAAAAACACACACTTTCAAAAAAATGGCACCTCAATCTGAGGTACCAGTTGAAAGTTATGACCGTTTTAAAATTATTTTTCCGGCCCCTTTCCAAAAATGGAAAAAAAAATTATTCTTTTGATTTTTTTCACATCATCCAAAAAAGGAAATTTTTAAAAATGATTTTTAACGCAGAAAACACGGGTCTGACTTACGCATGTGTGCAGATTTGTTTCCTCCATCATCAGCCTTGTTTCCTTCGCCACCCTTTCGCCTTAAAGGCTCTCTTACGCTTTGTTCTACAAGGTCGCACAGGAATTACTTGTAGATTGAATACGCATGCACCGGATCAAGATATCAAATCATTTTTTTCTTTTTTTGTAGGTGTGAAGTCATCAAGTAAATCTCTGGGTCTGCAAGGTGAATTCACAGATATATGCAAATACCACAGCTTGCATACAGGTTGCAGATCGGTGGTGGATGTTTCTCTTTTTTTTATCAATGAAATAATCAGATTTCAAAATAATATTTGTTATATTTGCAATTTAATACAACATCAAATATTAAAATAAATTGACAAATATCTCCTCAATTGAAATAATTTCACCTGGAAAACAATAATGGAGTTGGGAGGTGCATCCAGGTGCTCTGGCCTATGATTGCCCTTCCAATTTTTATTTTTTTATATTCTTGTTGCTTCTACTGTTGTCGGGTGTGTGGAGAAGGGGCAGGGGCTGTGAAGTGGCATCTATGGCTCCTCCTGGCTCAAGCTTCTAGTCCTACTTCCTTAAATATTTTGACACTTCCTCAGAATTATCTATAGCCTTAACTCACCTGCTCTGGTACCAAATGAAATCTGAAAACCAGATTAAATTGCAAAAACAAGGCGGAGCTTACTGTGATTTTATTAATATAAAATGAAGCATTATAACCAAAAGAGAGAGCTGCAATATTTATAGATATTGGACAACTTCCATCTCTTCCACAATATATGGAACAAATCTCCTAAACAAAGCAAATATGTAGAAATAACATATTGCCCCTAAAAAGCTTCTACATGAAATCATTCAAGAACAATATTCTAACTAAAGAACATCCTCCACAATCTAAGGGATGATAACAACACACTAACAACTAAGATAACTAAAGTAATTAAATAATTACTTTATTATAATTACACATTAATCCACATATGGTGAATTAAGTGTTAGATTATTTCTAACAGTCTCGGTTTTCCTTCATGAAGGATTGCTACTTCTACATTTTTGGACCCCAGTGGATCAGTATGGGTCTTGGTAATAACCCTAGCCTTTTTGGAGGTTATCATTGGTTTTGGAAAAGATAAAGCAGTGAGATCTATGGCCTGAATAGGAAGAATTTATTTTTCTTCATTTGAAATCAACTCCCCAATCCATCCCTTTGCAAGACTTGTCCTAGCTTTTGTTTCTTGCAATTCTTGTTGGGTTTCTTGGGGACAACCACCAACTACTTGAACATTTCTTGTTCACCCTGGGTTAATGATTCTACATGATTTTCATGATCTACTTCAATAGTCATTTCTTTTCTCTCACCCTATACTAGAAATTCCCGATTGTTTTCCTCCTTGGTCTTGAGCTTGGGATTGATCAGTCTTTTTATTTACACTATTAATGTGGATATGTTCTTTCCTTATTTCTCCAACTAATGCAATGTTAAATTCAGCTTCTCCCCTGGGAGTTTCTCAAACTTTTTTATTGCTTGCAGGTTCTCTTTTCCCTTCCAACATTTCAAATGTCTTTGGAGACTGTTGGATTGAAACAGCATCATCCTCATTTTTTGTTGATACCTCAGGTTGTGTCATGGTGGATTATTCTCCTGATGTTGGTTCCTTGTTCTCACCCAAAATTTGTACATCCATACCAACAATAATTTCATCCCTAGCAGTTGCATCTTGTGTAATCTCTGTTGTCTTTTCAACTACATATTTCCCTATTTGACATGGCTCATTATCCTTAGTGGATTTGACATCATGGGAAGAATCTTCTTTTACTAATATCTTTGTATTTATACCCTTTTTCACTAAGCAACTCTGGCTTATTTGAATTTGAAATTGCTTGATCTACAGAAGAAACTTCTGATGCTTGAATTCTGATTTCATTGGTTGACACATGAGTAATATTTTCCATTTCTTCACTTATTTGAATATTATTTACATGTTTTATTATTTTTTAGAAATAAATATGGAAAATCCATCCAATGTGGAGAATTTCTCACCAAGTATGAACATCTATTATATCTTCTCGAGCCTTTGCTTTGACTCCCACAATTGTTCAAACAAGGGTATACTCACATTCTCAGCTGACATGGTTTAAAGTGTTTTCATACTCTCTATTAGATTGAAAGAGATATTGCCTTGAGTAATTTTCTCCTGAGTGTTCCCCATTATCACTCCTTCTGAAGAAAAAGGTGAGAAAGGCACTGAATTCCCCACCTGTGGCATTGATTTTACATGTTGTACCTGAAAAACATTATTTCTTTCATGTTCCAAGGGGTCAGTCATTTCATCCCTATTATTATGTGTCTTGGGTGTATGAGCACTTTCTCTCCCTAGGATTTTCTCATAAACAATTTTGTGTTTCTTATGTGCTCTTTTGAACTTTTTAAGGTCTATTCTTGCTCTCTATTATTCTTTATGTGTCTTTGATTGCGAATGGCCACTTGATATGGGCCCACTCATCAGTTTATCAGTATTATGGGGTTTTTAAAAAATATCTGAAGGAATAATATGAGAATACATACCCTTCCCTTTTTCTTGAAGTGGTAATGCAAAGGTGATAGAATCATTCTCCATATATTTTAAAAGAATTTCCTCAGTCTTACGCACTTAAAGTAGATATAGAGGTACTAGTCCCATTGGTAGTTAGAGTATATTCATCTATAAGCTCTGAAGTAGCCATTTTTTAAGTAAATTGAGAAGATCTTCCTCTCAATGGATCCATCCTATCAGCCCCTTCTCTTAGGGGAGGAATTCCATATTTCAAATTTCCCAATCCTGAAGTTATTGAGAACTCTTGTGCTTTGAACTGATAAATCAATGTTCTTTTAGGCTAACCAATTTATTGTTCTCCTCATTACATCAGTTATCTGGGCATATGAATCAATTATTCCTCTTCATTCCATTCTAAAGGGGCTTATAGGTTGTCCCTCCACATTTTGATCAAGATAGTATTTACTCACTATATGTGGATCATCCACAATTCCCTCGGGATAACAACAATCTTGAAATCTATAATTTGGGTAAGGGTCATTCTAGAGAAGTCTCTTAGCCTAACCTCTTCCTCATCTCTACAATTCATCCAATAGTCCTCAAATTGAGGCTCATGTTTGAAATTGTTTGCAATATTGTTGAACACCCACCTGATATCATAGTTGGCCCTTGCCTCAAACTTTTCCATCCCAAACCTTTTCATCTCATCTTCAATTAACCTGGATTTTATAATTGAAGGGTAGGAGTACCTTCTAACCTTGATGGGAAACTTAATGTTTTTCTTGTGTTTCCCAACAATTAATTTATGAACCGGTGTTAATTGCCTTACCAATTCACACAAGGCCATTTATCATCTAAGTACTTGGGTAATTTACATGGTTAACCTTCAAAACCACTAACCCGATATATGTAAACTTATTATACTAAATAAAATAGCATCTATATTCCATGATTACTTGTCTATCCTCCTCAGAGATCCTGTACTGCTCCCATTCTGGTTTGAATAAACATATGATTGGTGCAAAGAAGGCATCATTAACCAATCTTACATTTCCCTTCCAATTAACCAACTGTAATTAGGGGAAAATCTCATGCATTTGGAATTATTTAAAGTTGGCACATGGCAAGAGGCCAGAGAAACACCTGCATCCTACAATATTATAAATCAAATAAGTCATCATGTAAAATTCCAATTCTAAAGTATCACCCATCTCTATTTTTGTTGTCAGTGTAACCATGTGGTCATGAAGTGCTTCCACAATGAAGGTTACCCTAAGAATTCTCCCTTTCTTTTCCAAAAATATCCACATGTAAGTGCACATCCATTCCTTGAACTCATTCATGGTCTCCAACCTAGCCATTCGACTTAAAAATACAATAACATCCTCTAGCTTCTTTAACAAATTGTGCCCTAACCAATCTTTTAGGGATTCAAGTGGTTTCCTTTTTCTCTGCTAAGAGCCATTTAGTATTTATGAGCCTGGCATAATCCTTTTCTTGGTCTCATAATCTCGTAAGGCTAAACCAATACCCAAGGTTATTGGACTTCTTATTACATGAAATTTGAGCATTATTCGATAGTTGTAGATCAAAGTCAACACTTTGCATCACCACTTCCATCTAGTACTTCCCTCTTTTATGGGTCATAATTCATAGTGCAAATCCATACTAATTTTGGGAAATGTACTTGAAGGTGGAATAGCACCGAGATAAAGGAATATGGATATATTTGATTGCTTTCATAGATTCACTCTTATTAGGGCTATTTAATCTTTGAATAAACTCCTTTCAGTTGGCATTCATTAAGTATGTGTCTATGATTTTATACAAATCACTAGTGATTCTGGATGCAACCGAAAATGTAGACGATATGGTTTTCATTTTTAATATGTTAATTTTACTTCAAATTTCTTTGTCAATAAAATAAAATTATAGGATTTCCTTATTTATTACCAATTTTCCTATGAATACCTGAGTAATTAAACTTTGATTCAAATCTTTTCAATCTCTAGTCCTCAATCTGAGCTCCACGATCAATTTCACATTGTTCCTTAATGAAATTTACTAACAATGGCATCCAGATCTCAAAAAATGATATAAAAAAGATCACGGCATTTGAATAATTCAAAAATACTCCTTGATTTATGCAAAAACACATTGATGATGGCATAAATTAATGTGTTGCATCATGGTCATCCATTTCACTTTTCCCAATTTTTAAATGTGAGTCGTCCATATGGAATATCCTTATGCAAATGTAGGCTCGGGAAACTCTTTGCACTTTTGCTTTGTGTTATAAACACATACACAATCAAATGTTTAACCCAACTGCCCACTTTTGACTTTTATCCTGAGCTTGACACATGGTTACATCTAAATGGTGGTGGAGCTATGGACCTTTTCTGAAAATTTATTCTCTTTTTAATTTGAGCCCAAAATTACCAATTTTCTCCAATGATCCGCTTCCCCACTCCTTGTATAAGAAATATCCACGTGTCCTTTCCGGGCCTCGAGAGCATCTTTGAACTTTTATAACTTATTACCTTAGTGTGCGAAATACAACTATGCCCCGATTCCCCGCATCCAACCTATTTGTGACAAGTGTATTTCCTCGGAGGTGGAGTAAATTTTCTATTTGTGCATATTTTGACTATGAATATTCAGAGGAATATTCATCGGGCCTTAGGGCCTAATTTTCACATTGTGAATTCTATAAAATGTTATAAGTTTGTAACTTAAACTGCCATACTACAACCAACTGGAACATGCCATGTATCATTAGGCGGTGGAACCAAATACAAAATTTGTAATATGATCAAGGAATAGTGCACATAGGTAATTTTCCTAATTTAAACCCGATTCATGATCGATTTTTTGCAAGTATTTTCAAAAACAACATGCCTAACATGATCCTCAACCAAAAAAGGAAAAACAACCTACACACAGGATTTTTAAATGAATTTAACATGACTATAACTTTCAAACTCGCACTTCTCATGGGAAAATAGAAAACGTAACAATTTTCAAAGGCATTTTCCAAACAAAAAGGGGTGAGATTATTTCGAGCACCAACATGTTGATTAAGCCTCCTATCTTACATTTAACCAATAAACCTTCTTATTGGCTAACTCTCACTTCCAAAACATCCAAAATCTATCAAAACCTCCTCCAGATACTCCCAAAAAGCTTCCTAAGCTTACTTGGGATTCTTAATTAATCCTAAAAGATTAATTAACTTCTAATTCTAATCAAAAGTAATTTGACTTGTAAAAAGTGCTTTTTGGACTTACCTTTTGTCCCACATGCACCAAATTCATACCATTCTTGGAATATGAAACCTATAAATAGAACCCTCCTCCTTACCATTTCTTAGAACACTTTTTCTCCCTTAGCATAAACTATAGGCATTTAGGATCTTGAGAATTTCTCCATTGATATTGAGCTAACATATTTATAGTGCATCCATTAACTCAAGCTTGAGTAATATGGAGAGAACCAATATGGTCTTGTAGCCATTGTTGGTGAGACTCCATTCTCAAAACCTTGAGATCATACTAACAATCACATTTGATTGCTAAGAATCTTCTTAGGTTCATTTCAAAGTTAGCATTCAAAGAGTAGAGATTGATTTAGGCATGTTAGTTTGATTGTTTTCAAAGTTATATGCATGTTAAAGAAGTTAGTCTCCCTAATCTCTTATCTTGATGGTTCTTGTTAGATTAGTTTAAATCTTTGAAACTCTTAGGTGTTTAGTTTCAAGTCTTATAGCTTTCCTAATTTACACATGAACAAATATGGCACGCCTAGTAGGACCTTATTCCATGGTCCATAGAAGTTGATTTCAAGATTTTTGATTTACATGCATTTTTCTAACCATTTCATGCATTTTGAAGATTAAATAGATTTGTCTCAAGCATTTTTCTAACCTTATGTGTGTTAAATCTTCCTTTTGCATGCAAATTTAATGGGTTTCTATTAGAAATTGGTTTAAAAAGAAAAGTTTTGACCTATTTGAAATTTTAGAAATTATTTTTCCATCTTTTTCTATGTTGTTCGAGGCATGCACGTAGGTGTTAGAATGGGGCACACATAAATTTGAACTCATGTGCACTTATATCTAAGGGCGAGCATGCATGCCCATAGGTGCACATACACTTCCTAATCCATGCATATGCTTCCTTGTATTTTTGGCCCTCTATGATAAATTACCATAATCACACATATGCTTATAATGGTGTGCATACGCTTAAAATAACATGCACATGTCTCTTAGTATGCAAACATGTTTTCTTCCCCTCTATGTTATCTTACCTTTTTGATAGATGTGTGCATATATTTACGAGGGTGCGCATATGCTAAGAAGGGAACATAGGTGCTTCTTGTCCCATGCATAAGTTAAAGGATAACTTTGTTTTTGATAGGGGTGTGCATACGCTACTAGACGCGTGTATATGTTGCTTAGGGCATGCATATGTTCTAAAGTGCGTGCAAGCGTTTCAATATAGAGTTAGAAACGTGTTAAACTAACAAAATTTTGTTTCTTTGGATTTTCTAACATTTTGCAGGGTCTTCTTGAGTTACATTAAGTGGTTTTCATAGTTGCATTATCATTTATAAGGCTAGGATCATGTATTCTCTTCCCTCACACCTTTTAGGTGATCTTGGGAATAAAAATGATTCAACACCTCTTTGATTCTTTCAAAACACTTCATCAAAGTTATCTAAATGAATGAACTTAAATTTTGGGTAAAAAGAATGAGTTGTGTGTTTGATTTGTAGGTTTTCTTCATTATTTGCTAACTAGTTGGGTTTCTCATTGCATATTCTCTTCCTTTGCGTCTTAGGATGATCTTAGGAATCAGAAACAATGTTTAATCCTCTTTTTATGATGCCTTGAACTACTAATATTTACATGAAGTATCATATTGATTGTGAAAGAATAGATATCTAAACAAAACTAGCATGGTTTTTTTAGGTTACCAATGGTGTGCAAACCCTCATTAAGCTAAAAGATAAGAAAACACACCACATTCAAAACACTTGATTTGTAAGTTTGGATAAGGGTAAACTTGTTTGTTTTAAACTAGGATAAAATATCTTTGGCATAAGCCTTATGATAACAACAGGGGATGCACTTAGGAACCCCAAAGTAGTCAACACAAGAGGGAACCTTGTAGATGAAATGGGAAGTGCTCCGCTTACCTACTTGACTAGTTTACACTTATGAGTTTAGAGTTAAAAATATCTCCATTGTGACCCCAATGAAAATATAACTGAATACATTTATTGCTCATTATATCGAAGGGGGTAAAGTAAAGCTAGGATACTCCAAGGTTTAGTCAGTGTGAATTCCTTGGAAAACTGAACTCGCAAAGATATTTTGTGACACCTAGTTGAGAGAACCAAATAGGAAGCTATTTCATCTTGGAGCCAACTTTATCATATCAAACCAATCGTGTTTTATAGAGATTTCATGAAGTAAGAACTTGGTTGGAGTCAAAACCTTATTTATCAAACAAGGAGAAATTCCATCCAAAATTTAAATAAGCATCATTCATCATGATAATTACAAAAGAATTACTTTATCTTAGTTTCTCATTCACCCTAAGGTGAGGTGAAACTATGCCAAAGTGACGCCAAGTATCTTTCAACCTCACTTAATATACACCTTTACTATCTTGTTTTCCATTTTGGGATGAAAGAAAACAACACGCATGGATACCACTAGAAATAATTGTGTCTATTACTTTATTTTTCTACTTACATGACTAGGTTGTGTTGTCCACTCAAAATTTCTCCGTTCTTAAGAAGTCATTTTCAAAAAAAAAATTGAGTTTAAGTGTTTTTCTCTAAAGTGCCTAAGTCGTGAAATTGAGAAAATCTGCGTTTTTGGGTCATTTTGTGTGATTTTCAGACCTGTCGAAACTTTTTGTCCCAACTGTCCCAATATCAAAAGTACGTTATGTTCCCCGATCGGCCAAAATCCCTGAAGTTGTTCCATTTTCAGGCCCGTCGGAACTTTTCGTCCCAAGTGTCCCAAAACTTATTGTGCGAGTTGTTCCAATTTCAGTGAAACACTTGAACCGCGTGCTTCACGCGCTTTCATCTCAAATGTCCCAAGCGTACCAAGTGTCATTCGTGCTTATTTCATCCAATTCAAGAAATTTTCTTATATCGGCTCGGCTATGAGAGCACCCCTCTGCGGCTTCCCATGTTCTGCAATGATAAGATGGCTTTGATCGAAGTATGCAGGCAGTTAGACAAACTGCACCGAACCTGCAGGGACAAGAAGATTTCTGGCTTGCACTTTCCCATCTCTCTGGGAAACTACACTTGCAAAACAGCCCTGGACGCACAGAACATAGAGAGAGCCCTGGTACCTATCACCGTTCATTTCTTCAAGCCAAGAACCTGCTTTGACTTGAAGAAGTTTATTGAACAGAACTTCAAGATAATCTACCATCATAGGGCGGATATACGGAGAGACTCTTCACTGGGCTAATGTGTAGATGATTTTGAGGCCGAGGAAGGCATTGTGGCAGGTTCTCCCTGTAATTGATCCAAGAACTCGGTCTGTACCAAGTTCCTGAAGGTCTCCAGGATGACAACTCTGATCTATACTCGTATGAGTATGAAAATGTGGTTAAGCACACTCCTTTGGAGGACCTGGATTGGAACAGGAAAGAGAGGGACGATCTGGCTGAGATCCTTGCTCCAGTCTTAGTCAGGACTAAGGTCTGGTTTGACAGGATGGTTCGAGAATTCAGGAGGCATTCAAGAGAATCCTCTTCTAAGGATGCTTCAACACCAAGAAGAGAAGCATCTATTCCAAGGTTAGAAACACCAGTGAAGACCCCTCCTGCCTCATTAATACAAGGACCTGCAGCTTCCACTCCTTCATCCACTCAAGTGTACCAGAAGAAGCTCAAGGAGGTTAAGAAGGAGCCTATGGAAAGTGACCCTCAAAGAAAGTAGGCAGAGTTGCCTATGGGACCAGAGAACATCATTGTTCTCAGTGAAAGTGAAGAAAGTGAAGTACCAACTCTTGCAAGTGCTCCTGAAGATCCAGCTGATAAAGATAAAGAAATCTAGAGCACTGAGCTTTCAGGTGATGTTGACTCTTCTGCCGCAATTTCCCCAAGTGCCCCACTCACCTCTCAACTCGAGTCAACAGCTGCGCAGACCTTGAGCGTCATGAGCTCTCTGTCTCTTGGTCCCCTTGCTCCTCCTGCTGATTCCTCTTCCTCTTTTGCATGGGTGCAACCTTTGGTTGACAAAAGGAAGAGGAAATTTTCCTCTCGGAGTTCAGGGTCAAATTTTGATGCTGTCGCAGCCTTGTTGGGCACCACTCCTTCTCGTGCAAAGAAAGCAAAAGCTACCTCAAGGATAGTGTCTGATGCTCAAGGTCAGCAATTCCCGGAGATTTCCAGGCCTACAATGGATAAATTAGAGTAGGACTTGCAGGTATCTAACTTAGAGCTCTTGAGAATCCCGATGGGAGAGTCTACCCCTGAAGGTGAAATTCACAACCTCCAGGAAACAGTCACAAGAGTCATTGGGAGGGTAGAGAAAGGCAACAAACTATTGAACAGTTGGAAGAATGCAGCCCAAGTTCTCACAGTGTTTCATCAAGTCTCTTTTGTCTAAGGACAAAGTTTTGGACCCTAATCCATTGATTACTCTCCCACCTCCCCGTAATTTTAAGCCAAGATGAAGTGCGAGTATCAAAGATATGCACGGATATTTTGTCTATGGTAGAGCTATTGAAGCCCTGTGGATGACATGCTTGTTGCTAGATTAAACATCATCGATGAAGCTTTCAAACTCCACAAAAAGGTGAGCAATGTACTGCTGGCTCTCCTCCACTATCAATATCATGGATAAAGAGCTCAAACTCTGGAGCAGTTGCATAGTAGACCTCCGACTCATGGGACAGGCAGATGAGAACGTTTTGTTGGCGAGTAAAGTCTTTGATGATGCAAAGGATAATCTGTCGAAGTCCTGGGTCTACAGCGTGGAGTGGAAGATCAGAGTCCTGGAGGAGGCTTTGGGAGAACTGAAGAACAGTTGGCAGAAGGGTGAAGCTTTCAAGACACTGGTTATCTCTGCTTTCAAGGACATACACTGTCATCTTCAGGATGAGACTTCTGGTACTTCCCTTTCCTTGCAAGAAATCAAAGCTCAATTCAGAGCTTTTGTCAAAGATAACTTATTCAAGGAAAGTTCCATCTCCAAGGAGAAAATGAAGGAGATTTTCTCTCTTCAATCTGCCATTGAAGAAGCAAACAAAGATTATCATACTCATGTCGAGTTTGATAAAGAGATGGAGAAGTGTCTGGGATTTTGGACTCAGTCTACGACTAACACGTCAGTCCCTCGTGGCAGAGATATAGCCGAGTCATTGAAGAGATTCAGGCAGCGAATTCTGAAGTCAGTGGGTCCCTCTCAGTGACCGACCACCTGTCTTCTTCTCCTTATTCTTCTCTTCTTTTCTATTTCTTTTTCTCGGATTCATTGTAATAAGTTGAGGTATTGCGATTGGCAATCCTTAACTAATCTTTAGTTAAAAGAAGTAGTTACAAAGAGTAACTGACTTGTAAGCTATATAATGGCCTTTCCACGCCATTTTGAAGGAGGAAGAACTTGGCTTATTTTCCGAAAAGTGTAAATAGATTATAAAGAAATCAATACAGAAGGACTTTCCATTCTTTGTCTATCTGATCTTTGTTATTCCTAAACTTTCATTTATTTTCTTTGTGAAGATAATTTGTCTCAAGTTTGTTAGTCTCACCGATTGCATACTCTTCAACTTTGCAAGCCTGGTGATCTTGTATAACGAAGAAGGAACTTTGTGTCCTTGATTAATGAATCTTTGTTATGTTAAGAAACTTTGTGTTCTAGCAGATGCTATTTACAGAACTTTGTGTCTCTGAATTCCATCTTATTTATCCAATACAAATGATCTTGTTTCAATTTACTATGACTTCACATACATAAAGAATTACTCTGATATCTATAATTCTGCATGTTGCCTTTCTGCTCTTTCCCATACTCTTTTCCTCAGTCCTTTTGTAATTGATGATCTTCATAGAAAACACTTTCGTGATATCCAAGTTTAACCAACAAATCATGTCTTGTACATTTGTAAATAAGTTCGTTTCTGAATAAGGGAACCTCTCCCATTAAAGAGGAGGGACTTCTTGTCCCCTGACTGTTGCTCTTCGTAAAGTCCTATCTGACGACCAACAGTTTTTGGCGACTCCGCTGGGGAAAATCATATTCCAGTTCTGTTATTTTTGATCATCTTTTGATCT
This sequence comes from Taxus wallichiana var. yunnanensis, assembly GCA_018340775.1. Lineage (NCBI taxonomy): Eukaryota > Viridiplantae > Streptophyta > Pinopsida > Cupressales > Taxaceae > Taxus > Taxus wallichiana. The sequence goes on from CM031240.1 coordinate 567,225,554, forward strand.
GGCGACTCCGCGTTTTACTCGAGGGAGAAGGACCCTTGGTATTGAAGATTCTCAGTTCCAGATTTTGGAGCAGCAGGGTTTTCCTTTTCCTTCAACAAGAAATAGAAGGACTCGTTCGACAAGCACTCCACCTGTTCAAGACAGAATTCCTACTGGTGGTACTCCTTCAGAGCCAGCTAGCCCTAATCTGCGAGCTTTGATTCTTGCTGGTGTTGCGGTTCCTCTCCAAGCCATTTTTCCAAGAATGGCGGTACCATTACCATGGGGTCATCGTGTCGGGCCCCTTGCTCTTCCTCAGCCTTTGCATGAGTTACCTAGAGGTAACCGGAAGAACTTCCCCAAATTCAAAGGTGATGGCAAAGTGCATCCTGATGAACACATTGCAACCTTCATTGTTACATGTGGAGTCCTGGGAGTTGAGCACGAAGACGTCTCCGTGAGACTGTTCGTTGAGACGTTACAAGACAATGCTGCTGATTGGTTCTACCACCTTCCGGCTGGTGCTATCATCGACTGGGACACAATGAGAACTCAGTTCGAAAACTATTTCAAGCTGGCAGAAGATGTGCATGCCTTGCTTGCCCAAATTTCTCAGATAAAGAAAGATTCATCAGAACCCATGAGAGAATTTGTGGCCCGATTCAACAGACTGATCAACAAAATTCCTGTAAATACTCGACCTGTTGATCAAATCTGAAAATGTTTCTTCTTGAATGCCCAATCGTCTGAAGTCAGTTATGCGCTGAGAAGGGCTAATCTCGCAACATTGGTGGAGGATCAAACTCTTGCTGTTAGTGTCGAGGATGATCTGATCATGTCGGGAAGTTGAGGAGAGACCCTTCCAAATCTAAGTCTGTTGCTTCCTCCTCCTCCACTCCTGGACCTAATACTGATCCATTAGTTCAGAAGCTTGCGAATGATCTTATTGCTATAAAGAAACAATTGGCTCAGCATGCCCCTTATGCAGATGTTCCAAGGAGGAATTTTCAGCCCAGAAATCATTTACCTCCTTCTCAAACAAGACTAGCACTTGAAGGACCTCCTGTTAAAGTTCCTGTGAATGCAACCTGTGAGGTTGAAGAGCCAGATGATGATGAAGATAATGAAGCTTGCGAGGAGTTTGTGGAGGAATTTGATGATGAGGTAGAGGAACTTGAGGGATCTTGGGTTAATTTCTTCACCACTAAGGGCATCGATGATGGAGATGATTATGATGAAGTGGTAGCAGACATGAATAGCGAATCATTTGCTGTCATGACTCGAGAGCAGACACATCAGAGGGAGAAGGTGACACAGCCCATAAAGAAATCTAAGGAGCAGTCGGCAACTATTCCCGTAATTGCAAAAAGAGGATCTCCTATCCCCACTTCATCTGCACCAAAGGTGAGTCCTATTAATCCTACTAGCAAAGTTCCTTCTTTTTCTCCTAAAGTTGATAAGCCTAGAATTTCAAATGATGATGGTCCGTCTACTTCTGGGTCTTTTGATATAATTGATCATCTGAAAAAGACTAAGGTTCAAATCTCAGAGGCCGAGTATTATCAAACTCATCCCAAAGCTTTTGCCAAAATGATTCAATTTGTTAATTCTCACTCCAAAACCACCTCTAAAGGCCTTTTACCTACTCCTCCTTCTGCACCACAGCCTAGTCTGGTAGCTGCTGTCACCTCGCCTGGTGACAAAATTAAACCATTTTATGTAACACTTCTTATAGCTGGTCATAGGCTCAGTAATTGTGTCATTGACTCAGGAGCCTCAGATAATGTAATGCCTACTAAAGTAGCTCATGCTTTAGGCCTGACTCTCACACGCACTTATGGATCTTGTTACTCCATGGAGAGTAAAGAAGTGCCCCTGGTCGGAAGAATTAAAGATGCACAAGTGGCTTTTGCTGCCTTGCCTGAAAAGAAAGTGTTGGCTACCATCTTAGTAGCAGATATCCCTCCTTCATACGGGATGTTGCTAAGTAGGAACTTCTGCAAAGATGTGGGTGGGGAAATCCAAATGGACTGGTCGCATGCACTCATACCTGTTAATGGACAAATGAAGAAATTGATGCCTGAGAAGCAATCTGAGTATATTGTGCAAAAAACATATGATCCTAAAGCACAAATACTCTATGAGGATATGGGTCATGGTAATTACATGATTATGTCCCCTGACGAAATCCAACTTCCCAGAATGTCACCTAAAGATCCTAATGGTATTTGGATTTTAGAGTTTGATGGAAGTTGTTCCTCAGCTGGTTCTGGAGCTGGTGTCCTGCTAGTGTCACCTGAAGGATGCCTACATCCTTTTTCATTTAAGTTGCAGTTCGAGAATACTAATAATACAGCAGAGTATGAGGCTCTCATTCTCGGATTGCAAGTGGCCAAAGAACAAGGTGTGAAGAATCTTCTGGCACGTGGTGATGCAGAACTGATTGTAAAGCAAGTGAGAAGCCTTTTCCAAGTGAAAAATGGGAGGCTGAAACATTACCGGAATCAGGTTTGGGATTCCATTGAATTCCTTGATGCTTTCTCCATTGAGGCAATACCTAGGGAGAAGAACAGCAGGGCTGATTCACTAGCAGTCTCAGGGTCACTACTGATTCCTCATCCTGACTTCTCTCAGGATAAGTTCACCATTGAGATGGTCCATCGGCCTAGTGTACCTGACAATACCAATAACTGGCAAGTTTTCAATGATGATCAACATTTGCTTTCCTTCCTGGAACTCAAGGGTAATTTCGAACAACTGTATTTTGAGGGAAGTGACAACCTACCTCGTGAGAGTGTGCCCTTTGACCAAGCAGTCACCCAAGGGGAAGAAACAGATCAAGATGGATGCCTCAATCTCAAAGGAAACAAGATTCCTAAAGGGTTGGTGAGTTTCGAGGAACTATTCGATAAACATGACAGGTATGTGAAATCTAGAGCTTCTGGACCTCAACAATCAGCTGAGTATGATAAGATTGATATTGGGAGTTCTACTGACCCTAAGCTCGTGAACATTGGCAAATGTTGCACAACAGATATGAGAGGAAGAAAGCAATTGCTCTTTTAAAGAGGTATAAGGATGTTCTCACTTACTCTTATGAAGATTTGAAATCTTTCAAACCAAAAGATATGCAGCACTCTATTCCTCTTAAGCCTGGAATTAAGCCTTTCAAGCAGAAACAGAGGCAATACAACCCCAAAATAGCTGACACCATCTTTCAGGAAATTCGAAGTTTTGAAGGCTAAAATTATTTTTCCCATTCACCATTCAACATGGATTGCAAATATTGTGCCTGTTAGGAAGAAAAATGGTGAGATCCGCATCTGTGTTGATTTCAGAAACCTGAATCAGGCTTCTCTGAAAGATAATTATCCTTTGCCTATGATGGATCAAGTATTGCAAGCAGTAACAGGATCTGAAATGTTATCTATGCTTGATGGATTTTCTGGATATAATCAGGTAGAGGTTGATACTGTAGATCAACACAAAACAGCTTTCACTACTCCTTGGGGTACCTTTGCCTACAAGAGAATGCCTTTTGGGCTTATTAATGCTGGTGCCACTTTCTAGAGAGCTATGGATCTGGCTTTTGGAAGCTTGAAAGGAAAGTTTATTGTCATATATCTTGATGACCTGACAGTGTTTTCCAAGACAAGAGCGGATCATTTTGATCACCTAGAGACAGTTCTACTAAGATGCAGAGAGCATGGGATCTCTCTGAACCCTAAAAAATCTGTCTTTTGTGTCACTGAGGGAAAGTTATTAGGGCACATCGTTTCCAAGGATGGTATTACGATTGATCCTGAACGAGTTCAAGCCATCCAACAAATTCCTCTCGTAACCAGCAAAAAGGGCGTGCACTCCTTCTTTGGTAAGATAAATTTCTTGAGAAGATTCATCCCTGATTTTACAGAGTTAACTTTGAATATTTCTCAGATGATGAAAGGGAAGCAAACATTTGGTTGGTCTTCTGAAGGAAAGGAATCCTTTGAAGGTATCAAGAGAGCTATCGCTAAAACTCCTGTTTTAGCCTGTCCTGATTTTAGTAAAGATTTCATCATCTATTGCTATGCTACAGATAATACCTTGGCTGCTGTGTTAACTCAAGAAGACTCTAATGAGCATGAGCTACCAATCGCGTTCATGAGCTATATTCTGAAAGATCACGAGTTGAAATACACCATGATGGAGAAACATGCTTTTGCAGTGGTTAAAGCTGTCAAGCAGTTTCACTTTTACATCCTCAACTCTCATTCCATGGTATTGGTCCCGGATACAACTGTTAAGTCAATTCTCACACAGCAAGAATTTGGATCTAAGAGAGGGAACTGGGTTGCTAAGGTCCAAGAGTATGACATTGACATCAAGCCGACCAAGCTGGTTTGTGGAAAAGGTCTTTGTGAGCTCATTGCTGAAGGAGCTAAGCATGAATTACTGGAGAAAGTTGACCTTCCTACTATTCTGTTCCTTAGTTCAGTTGACGAATGGTATGCTGACATCACCCATTTTATCACCTATGGGGAATGCCCCTCTCATTTAACTGCCAAAGAAAAGAGGACCATTAAACCGAGGTCGGTCTGATATATGTATTATGGGAAAATGCTTTGTTCAAGCATGGTTTAGATGGGAGATTTTTGAAGTGTGTGGACAAGGAACAACAGAGAAAGTTGCTCTCAGATTTTCATGATCAGGCATGTGGAGGGCACTATTCATCAACGGTTACAGCTCATAAGATACTCCATGGAGGATACTACTGGCCTTCCTTGTTCAGAGATGCATCCAAGTGGGTGGATAAATGTGAGGCTTGTCAGACTTTTGTGGGAAGACCTAAATTGGCCTCTTTGCCTCTCAAGCCAGTTGTGATTGAGGAACCATTTCAACAGTGGGGTTTGGACTTCATTGGTACACTTAATCCTACTTCTAGTGCTGGTCACACTCATGTACTAACTGCCACAGACTACTTCACCAAATGGGTGGAAGCTATTCCAGTCAAGAGCACTACTTCTGAAGTGGTATGCAGCTTCATCAAAGAGAACATCTTGGTAAGGTATGGTGTACCTAACAAGATTGTAACAGATAATGCCTCGAATTTCTCTTCTGCTGAGATAATGGACTTCTCCTATGGGTATGACATTTCTTTGGCTTACTCTTCAAATTACTACCCTCAGGGAAATGGGCAAGCAAAATCCACTAACAAAAATTTGGTGACTATTATAAGAAAATTAGTAAATGAGTCTCAACGAAACGCACAAGAATCTCTATGATGCTCTTTGGGCGAGGCACAGGATTACACTAAAGAGAGCTATTGGAATGTCTCCTTTTCAAGTGGTATATGGAGTAGAAGCTCAATTACCAGTGACAGTGGAACTGCCAGCCTTGCACCTAATGAAGGCCATTGAAGATACTAGTTTCAGAGATGCTTTGGACAAGAGAATTATGTACCTGCACAAACTGAATGAGGATAGATTGATGGTTGCTGATAGGATATTTGTTCACCAGCAGAAGGTAAAGGTCCTGTTTGACAAGAAAGCTAGGTTCAGAGATTTCCAAGTTGGAGACACCGTGCTGTTATGGGACAAAAGACATGAACCTCGTGGCAGCCATGGAAAGTTTGATTCCCTGTGGCTCGGACCTTTCAAGATTAGACACTTTGCTGGTGAGAATTCCTTTTATCTTGATTACATGGATGGTTCTTCTCTCCCACTTCCTTATAGTGGGCAGTATCTCAAGTTGTTCAAGTCCTAGGTGATTAGGGAGTCCCTTGTATATTCTGTACAGTGTTTTTGTTTTTCTTTCCTTTTTGTTTTGGTGTGTTGTCCTCTGTATTGGTCTACTTTTTGACTCCGTGGCCCAATGGATAAGGTACTGGTCTACTTCCCTGAGTTTGTCTAAGTTCTTACCTTGTCTCATTCCTTGAATTTATGCCAAGTCATCCCCAGAAGGAGCCAGCTGTTGTCCACTCAAAATCTCCCGTTCTTAAGAAGTCATTTTCAAAAAAATTTGAGTTTAAGTGTTTTTCTCTAAAGTGCCTAAGTCGTGAAATTGAGAAAATCTACGTTTTTGGGTCATTTTGTGTGATTTTCGGGCCTGTCGGAACTTTTTGTCCCAACTATCCCAATTTCAAAAGTGCGTTCTATTCCCCGATCAGCCGAAATCCCCGAAGTTGTTCCATTTTCGGGCCCGTCGGAAATTTTCGTCCCAAGTGTCCCAAAACTTATTGTGCGAGTTGTTCCAATTTCGGCCAAAACACCCGAACCGCATACTTCGCGCGTTTTCATCTCAAATGTCCCAAACTTCTCCGGACCTATTGTAACATTTTCGGCTGATTTTCCCGAGTTGCGTACTTTAGAGCTTTTCGTCCCAAAGTTAAAAGTGCAAGTTGTTCCATTTTCACCCGAACCGGCCGAGTCGCGTACTCCAAAACTTTTTGTCTCAAATGTCCCAAGTTCAAACGGGCCTTTTGTTCCAATTTCGGCCGAAACACCCGAACCGCGTACTTCACGCGTTTTCGTCCCAAATGTCCCAAAATGCATTTGTGTGTCTTCTCCCTGCTTCACCCGAATCGGCCGAGCCACGTGTTTCGCGCATTCGCGTCTCACATGTCCCAAGTGTACCAAGTGTCATTCGTGCTTATTTCATCCAATTCAGAAATTTTCTTATATCAGGCTCGCAGCTATGAGAGCACCCTCTGCGGCTTCCCATGTTCTGCAATGATAAGATGGCTTTGATCTAAGTATGCGGCGCTTAGACAAAGCGCACTGAACAGCCCATCTCTCTCGGGAAACTACACTTGCAAAACAGCCTGACACACAGAACATAGAGAGAGCCCTAGTACCTATCACGCTTCATTTCTTCAAGCCAAGAACCTACTTTGACTTGAAGAATTTTATTGAAACAAAACATCAAGATAATCTACCATCATAGGGCAGACACGAGAAGACTACCGGGCTGATCATGTGCGAGATGATTTTGAGGCCGGGGAGAAGGAATTGTGGCGGAGTTCTCCTGTAATTGATCCAAGAACTCGAGTGCATACCAAGTTCCCGAAGGTCTCCGGATGACAAATCTGATCTATACTCGTATGAATATGAAAATGTGGTTAAGCACACTCCTTTGGAGGACTGGATTGGAACAGGAAAGAGAGGGACGACCTGGCTGAGATCCTTGCTCCGCCTTAGTCAGGACTAAGGTCTGGTTTGACAGGATGGTTCGAGAATTCAGGAGGCATTCAGGAGAATCCTCTTCTAAGGATGCTTCAACACCAAGAAGAGAAGCATCTATTCCAAGGTCAGAAACACCAGTGAAGACCCCTCCCGCCTCATTAATACAAGGACCTACAGCTTCCACTCCTTCTTCATCCACTCAAGTGTACCAGAAGAAGCTCAAGGAGGTTAAGAAGGAGCCTGTGGAAAGTGACCCTCAAAGTAAGAAGGCAGAGTTGCCTATGGGACCAGAGAACATCATTGTTCTCAGTGAAAGTGAAGAAAGTGAAGTACCAACTCTTGCAAGTGCTCCTGAAGATCCAGCTGATAAAAATAAAGAAATCCAGAGCACTGAGCTTTCAGGTGATGTTGACTCTTCTGCCGCAATTGCCATAAGTGCCCCACTCACCTCTCAACTCGAGTCAACAGCTGCGCAGACCTTGAGCGTCATGAGCTCTCTGTCTCTTGGTCCCCTTGCTCCTCTTGTTGATTCCTCTTCCTCTTTTGCGTGGGTGCAACCTTTGGTTGACAAAAGGAAGAGGAAATTTTGCTCTCGGAGTTCAGGGTCAAATTTTGATCTTGTCGCAGCCTTGTTGGGCACCACTCCTTCTCGTGCCAAGAAATCTAGAGCTACCTCTAGGATAGTGTCTGATGCTCAAGGTCAGCAATTCCCGAGATTGCCAGGCCTACAATGGATAAATCAGAGCAGGACTTGCAGGTATCTTACTTAGAGCTCTCGAGAATCCCGATGGGAGAGTCTACCCCTGAAGGTGAAATTCACAACCTCCGAAAACAAGAATAAGAGTCATTGGGAGGGTAGAGAAAGGGCAACAAACTATTGAATAGTTGGAAGAACAGGCCCAAGTTCTCACAGGTTTCATCAAGTCTCTTTTGTCTAAGGATAAAGTTTTGGACCCTACTCCATTGACTACTCTCCCACCTCCTGTAATTTTAAGCCAAGATGAAGTGCAGAGTATCAAAGATATGCACAAGTATTTTGTCTATGGCAGAGGTATTGAAGCCCTGCTGGATGACATGCTTGTTGCTGGATTAAACTTCATCGATGAAGCTTTCAAACTCCACGAAAAGGTGAGCAATGTACAACTGAAGCTCTCCTCCACTATCAATATCATGGATAAAGAGCTCAAACTCTGGAGCAGTTGCATAGTAGACCTCCGACTCATGGGACAGCATGCAGATGAGAACATTTTGTTGGCGAGTAAAGTCTTTAATGATGCAAAGGATAATCTATCGAAGTCTTGGGTCTACAGCATGGAGTGGAAGATCAGAGTCCTGGAGGAGGCTTTGGGAGAACTGAAGAACAGTTGGCAGAAGGGTGAAGCTTTCAAGACACTGGTTATCTCTGCTTTCAAGGACATACACTGTCATCTTCAGGATGAGACTTCTGGTACTTCCCTTTCCTTGCAAGAAATCAAAGCTCAATTCAGAGCTTTTGTCAAAGATAACTTATTCAAGGAAAGTTCCATCTCCAAGGAGAAAATGAAGGAGATTTGCTCTCTTCAATCTGCCATTGAAGAAGCAAACAAATATTATCATACTCATGTCGAGTTTGATAAAGAGATGGAGAAGTGTCTCGGGATTTTGGACTCGATCCTACGACTAACACGTCAGTCCCTTGTGGCAGAGATATAGCCGAGTCATTGAAGAGATTCAGACAGCGAATTCTGAAGTCAGTGGGTCCCTCTCAGTGACCGACCACCTGTCTTCTTCTCCTTATTCTTCTCTTCTTTTCTATTTCTTTTTCTTGGATTCATTGTAATAAGTTGAGGTATTGCGATTGGAAATCCTTAACTAATCTTTAGTTAAAAGAAGTAGTTACAAATAATAATGACTTGTAAGCTATATAATGGCCTTTCCATGCCATTTTGAAGGAGGAAGAATTGGCTTATTTTCCAAAAAGTGTAAATAGATTATAAAGAAATCAATACGAAGGACTTTCCATTCTTTGTCTATCCGATCTCTCGTTATTCCTAAACTTTCATTTATTTTCTTTGTGAAGCTAATTTGTCTCAAGTTTGTTAGTCTCACTTTGATTGCATACTCTTCAACTTTGCAAGCCCGGTGATCTTGTATAACGAAGAAGGAACTTTGTGTCCTTGATTAATGAATCTGTTATGTTAAGAAACTTTGTGTTCTAAAGCAGATGCTATTTACTGAGAACTTTGTGTCTCTGAATTCCATCTTATTTATCCAATACAAATGATCTTGTTTCAATTTATGTGACTTCGCATACATAAAGAATTACTCGATATCTATAATTCTACATGTTGCCTTTCTGCTCTTTCTTTCCATACTCTTTTCCTCGATCCTTTTGTAATTGATGATCTTCATAGAAAAAACTTTCGTGATATCCAAGTTTAACCAACAAATCATGTCTTCTACATTTGTAAATAAGTTCGTTTCTGAATAAGGGAACCTCTCCCATTAAATAGGAGGGAATTCCTTTCCCCTAATCATTGCTCTTCGTAAAGTTCTATCCGACGACCAACGAGTTACAATGTCAAAATGCAAGTGTTGAAAGTGTGAATGGTATGTCTTCATGTTCTAGTAGGCCCTTTGTCTCAAACCCATATTGAGACACATTATCATCATAGCTAGGCTTGAGTCATCATTGATCTTCCTTATAAGTGTTACGTTTTGTACATCACCTCGCCATAATTATGATACTTACATCTTGTTTCTAGTAAACATAATCTAAGTGCCTATATTGTGACATTACACTGCCCACATCTTAGCAAATCCTTAGCATACTTTAAACGTGGTTTTTTTTCAAATGTTACCTCAATCTTGAAAGAGTGATTGATTAATTTTTAACATCGTATCAATACTATTATGATATTAATACCTTGTTTTCACACAAAGCTTGATTAATGTATCCTAGTAGTATTGTTGCGTAGCTCACATGCGTAACCTCCACTTGTTTTCAAGTTTGGGTCTTTCATGTCTCTAAAATTTTCATAAGTATCCTTTGATTAGATATCAAAATAACCCATTACTAATACTTATGCATTTTTTCATTTCAAAGAGAGGACCTAGATTGTGACCCAAAAAGGATTTAACTCTCGTTTCTTGGATTCCATTCTTGTGATAGGGGGCATCGTGAGGTTTTTACACAAGGTTTATGTACACACCCAAAATTACATGGGTTACATTGTCAGAAAATAGTTACAAAAGTCCCCAATGATAATTTAGTTCCTTTCAAGAAGGTTTTCAAGCTCCAATTTCCATTCACAGTGTATATTTGTTGCCTAGACATCTTTACTTAGCCTTCCCGCACTTCTTCTAGCTTTTGCCTCTTTACGCACAATTTTTCATTTTTAGTGCCGGACCACCGCCTACTAGGGTGATGGTTTTGAAACTGTCACCCAAGATAGGGCGGAGGTCCTACCTAGTTTTAACATGTGACGCTTCACTTAATTTTTCTATTTGCATCATCCATGAGATGAATTGTCTAAAATTATCTTTTATTGATTGTTTCTCCTTCCTCCTATTTTTAAATAGATTTAATTGGTTAGAACTTCTCCTTACCTTGTGCATGAAGGAACATCCCATCCTCCATTCCTATATATTCCATGCTTGTACTCAAGCAAAAGGCCCGAGAATTTTGTGTATCTTTCATTCTATTGTTGCTACGGTCTTGTTAGGAATTACATAGCAAAGCTCTGATCTCTTGTGTTATCTCTCTTCTACTTCGCATTGCATCTAGACTACCATCAAGTTGTCATTGCTCAAGCTCCATCCTCTTACTGATGTTCTTGCATTCCCAATCTCTTGGACTCACATGAACACTCGGGAAAGAAAGGAACATATTGAGGGGATAGATACAAACACAACTAGATTTGCCAAAGCTCTTGCTTGTCTAGGTTGGAATTGTGTGTTTGTTTTCCTTGTGTGTTGAATTGTTAATTTCATATCAAATAGAGTAGAAAATCATTCATATCAAATAGATTAGAAAATCATTCATATCAAATAGAGTAGAGAATCATTCATTTTAGTAAGTTTACCTTTTGACATTACCAGGGAAGTTGTGAGGAACAATAGCCCCTTTCAGGGTCATGATTTTCTCTTCACCTCTGAGGTAGGGTTTGGAGGATTTTTATTAGATTAGGTTGTTTGATTTAGATTATAATCATACATTTACACAAGTAACTAGCTACATCATCTGTTGACTACTTGTCAATAGTTTATTTATTAGATTAGAACACGTTGCTTAAATATTAGAAAAGAAAAATATATTTCCTTTGATAGATTAGCTTGATTTTATTGCTTTGATCCAAAATATGGTGAAAACCCCAAAAAACATAGATTAGATCTCTTTCAGGTAATATTTTTCTTACTAAAAGTCATTTTATTTCACTTTGTATGACCATCAATGGTCCACAACAGAAAAGACATACGGTTGTGATCCATTAGTCCCATAACCTAACGAGCTAGAATTCATAGCTGACATCAATACCAGCTTATGTTTAATAGTCTTACACACACCTACAACTTTTGCTGAGAAGATAGAAAAACTCAATACACTAAACATATCTTCTAATCAAGCCTACGATTATTAGACTACTCCTGGCAACAGGTTTGATTACACGCATGACCATCTAAGGGCCATAGCCCCCATGAGTCTTTGGTTATGATCTTTAGGTCCCACAACCCAATAGACCTTCCATCGGTTAGACATCGACACCAATATTCATACATTAGTATTCAGATCTTCACCACTTCCACCAAATATTATCGCATAGCTTTCCTTACTAAACATAGCAGCCGATTAGGCTAAGACTTTCTAGACCAGACCGGAAAATCACCCATAAATACCTATGGCTTCATCATGCCTCTCGTTCCTACTTCTATGACCTTGTCTAGAAATCTATACGAGGCACCCATAAGTCATTTTCCACATGTTCAACAACTAGCAAATAGAATCTCGGTGATTGGAGTTTACGAGCGGCTATTATCTCAGACCGAACCATCACACCACTTCAAGTTAGGAGAGAATTATTTTCTTTAGACTCGTAGATCCCGACATTACATGTTTAATATATAATATTACTCAATGAGCTTGATCCTTATCACCATACTCACACTCACAAATTTTCTACACCGGCTATCTCAACACAACCTTGGGAGGTCAGGTGCAAAGAAGGTCACGTGTTGATTTTCTATCATACAAATTGGTGAACCCAACGTGAAGAGCTAGTCTCTAAACATTTCCACTTTCTTCATCCATCCTTTATTCTATGGGTATTCTTATACCCCCCGAATATGTTAGGATATGATGAGTACAGTTGGCCCATCTTGGGTTTTGACATGTACCATTACCAATCAAGTATACCACAAAAATCACCTTCACTTTCAACATGGGCAGACAACCACTCATCTACTCAAAACCCTTTGCTTCAAGGAACCAATGTTGGTTCCTCTATACATATTAAGGAACTTGACCAGGTCACTCATACCTATCCCCTCGAACAATCAAGTTCAAATAACATGAATTTCACTGGTGAAGCAAGTTCATCTCCTCGTATTGTTTTGATAACCCATTAGCATGCAATTTGATCAAATCCCCCATGTAGATCAGGAGTATTTAGCACAAAATTTTAGGAGTGAACAACACTTCCAGAACATGAACCAATATTTCGATAGGTTACAAGGACAAGGTGATGTCCTACTTTAAAACAATAATGCTACCCCACCACCAACTAACAATACAACTAATGAGGGGTGGCAACATCATGAACAATTCATAGCAAGATACCATACTCCTCAACAACCTCCAAGGGTTCAAAAAAGGTACCTAAGCAAGGCACCGCCCCATCAATGGGTGATGTCATTTTAGCTTTGGTAGATAAAGTCAAGGAGTTAGAGATTTCCCAAAATACACAAAATTCATATGTTGGGTAAGCGCGAACTCCTTCCTACCCACAAAATTATGGGAAAATACCCACTACATAGAATCCTCCAATTTACATAAATACTCAAAACCCTGGAGAGCTACTTATGGGGATGGGCACCTTGGGTATTTCCCCCAAGCCATGTATGGATATCTATAACAGGCACCAGCCGAAAGTGCATTCTCAAATGCCATACCAGAAATAAATGCAATGTTCCCTAGCTTCGTGCCTTCAGTTCCATATCAAGGTAATCAACCCCCTATGTACACATGTATTCTAAATCTCCACAAGGGGACATTTATACCTACCCGGGTCCATATGGACAACCGCATGGAATGCCATACATCCCACCAAATTTCTATGTTGTCTTGTTTCAGCAACCGATGCAGCCCCCACCTCCCGACAAGGGTCTTCAATGGTGGGAACATACACAATGGGGACCTATTCTAAATATCTCAAGGAACCCCTCAACTTCTCCATTCAAACATTCATGCTCCTGAGACACTTTCATGACCTTCCAAAGTTCAAATGGAAGAGTGATCCTACCACCCACATCAAGGCTTACACAACGGCCATTCGAGAGCTTCTCCCATGGGGTGTAGTCATTGCAAATTTTTTCCCTAAGACACTAGAAGGTATTTCTCTCGATTGGTACTATAGGATACCGGAGGCTTCAAAACATTTGTTCAAGCAGCTCGTATTAGAGTTTATCAAAGCTTTTCATATGAACAAGCTTTTGAGAACATGAATCATGGAATTCCTTCATATCAAACAAGAACACAATGAGTCTGCAACCCACTTTATTCGAAGGTGGTGAAAAGTTCTCTACTCCTCAGAGAGCACTCCAAATATGGATTAAATGGAACTTTGTGATTTTTTCCTTCACTCTCTCAACAAAGAGATAAAGGAAGAGGTTCAAAATTTCCCACTAAGGAGCTATGAAAAGGTGTTAGAGGGTGCTCTTTAGATCAACCAAGTGGCCATTGATAGTGCTCATAAGAATTATGGAGAAAATGGGAGTTAGTCACTCCAAATCAAAATAATCCCAGTTACTCCAACAACACAAACAATAATCAAGGACCAAAGATCTTTAATAAGAATCATGGAGCTACGACCAATAGTGTAATCGACCAAATTTAAAAATCCTAATGTTGTTAATCCCTCTTTGTACAGTGCTACAAATAAAAACAACAATAATGGAAATAATCAAAGAAATAACAATTTCTCACCCTTGTTAAATGTTATGGATTTTAATTATCCCTAATAACAACAACAACAACCTCAGCAACAGAGACAAATGCTGACCCCAATACCTAGTCAATACCCCAACCAATTCAAGAACCAAGGGAAAGGGTTTTGTTAGTGTAGAATCATAGCACCCCCAAATGTCTCGCAATCGATGGGTTGAGAATTTTAGTGTGATTGCACAACATGGAGCATCTCTCAAGGTGTGAAACCTTGCGAGTTGAGAGAGCTATCCATATTAAAGCCGAGTTCATATTCCTCTCATTTAGGTGCATAAAAATATATTACAGAGGATCTATTTTTAATCTACTCTATCTTTCCAAGGAGACAGGGTTAAGGAGATGCAAGAAAATAAACCTAAGCTAATGAGGTGATGCACCAAAGGAATGTTAGACACTCATTTTTAGTTTAACATAGACCACGAAATGTAATACAAACACTTTGCATAGATGACTAAATTACAATAAGAAATTGGAGAGATAACAATGAATACATGAGAGGGTTGAGAAACATCCACAGACATATATATTATTTCTTAGGAGTTGATATAGTATATTATAGTGGCCAAGAAGTGAAACTTGCATTACAACCCAAAGGAGAGGTTAGAAAAGATCCATAAATCCTTCTGTGAACAAAACAAAAACATCTAACCCTTTACAATGAGCCTTGACCCTTCCTTTATAGATTCATCACAGAGGGAAAAAGGAGAGAGAGGTGGGAAAACTAATTCAAAACTCAACCACTGGCCATCAATTACTTGTTCAGCACCTCGAAGGAGGAGGAACGGAAGGTCAGATCAAATATGATCTAGTTGTTGGGGAAAATAGATCCTATATTAATGGCATGAAGACATTTCTTCATTTTTCCCCACCTAACCTCTCTAAAATTAAAGTTTTAGATCTCCATGGCATAGACGAGGATGAGATATTTCTAACGGTGCTATATTTGTTAAATTTCGATCAACTGAGTCAAAAGATATGCCCATTTGAAATTTGAATCAGGTCCGTATAGAAATGGTGGCAACCAGTTGTCAAAATAGGTCTTTGGAAATTGATCACGTGGAGGTTGGTGCATGTCTGGGGACTGCTTTTGGATTCTTCTTTTGAAGTTGTGTCAGGATGACACATGGCTTCTTCCGCAGCCTTCTTAGTTTCCTCATGTTTTGGCTAAGTCTTTTTGCTCAGCGGGGTCATACATCTGACCGGGAAATGTGGAGGCCTGGTGCTTGTTTGGAAACCTTCCCCAAATTTTACTCTTGAATTAGCACTATGCTGACACTTGGCCCCCTCTGCTAGCCTATCTTTACTTTGACTATTCAACCCCGACCCTGTCCCTTTTCTCGGACTTAGAACACGTGGAAGGTCCACGCTCATTTGGAAACCCACTTAGGATTTTACCTTTGAAGGAGCATCGGGTTAACACATGGAAGCCTCCACAGGCTCTTGGACTTTTGAATGGCCGCTCTTACTTTTTGGGCCCTGAACACATGGTTAGATGACACTCATTTGAGGATCATCTTTTGGGCCAAACCTTTGAAACTGTGATGATGTAACATGTGGCATTGTCTGCTGGTTCTCTATACTTAGTCAATTTTGGGCCGGCTCTATCCCACTTTTTAACTTGGACTACATGGCAAGCCCATGCTCATTTGGGTCTCATCTCGGATTTTACCTTTGAAGGTGCACCAGGATGACACGTGGTAGCTTCCACTAGCACTTTTATACTTAGTCTTTTTAGGCTCGTCCTGTTCACTTTTTTGACTTTTAGCTGTTGACTCTGCCCCTCTTTAGACCTGGGACATGTGGAGGCCTGGTGCTTGTTTGAGTCTTCCTTTTGGATTCAATATTTGGGGTGCGCCATTTGGACACTTGGAAACCTCCACTAACTCTCTATACTTAGCTGATTTTTAGGGCTCATTTTGAATCATTTCAAAGCCTGATGACTTTGAGCCTTCGTAATTTATTCTCCTTTGAGCCTCTGGTTCTTTGAAACTATTTTCTCCTTCCCCAACCCTACTATTCCATCATAGATCCTGCCTACAACTTGTTTTCTGGATTTAAAGTAGGGTTCATTCGATGAGCCGTTTTTGAATTTCTTCTTACACGGGTCGTTTGATCTTTTGCAGGCCCCGTCACTCCATTGTAGAGTCCCTTTGTTTCTGATTGTAGGATTTGAACGTGATTTCTCTGGTTTCTTCTATGCAGGGTCGTGGTTGACCAATTTTACCTGGGGGAAAAATTTGGATAACAATTTGGTGACTCACAGGGGCATCTACCTACTAGATGAAGGGACCAGTAGCCTTGAAGCATCCATTGGATGTGGAGTCACAATTAATGGCCTGGTATTGACCCTTCTTTCAAAATCTCCGATTGCCTACTTTTCACTTTTTCCTAACTATGATATTTCCTGCGAGTCCGCATTCTCAATTTTCAAAATAAATCTTAAAACTAGGATTCTAAGAGTAGAAAATTGTTTTGACCTAGGGCTTTCATTTGTCCCTAAATGGACTATTTTGAAAAAAATTAGTTTCTCTACATTTGTTTTATTTTGAAATTAGCAACTATTACAGAAACTATGGGTCTCTCTATCATGAATACTTAAAGGGATAGCACGTTCACTTAGAGGCATGTTGAACTATGTAACGACACAACCTAGAGCAACAAAGAACCTGTGCCACAACACTTAGGGAAAAAAAACCTACGCTACAACAAAACAATGTGCATACGCACTTAGGGAAATTAAAATCATATGCTAATATTTACAGGGTGGAACCTCCTTTCTAGTAGTAGTGTTTGAGATGGATCTCGTTCACTGGGATCTACAATTCTTCACCATCCAGACTGGGTAGTTGGAAGGCATTACTGGTTTTACACCTTGTGATCACGTAAGGGCCACTCCATATGGTATCAAATTTGGAGTGCTTTCCTAGCTTTACTTGATATGCATCCCACTTTAGATTTAATTCCCCATCTTGAAAGGTTCTCATTATTTTCTTCTTGTCAAAACTCTTTTTTATCAATGTTTGATCCTTTTCCATGACTTACATTACATGCTCTCATGTCTCCCCCACCTCCATTAGCTCTGTATACCTGATTTCCATTGGTTCGAACTCAGATAGCTCCAACTTTTTCATGAGCTCCAGAGTGGGTAACTCCAATTATATTCCATATACAATCTTTTATGTGAGTTACATGTGGATCTTTTGGATGTGATCCTATCAGACCATAGAGCTGATTTGAGCTTTGTATGCTAATTCCTCTTATTTTCATCAAGAGTCTTGATAATCCTTAATAGGTTCTTATTTGTGGACTCTGCTTGGCCATTACCTTGAGGGTAATAATTTGATGAGGTGTTGAGATACAAACCATTTTTTATTTCCCATTAAATGATCCTTGTACCAAGGAATGCCAATGCATTATCTGATATAATAGTGGCAGGGACTCCAAACCCGGTGGCTATTCCTTCGTAAAAATCCAAGATGTTGGATTCATTTGCTTCTTTTAGTGCCACTACTTCAGTCCACTTGGTAAAATAATCTGTTGTAGTAAGTATCCACTTGTGCCCTTGGCTTGAATTTGGGTTAATCACCCCAATGAAGTCTAGTCCCCATTACACGAATGGTTGATCCACTAAAATGGGATGAAGGGGTAGGGCTACTAGCTTCTCCTTTCCTATGAAGAATGCACATTTTCTACACTTCTTGATCCGTGATTAGCAGTCCACCCCGAACACCGTAGGCCAATAATAACTAGCCTTCATGATATTCGAGTTGTTGCTTAGGGGGCAAAGTGACCTCTTGCTTCTCCATCATGGAACTCATGCAACACTCTCTCAATTTGGCATGTCTCAATGCATCTCAATAGAATAATATTAATATCCTTCTTAAAAATACAACACCAACAAACACATATGGGATAGCTTTAGTCTCAAGTATATTATCTTTTCCTTGTTCCATTCTAAAGGGCACAGACCTATTTTAAGGTAATGCACCAAGGCTTGGGTCCAACATGAAGTAAGTGCATCATTAGTTGATTATTCTTCATCATTCTCAGTAGAAATATGACAGCCTCCTTTTCACTCGCCGACTCAACCTGTTGCTTGGAGGCTAGTTGATCACATGGTCCCTTTCCTCTAACTAGTTTGGTCACCTTGATCTCAATGTCATATTTTATTACCCAGGTGATCCAACCTACCCTCTTCTCATTCAAATCCTTATTTAAAAGGAATTCCTTAACACCAGCATGAGATACTAGCAATTGAATCTTGTTATTTGAGACCAAGTTTATAAACTTCTTTAAGATCCTAATAATAGCAAGCACCTATTTTTCAATGAAAGAGTATTTTACCTCATAGTCCTCCAAGCTCTGACTGAAGAAAGTTATGGGTTTCTCTGAACCTTCATTGTTGGGATGGACCAAGATGGTTGAGATGGTGTCTGACCCTCCAAAAGCATATAGCATGAAGTATTTTGAGAATTCTAGGTTAATGAGGGTTGGATCCTATGATATTGCAAGCTTGATGGCCTCAAAACTCTCTTTGCCTTCTGTTTTCCATTTAAATGCAAGACTCTTCTTTAACATCATTGTTAAAGGCTTCACAAGAGTAGAAAAATCATGTACAAACCTACAAACAAAGTTTATCCTCCCCAATAAGCTTTGGAGAGACTTTTACGTTGTGGCAATGGAAGTTTCGGATGGTCTCCATCCTTTCAGGATCAATTACCAACCCTTTTCTCAAGACAATGTGGCCCAACAATTTCCCTTCATGAGCCAGAACACACAATTTTTTGGGTTTAATGACACCCTGAATCTTCTACATCTCCGGACTACCCGCCTAAGGTGGAAGATATGGTCCAGTAGCATTCTTGGAGAAGAAATTGATATCATCTAGGTACACCAAGACTATGTTGTTAATTAATCCTTTGAATGCCATGTCCATAGCTTGCTAAAATGTTGCTCCAACATTTGATAGTCCAAATGGCATCTTCTTATAAGTATATGTTCCCCATTTGGTAGTGAAGGCTATCTTGAACTGATCTTCCTCTTGCACCATTATCTGGTTATAGCCTAAGTACCCATCTAACAATGAAAACCTCTCAGAACCGAATCTACAACCTATAAGATGTGTTCCATTGATGGAAGTGGATAGTGGTCCTCGAGTGATGCTCTGTCGCATCATGAAATTCCACACACACTTGATTTATCCATTTTTCTTCCTCATAGACACCAAGTTAGCAACCCAACTCGAATTCTTGATAGGAAAGATGATACTCGCCTCAATTAGTTTGTTCATCTCTTTTCTCATGAGAGGCTCAATGTGAGGATTTATTGGCATTTTCTTATGTCTGAAAGGCTTAGCTCCTGGATCCAACTCGATGGTGTGTTGTGTCATATTTGGGTTGAAGCCTCTTAAATATTTATAAGTCCAAGAAAATACATCTGGGAACTCTTGGCAGAGTTTAACAAATTCATATTTTTCTTGTTGAGTGCTTACCTTACCAATCTACAATGTTTTTCCTTCTTCTATAAAAATGGGTTATAAATCCTCACCCTTTACCTACATATTTTCCTTCTCCTTTCAGAATTGGTCATTTGGGTTGAAGATTTATTCCAAAGTGACAAGAACCTTTATTAGTTTGTTAGTCCTCAATTGCACCACTTGATCACCATATTGTTTCTCTAATCTATCTTCATTCCCGGAGGAAAACTCATCTTCTTCTTGTAGAAAGTTGACAATTTGTTGATCATTTTCAAAGACTTTCCAACTTGTGTTGTTTTCTAGGACAGCTGGCCTCACAACCAATTTGATATGGGGCTAAGATTTATCACTCTTGATACTCTCCACAATGTCAAATGATTCCCCAATTATCATTGTCGATCATCTATTGCTTCATTCTTATTTCCTCGGGATGGAGTTGATCATCAATGCCTCAAAATCTTCAATGAGGTCCCATACCTAGTTCTTTTAACTATTTAACAAGTTGTTCTTGGTATCATTTTTTCCTCGAACCCGATTAGCAACTAGTTCACTATCACCAAACACTTGCAAGTTCTTTATACCTCTTTTCCTTTCCCAATATAGTCCATGGCCCAAAGACTCATATTATTTTGTGTTGTTTGAACAGGAATATTCAAAATGGAAATTTGGGTAATATTTCATACCTTTGGGGAAAAAATCATAATGATGAGGAAAAAATAGGCCCGATTAATGTATAATATATGATCTCATCTTACTCTCATTTTTATTAAGTTTGATTGCATTTTGTGACTTTTATTTGATCTGATATGAGTTAAGATATAATTATCTATCTTTTGATTGATTGTGATTCTAATGTTTAAAAGCTCTAAAATTCTGACGAAGTGTGTGTTTGAAATTCAGCTTTGTAATAAAGCGAGTCTAATCAGCAAAGAAATGAAGTATGTAGAGTTTAGTATTTTTTTGGTAGCATCTGTTCCAACATAGCTTAGTTTCAGAACTTCCAAGCTAGTTCAAACTCCATTACACAATCATCATCTAGTTCGGAACTTTTGGACTTAGTTCCGAACTCCAGTATTTAGTTCCAGAATTTTTGGACTTAGTTCTAGAACTCCTAGGTATAGCTCTAAAACTCTCATGGTTTTTATCCTTAACGATTTCCTATGGTTCTAGAACTTCTCTGAAGTTCCGAACCGATGGAATTTTATCTATTCTAACCACATCCAGAGATTTTGCATCAATGACCCTTTCAATTAGGAAAGGATGAGAAGATTTTGAATGCAGATCCAAGGATAATTATCTTACAAATTGTCCGTCACCACAATCTAACTCAACATCTATTCTGGGCATGATTCAATTTCATCAGAATCATAGAGACAACTATGATTGTAAATGTATATAAAAGCAGACCTGTAGTAGATAAATATATAATGAAATAGAGATAGAACAGAGAAGATAGATATAGAATAAGTACACAGATCCAGTATGTTTTGTAATACCAAATGTTTTATCAATAAATATCCATTCCTGTTTGAGAGAATTCTAAGTTGTTAAATCTTGATTCAAGGAGGAGCAAGGGCCCACTCCCCCAAGGACTAGGATATTCATCTATTTGGTATTTATATTTCCTAAGAAAATAGTTTAGATATGTTAATTTTGTATCGCTTTTAATTCTTCTAGTTAAAATTTGTTGTATACTTGTTCCTGCAGGTGTCTAGATAGATTCTTATTTTTCTTGCAATCATTTTCAAGCATTCTAAGTTGTGTGTGTTTATTTCCAAAAGCAAGTGTGTTTATTTCCATTCTGCAAAGTGTGTTTCCTTTCAGCAAATCTTTCAGTGTGTTTCCTTTCAGCAAAGTTTTCATAGTATGATTTAAATAAGGTTTTACCAAGAAGTCCTTAAGACATTGAAAAGATCCCCTAGAAAATACAAAAACAACTACAGTCAACTACTAGATCAATAGGATTACTCTTGTTGCATATAACTTTAGACACACCCCTAGTTTGATATGACATCAACAAGAAGTTGATTAAATGAAGGGAATAACGACACCCATCATTTTTGGCACCATTTCTAGGGATACGCTAGTTGGAATTTTGTAATTAAGTGTTAGTAAGAGAAACAATCATACATCTAGTAGTTGAACGATCTTCCCTACTATATCATAAAATATATGAGTAGACTAAGAGACTCAAAGGGTAGATTCCTCCCAAGAACATCTTCAAAATAATTCATAACATCCTCCAGTCCAAATAGGGAAATTGATCAATAATTGGAGGCACCATCATCCCTTATCATACAAGAAACAAAATTTCCACCTTTGGAATTCTTAGATTAGTCACCTGAAGGAAGTAGAACTTTTAGGAAAAGGATTATTACTCAAGATCCATTTAGGGTGAGTTTTGATTCTCAATTGATTAGTCAACCTCCTACTCTTGATTTTTCACTTTCCCTAAGGCATACCACATACCACATTAATTGGGAGGAAAATTCAGAAAATATTTTTAAAATGACATAAGAAGCTGAAAGAGTACCTGATAGGACCTTTAGTTATCCAATCCAATTGGGAGATGATGATACATCAATGAAAAATATCTCACCTACACATTTACCCACATTTAGAGGGATGTCATATGAACATCCAAACCAATTTTTGTTTGAGTTTAAGTTACTATGTCAGACCTATGACTACAAAACGGATAATCAAAAACTCAAGTTGTTTCCATCCACTCTGAAGGATGCAGTAATGAGGTGGTTCATGGGATTACCATCCGACTCTATTACCACTTGGGCACAAATGGAGACTACCTTCCTAGAAAAATACCAGGATTATTGTAGAGGGAGAAATAGGAAGGAAGAATTCTTCAAAATAAAGTAGGAGGAAGATGAAAATATAGAAGACTATTTAGACATATTCCTCTTTGTGAGCAAAAGGTGTGGATTTTTACTTCAAGAGGAGTTAAGTAAAACCATTTTTCTTAAAGTTTTGGATGATGAATCTAGGGAAGCCCTTAACTTTATAGGAGGTGGAGACATTGATCAGTTAAGAATGAATGAAATTAAGGAGATTTGTAGAAGCTATTCCAGAACAAGGGGTGGACCTAGAAAAGGAAAATTAGTGAAAAGTTTGAATCCAAATATGAACAAACTAATGGATGAGTTAGAAAAATTTAAAACAGATATTTTAGTTCAATTAACCTCTACTATGGATGGATTACAAGCTAAAGAAAATACCAAAATTGAACCATTGGCTATGTATTGTCCTAGATGTAGGAAGAAGCATGCAATAAGAGACTATCCTTTGGATAAAATAGAAATGTGTCTTATCTGTGAATCTAAAGAACATGATATTGATGCTTGTTCTCTACTTCCAGTCATAAATAATCAACTTAAATAAACTAGTACATCATCCACAACAAAAGAATTGAATTTTTTTCAGAGACAAACTAACCAATCAAGTTTTATGCCAAGATCATTTCCTAATCCCTAGACGATGCCATGGGCTGCTCAGGTAGTACCAAAAAAATTGGGACAACCACCTTGGGTACCTGAACCAACTTGGAACCCTTAATATTGGGAAAGTTAAGCTTGGTATGCTCATGGACATCAACAACCATGGGCTGGTCAAGGAAATCCTTATGCTTGGTCATAACCTAGATGGAATCCTAGTAATTATGCGTAAGGAAGAACATATGCAAATTAGAATCAACATGCCATCATGGGATCCCCTACATAGAATTCACAAACCGAGAATGTAGTCCAAATGAAAATACCAACACAAAACCCGACAAACCCAACAAACAAATAAACTCCTATTTATAGAATAGAACTAGAAAATATAGTTGATTTACATGTCATGGATTGTAAGGATATTCAAACTAGATCTCGAGAAAATAATTAGCATTCCCCTATTATAATCACTTGAAATGATAGAAGAAAATAAAATCCCTAGTAATCTTGTTGTTCCAAAATAGGATATAGAAAGAAAATAAAAGGATCCAGATAAGCGACACTACCGAGACTCCATTTCCGATAGATTTAAAGAAGCTATAGAAACCAAAGAGACTGAATTAGTACATGAACTAAGGAAATTGAATATTTAAATACCATTGTTACAAGAAATTAAGGACATTCCAAAATTGAACAAATTAATCAAAATTTTATGTTTGAAAAAGCTTGGAAGGAAGAAATAGTTCCCAATACTATCAAAGTAGATGGGAAACTTATTGATTTATTAGCGGAAAACTTTTACTTCCCAAATATGGAGATCCTGGAAGTCTAGTTATTTCTATCTCTATTGGAAATAAGGGTATACATAATGTTTTGGTAGATCTGGGAGAGGTTATCAATGTAATGACAGTGGACACTTTGAAAACATTACCACTAATGGGCATACAACCTACTAATACCATATTGCAGATGGCAGATTAATCTGTTGCAAAACTAGAAGGGATTATTGAAGACATGGTGGTTATGGTGGAGTCATGGGAATATCAAGTTGACTTCCTTATACGGCAGTGAAAAGGTAAAACATTGGGTTATCCCATTATTTTGGGTAGACCATGGTTAGCTACAGTTGTTACCTTAATTGATTGCAGTCGGTGATATGACAACCTCGAATGGTAAGAATTCTAAATTTTTTTCCTTATATCCTTATGCATGACCTTTTATTGACAATCAAGAACAATTGTGGGTTGATTCTCCTAATACTAATAAGAAAAATTTGTCTTCTTTGGCTATGATCACATTGCAGGATCATGTAAGAGAAGTAGAAGAGATGATTAATCCACCATTGGATGAGTACTAGTTTTCATCAAAGAAATCATAAATAGTTCTGGAACATGTGACTATAGTTTGAACTCCGTGACTATAGTTCCAAAACCTGTGAATTTAGTTCCAGAACCACCACATTTAGTTTTGGAACCACCACATGAAGTTATGGAACCACGATAACAGATAGTTCTCAATGATTGGAAATAACTTTTCTTTGGAGGAATGATATTTCTTGTGGGACGAGGAAGAATCGGTAGCTTCAATTTCAAATACATCGGGAGTGGTGAAAATTCTCTAGAAAGTAGCAAAGTGATGAAGAGTTTAACTGCGAAAGAGATAAGTATCATAATTCTCATTACTGTCCTTTTTCTAGTATTCTATCTCAAGGAACTTTTGGAGATGTTGCTACATACCATATGTTGTTACCACATGTATGTCCACTAAATACTTTAATGGAAACCTTTCAAAAAATTATTTCATCACACATTGGAACCAAGCATGTTGAGATTCAACCAGGTAAAACTTTGAACATTAACAACTGGTTGAAGGATGATGAAGAAGCTAAATTGTTTGATGTTTTAAAAAATCATACTAAAGCTTTTTCTTGGGATTACAAATACATGAAGGGAATTCACCCAAGTATCTGCACTCATCACATCTATACTAAAAATGTTAAACTAGTTAGGCAGCCTCAGATAAGGATTAGCCTAGACTTAAGGGATATAGTCAAACAAGAAATTGAAAACTATTACAAGTAGGTTTTATCTACCGTATCTCGATAGTTAGTGGGTATCTCCTCTTGTAATTATTCCTAAAAATAATGGAAAATGGAGAATATTTTTTGACTATAGGGAACTAAACAAAGCTACACTAAGATATTATTTTCCCTTATCATTCATAGATCAAGTCCTGACAACCTTTCGGGTAAACAATATTTTCCTTCTTAGATGGCTTTAGTGGATACAATCAAATCGAGTTGCTTCTAAAGATCAAGATAAAAATACATTTACATGTCCATGGGGTACCTTTTCTGTGGGGTGTTACCATTTGGCTTATGCAATGCTCCTACAACTTTCCGTAGGGGTTGTACTTTTAATATTAGTTGATCTAACAAATGCTTGTGTTGAGGTATATATGGATGAATTCATTGTACACGAGAGATAAATTTGATGACGCTTTGAGAAATTTGGACAGAGTGTTAACAAGATGTAAACAAACACAATCTGTCTCTTAGTGATGAAAATTATCTAATGATGGTTGATTAGGGGATTGTATTAGGACACCATATTTCAAAAAGAGGAATTCAGGTTGATCAAAACAAAATTAGTATTATTTCATAGTTACCTATTCCTCGGACCCCATAGATATCAAGTCATTTTTAGGGCATGTTGGGTACAATACGTGCTTTATAAAATATTTTAATAAAATTAATGCCCACATGTTTAATTTTCTAACAAAGGACTGTGAATTTCTTTAGGATGGAAAGTGTCATCATGCTTTTGAAGAAATTAAAAAAAAATTAATCACTGCCCCAATATTGAGAGGACCTAATTGGGAAAATCCATTTCATATCCAAACAGATGCTTCAAATAATTCCATTGGTGTTGTTTTGGGACAAAAAGATGAAGAAGGAAAAATGTATGTTATTTATTATCTTAGTAAGAATCTTACTCCAACTAAAAAGAATTACACCACCACTGAAAAAGAATTTCTTGTTGTGATTTATGCAATCAATAAATTCCGACATTACATTACAGGTTACAAGATATTTGTACACATAGATCATTCAACAATTAAATATTTAATGAACAAACCAGTGGTTGGAGGAAGAATAATTATATGGTTATTACTTTTGCAAGAATTTGATATTACCATTGTGGACAATCTAGGTAAATCGAATGTGGTAGCTGATTTTTTTCAAGACTAACCACTACAAGGGAGAAAGATCCAGTCAAGGATAACTTTCCAAATGAACAACTATTTATTATCTCAGCGTGTACACTGTGGGTTTATTGATATGGAAAATTATCTTACAACAGGGAAGTTTCCTCCTTTCACTAAGAAATAAATAAAGAAGTTAATCAAAACCAGTGCACAATTCAAATGGTTAAATGGAATGTTATTTAAATGTGGTCCTGATTTTGTTTTGCACAAGTGTGTAAGAGAAGATGAAATCTTTGACATCCTCAGAGCATGTCATGATGAACCAAGTGGAGGACACTATTTAGTGAAAAGAATAGCTCATAAGATACTTGGCACTAGTTATTATTGGCCATCTCTGTACAAGGATGTGAAGAGATATATCAAGCGGTGTGATCCTTATCAAAGGATGGGACAACCAACTTTCACCAATGAAATGCCTCTTCAACCTCAAGTAGTGATTGAACCATTTGAGATATGGGGATTGTATTTTTTTGGTCCCTTTAATCCTCCTTCACAAGGAAAGGAATATATTCTTATGTGTATTGACTATGTGACAAAGTGGGAAAAAGTGCAAGCATTGAAAAATGCCATTGAAGAAGTAGTTGTTGATTTCCTTTGGAACAAAATTATGGTAAAGTTTGGAGCACTAAGGAGCATAGTTTCATATCAGGGACCACAATTTATGTCTAATATGATCCAATATTTCACAATGTATTTCCAAAGAAATCATAGGAAGTCATCTCCTTATCACCCACATTCAAATGGACAAGTTGAAGTAATAAACAGAGAATTAGAAAACATCCTTACCAAAATAGTTGAAGCTAGGAGAAAAGATTGGGTAAAGAGACTACTTGAAGCTATTTGGGCTTATAATACAACTTGGAAAACTACAATAGGGTTTTCACCATATGAGTTAGTCTATGGGAAAAATCCCTTGTTTCCCATAGAGTTTGAACTTTAGACATTGAGGACAACAGTTAAGGTGGGAATTGAGTTGGATGCAGCTCAAAAAGAAAGAATCCTTCAACTCAATGAGTTGGATGAATTGAGGATGGAAGCACTTCAGCAGACAAAGATAATCCAAGATCAAAGGAAGCAATGGCATGACACACATATCAAGAGAAGATAATTCAAATTAGGAGACTGGGCATTGTTGTTTGATTCTAAGTACCAAGAATTCAAGGTCAAATTCCAAAGAAGTCTTTAGCTTTCCAATTGAAAATCATAGTTTCATTTGGAGGTGTCTCTTGCTGATATCCTTGCTGCTGATTTTCTTCTTGGCTAGACTCCGTGGACATGCCAATAGTCCGTACCATCAAGGCCTGGTTTAGAGGACCATTAAAACACATTGATTGGTTATGGGGTTGATTGCATGGGGAAACACCAATTATATTCTTGTGCTATATTGTTTTGTTTTGGAACCAATGCCCTTGATGTTGAAGTTATATTTGGATCATATGACCTGAAAGGTCTAACAGCTTGAGTTTTTCCTTGGTTTTGATTCTAATTTGATGCCTAAGCTAGTGGCCTATTTTGCTGATATGGGGGTCTATTATGATACTGAGCTTGAGGATGATATGGCCTAGAACTCTAGGCGTGTTGCCTCTTGATAGTTACTAACTCATTCCCTAGATTTTGTAGTTGTTTCGTCACTTCTTGAATTTCTTTTTAGGTTTTAGAGGATGAGGTGGAGGCTTCAGCTAAAATTTGATTCCTAAGAGTAGGTATAGGAGCTAATGTGGGTGTCTGGATAGTGCTTGGATCTCCTAATTCTAGGTATAGAGACATGGGTGGCCTAGGAGCAAGTTTTCTAGCCTAAATTAGACAATTTTCAGCCCCTATGAAAACAATATAAATTATAGGTAAGGTTTTGCCTCCCATTGACTAAATCATTAAAGTAATATCAGAATTTAGAGCTCTAAGAATGTATAAGAAAGCACCTTCATCTGTGGGCCTTACATCCAATCGAATCCTATTTTAAGTCCTTTGGAATCTAAAGTTGAAATCTCACTTCTCATTAGGGTCCTCTTTATGGTTGTCAAATTCTCTAACACGGATAGGTTATCCCATTTTTCTCCAAACTTGTCATGGAGAACTCTACACAAATGGTCCCAAGGCTGAATATAGCCTCGCTAGAGACTCTGAATGATTGTGAAGCTTTACCCTTGAGTGAAGAGGATAATAACTTAACTGCAATGTCCATCTCAGTGATCTCATGGATTACATAGACATTTGTAATGTCTTGAATGTGGTCACTAGGAGAAGTTTGGTTCTCTCTAGTGAAATATGGGATGCTCTTTAATGCTGCCACTAGGACTGGATTTTGTGCATTCAGAGTGAGTGGGCTACTAGCATTCAAATTGACATAAGGATTGGGTGGTTGTGCCATTCTCGATCAGCCTAAGAATCCTTGTTGATTGAATGAACGGCCTACCAGAGGATGCATTGATAAGGTTCTATTTAGTGAAGATGGATACCTTTTGGCTCTTCTCCCCCTTCTCCTTCTACATTTGGGAAAATTGTAGATAGAAAAATAGTCCCTCTTCTCTAGTTCTTGACCTTGTCTCGTATTCTTCTCATGAACTTAAAAATCTTGGACTGTTAAAACCAAAGGATTCTATCTCTTTTGGAGTCACTAGATGTGTAACTTTCAGAGATTCTAAAAGCTAAAACTTGCAACAAGTGCACATCAATCTTGCTGCAATAAAAATGAAGACCTCTTTGTCCCACCAAAGTGCCAAAACCGTTAGCATAGAATCACAAGCACCCCCAAATGTCTACAACTAGATGGGTTGAGAATTTTAGTGTGATTGCACAACATGGAGCATCTCTCAAGGTGTGGGACCTTACGATGTAAGAGATCTCTCCATATTAAGGCCGGTTCTGTTGTTGCAGGCTCACAGCACCCCTGGATGCAGATCAGGCTTCTAGGTTGATCACTCTAGCATCTAGTGTGATTGCACAACATGGAAACCTCTCTCCAAGTGTGGGACTTGTTAAACTGAGAGAGGAATCTCTAGATTAGAGGCTGGTTCCTCAAACTCCTCTGATTAGATCTAATGCTTGCACAACTATAGAGGTTCAGATCCTAATCCTACTCTAAATTGCAAGGAGACAGGGATAGAAGTGCAAAAATTGAAACTAACTAAAGATGGTGATGCACCAAAAAGGAGTGGTGAATATTCTTGTCATGCAAATAGACACAAATCAAAGATTGCAGCATAAAACATACACAGGTTGAGAAGATATAATTTAGGATCTGAAATGAAGCAAATAATACAAACAGAGGACTGAAACTCATTCACAAAGCTTGCATTATTATTTCCAATGTCAAAACACTACATTACAACCTCAGAGAGGTAAAATATATTATAGTCTTTGAAGAGGTCTGATTCTTTCCTACAATCACTTACTAGAGGTGAAAGAAGAAGATTGCTATGCTAAAAAATGTTCCACCCTTTGAAAATGAGCCAAATCTGACTTTTACATTGCATGGGTCGAGCCCAGGAGAGAGAAAACTTACAAAAACGTGGGAACCCATTCCTCCTTGATTGAAAATGCATTAAACCAGCATGGAGGACCTTACAAACCCATACCCTATCATTTTGACCTAATTGTAGGAGAATGTGACCCATTCTGCATGTGTTAAATTTGCTCATTGAAATGTCACTTCGGCCATGAACACGTGTCAGAGCTGTTTCTTAAATTTCTCTCACTAGACTACATGAAAATTCAAGATTAACCTTGGAATCATGTAGATAATTTCATAATCTTTCCATTGATATAAAGAACATGCAAATCTGAGCTCTGGATCCAAAGATATGGCGATCCAAGATTTAGGGCACAAAACAGTAAAAATGGATTTTGAAATTTTTCCCGCGCTCTCGCCACTGGATGACACGTGTCAAGCACTGATTGGATGCATAATTCTCTCTCCT
The DNA here is from genome assembly GCA_018340775.1 of Taxus wallichiana var. yunnanensis. Classification (NCBI taxonomy): domain Eukaryota; kingdom Viridiplantae; phylum Streptophyta; class Pinopsida; order Cupressales; family Taxaceae; genus Taxus; species Taxus wallichiana. Next base: position 567,256,003 of record CM031240.1, read on the forward strand.
TTGCTTGCCCTTGGATTTCCCTTGAAATTTGACCTTTTTAATTTTTGGAAAATTTTCCACTTTTCCCCCGCACCCCCACCACTTGGGACACATGGCATGCATTGATTGGCCGACAGGGCGCGGGGAGACCTTGCTTTTTTGTTTTTGGCCAAAAATTTTGCAAAATTCTCTAACTCCTCCCCGAGCTCTACACTTCCCTTCTCCTTAGGACACGTGTCCTCTTTTTATTGGCTCGGGCCAGTGACAACCTTGCCCTTTGAACTTTTGGACGTTTCCCCTTGTGACACGTGGCGTGACTTGGTTAGTCCGCGGGTGCCGGATTTTCACGTCCCTCATGTCCCTACGGCCCGGCTATCCTGAACCGCTTGGGACAAATTCCTTCGATCCACCTGATTCGGGCTTCCCGATCCCTCATTTAGGTGAAGACACGTGGCGTTATCTGATTGGCTCTCTCGCTCCTTCACTCCCCCACGCCGGCCGCGTACTTCTAGCCCGACTGTCCCAGTGCTAAAGTTCTTTGTTTCAGCCGATCCGGGTGGTTCACGTCCTTCACGTCCTCGCGGCCTAGATGTCCTAGACTGTTCCACTCAGCAGTTAGTTGATTTTTCTTTGACCTTCAGCCGGTTCGCCTTTCCGTGTCCCGCGCGTCCTCACGGCTGGATGTTCCAAGTCTTTGCCGCTGCTGCTGGAGGCTTTTCGGCCGGTTCACACCCCGACGTCCCAACTGTCCCAAGGGCCACCTAGACCAGGACTTAGCCAATTTTCATGATTTTTTCTGGCCCAAGCTTGTTTTTTGCAACTTTTTCACCTTTTCTTAGAACTTTCTCTTTCAACCAGACAGGGAGTTAGAAAAAATCTGAGGGGACCCTAGAAACATGATTTTTGCCCTGAATCAATCTATTTTCCTGGGACTTGAGTATTCTGATGCATGTTATCAATTTTACCCTGGGGGTGCAAATTGGATAACAATTTGGTGACTCAGCGGGGTTACCTGCCTGCTAGGTAGAAGATACCAGTTGCCTGAAGCAGTCCATTGGGCATGGAGTCATCAAATATTCTGTTTAGAACCCCTAACTGACTCAGAATGTGCAAGGAGGAAGATGGAATATCACCTGATGGAAGCAAGGACTGCAAAACATCTCCATGGACAGCAAGTTGTGCCAAAGCACTTAGGGAAAACAAAACTAACCTATAGCAAAACAATGTGCACAAGCACTTGGAGGAATGAAAATATAATCTAATATTTACAAGGTAGTGAATTTCCCTCTAGAAGCAATGCTTGAGATAGATTCCATTGACTAGAATCTGTAGTTCTTCACCATCCAATGAGGCCAATTGGAAAGCATTGCTGTTCTTGCACTTTATGACCATGTATGGGCCACTCCAAATGGCATCAAATTTTGAATGCCTTCCTAGTTTTGCTCTATCCACATCCCATTTCAACACTAGATCTCCAACCTGAAAAGATCTATCCTTGGCCTTCTTATCAAAGGTCTTCTTGATCAAAGCTTGATCCTTCTCCATTGCTTGGGATGCCTGATTTCTGATCTCTTGCAGCTCCATCAACTCTGCATACCTCACCTCCATGGGCTCAAACTCTAGCAACTCCAGCTGCTTCATGAGTTCCAATGTTGGCAACTCAAGTGACATGGGCAAGATTGCCTCTCTTCCATAGACAAGTTTGAATGGAGAGTTACCTGTGGATCTCTTGGGAGTTATCCTATCAGCCCATAAGGCTGATTTCAGTTTAGTATGCCAAGACCTCTGATTCTTGTCAAGAGTTCTCCTAATGATCCTCAACAAGTTCTTGTTTGTAGACTCGGCCTGGCCTTTACCTTGAGGGTAATAGTTTGATGAAGTGCTTAGGTAAATACCGTTCTTGATAGCCCACTCAGTCACCTTAGATCCAATGAATAGGAATGCATTATCTGAGATTATTGTAGCAGGTACACCAAATCTGGTTGTTATCCCCTCATAAAAGTATAAGATGCTAGACTTAGTTGCCTCTTTGAGTGCTACTGCTTCTATCCATTTGGTGAAGTAGTCTGTGGCTGTCAAAATCCATTTATGCCCTTGGCTTGAATTGGGATTAATGACTCCAATGAAGTCCAAACCCCATTACATGAATGGCTGGTCAACTGAGATTGGATGTAATGGAAGGGCAGCAAGTCTCTCTTTTCCTATGAAGACTGCACAATTCTTACACCTCTTGATCCATGCATAACAATCACTGAAGATCTTAGGCCAATAATAACCAGCCTTCATGATTTTTAGAGCTGTCACTCTTGATGCAAAATGACCACCAGTTGGTCCACCATGGAACTCTTCCAACACTCTTTGAATCTGATTTGTGCCAATGCATCTCAGCAGCACTCCATTCACATCCTTTTTGAACAAAACTCCATCAACCATGGCATACGGGACAGCCTGCAATCTGAAGTGTCTCCTTTGGGTCTTGTTCATCTCCGGAGGGCATAGGCCTGTACCTAGGAAGTATATAATACCTTGGGTCCAGCAAGGAGTGGGGGAAACATTGTTTTCTTCTTGATTGCAACTGGAATTATGGCTGTCCCGGACTTTCAAAATAGCCTCTTCTTTGTTGCATACTTCTTTTTGCTTCCCCAAAACTAGCTGCTCACATAGTCCTTTCCCTCTTACCAGCTTGGTGATCTTGATCTCAATGTCATACTCCATGACACGGGTGATCCAACCTACCCTTTTCTCATTGAAATCCTTGTTGAGGAGGAATTCCTTAACCCTAGTATGTGAGACAAGCAACTGGATCCTGTTGTTTGAGACTAAATGCTTGAATTTCTTCAAGCTTCGATTCTTGGAAGTACATGATTCTCAATAAAAGAGTATCTCACCTCATAGTCATCTAGGCTCTAGCTGAAGAAGGCGATTGGCTGCTCATCATTATCCTCATTCTACTATACGAAAATGGCGTAGAAATAGTGTCATTACCTCCAAATGCATAGAGGATGAAATCCTTAGAGAAGTCCAGGTTGATGAGAGTTGGTGCTTGGGAGATGGCTTCTTTGATTGCTTCAAAACTCTCCCTTGCCTTCCGCTGTCCACCTAAAAGCCATGCTCTTCTTTAACATTTTGGTGATGGGCTTGACAAGGGATGCAAAATGGGACAAACCTCGAACAAAGTTTATCCTTCCCAAGAAACTCAAGGGCTTTCTTGTGGCTTGCAATGGTAGTGCTCTTATGGCTTTAACCCTCTCTGGATCAATTACTAATCCTTCCTTGGAGATAATATGGCCAAGGAGCTTTCCTTCATGTGCAAGAAAGATGCACTTCTTAGGATTCAAAGACACTCCAAATCTCCTACACCTCATAAAGACTTGCCTCAAATGAGAGAGGTGGTCTGCTACATTTTTGGAAAAAACAGTGATATCATCAAGGTAAATCAGCACCACACTATTAATCAAACCTTTGAATGCCATGTCCATTTCCCTTTGGAAGGTAGCACTAGCGTTGGACAACCCAAATGGATTTTTCCTGTATGCAAAAGTTCCCCATTTGGTTGTAAAGGCTGTCTTGAACTGGTCCTCTTCCTTCACCATAATCTAATTGTAGCCTGAGTAGCCATCAAGTAGTGAGAACCTTTCTGAACCAGCTACAACCTGCAAGATTTGTTCCATGGAAGGGAGTGGGTAATGGTCCTTGAGAGAGGCTCTATTCAGGTCTCTGAAGTCAACACACAGTCTGATCTCTCCACTCTTCTTTCTGACTGGAACTAAGTTGGCAACCCAACTAGAATGCTTGATTGGGAATATGATCCTTGACTCAATCAGCTTGTCCAATTCTTTCCTCATGAGAGGCTCCATGTGTGGATTGACTGGTCTTTGTTTCTACCTGACAGGCTTAGTACTTGGATCCAATTCAATGGTATGCTAAGCTAAATTGGGATTGAAACCTTTCAAGTCTTCATAGCTCCAAGAAAACACGTTAGGGAACTCTTGGCACAGCTGTATGAACTCATACCTTTCTTGTTCAGTTGTCATCCTTCCAATCTGCAATGGTTTGTTCTCTTCTACCAAGATGGATACTGAATCCTCTCTCTTGACCTAAATGTTTACTTTCTCCTTTCTAAACTGGTCATTGGGGTTAAAAATGGACTCCAAAGTGATAAGTCCCTTGGGCGGATTGTTAGTTCTCAATCACCACTTGGTCACCATACTGCTGCTCCAATATTTCTTGATTCTTGGTGAGAACTCAACTTCTTCTTGTAAGAAATGGATGATTTGCTGGTCATTTTCAAATACTTGCCAACTAACATTGTTATCCGCACCAAGGCCTCACAATCACATGGATGTTTAGCTGTACCTTTTCTTGTTGAATGCTCTCCACAATGTCAAAGGCTGCCCCTACTTTGCTGCAATCCTCACAAAGAGCTTGATTCTCTTTTCTCGGGAATGGATTTGATGCCAAAACCCTCAAAATCTTCCATGAGGTCCCACACCCTATTCTTGTAACACCTGAGTAGATCATTCTTGGCAGCATGCTGTCCCTTGACCTGATTTACAATCAATTCACTATCCCCAAAGACTTGCAAGTTCTTTATTTTCTTCTTGATTACCCAATGCATCCCTTGCACCAAGGCTTCATATTCAGCAGTGTTATTGGAGCATACAAACTGAAATCTAAAAGCTGAATAATACTTTACTCCTTGAGGTGAAACAAGCATGGCTCCACCTCCCGCACCTTGTCTACTCCTTGATGCATCGAAAACAGCTGCCATACCTCATTGTCATCTTTGTGGTTTGGCTTGGTGATGCTAGGAATAGGCTGATTTTCTTCATGTATGCAATAGACCCCTAGCTCAGATTCTTCCACTTCTTGATAAGGATCAAATGCATGTACCTTGTTTTCCCATTCATCAAGAGTTAGATCCGGGATGCTTCCAACCTTAGTGTCAGCCTCATCAGTGCTTGGGTGATCTTCTTGATCAAATGCTAAGCAATTGGCATTAATCTGACTTGGAGTGTAAGGCTCAATATGAAAGTTTGCAATAGGTTCAGACTGATGGTGGATTTAGTTCCATACCTCGTTACGAACAACATGTGTGACCAATTGCGCGACAAATATCCCCTAATCTTGGCTGTGAAGTCCCTTGACAAGCAAAGGGAAAAGAGTGGTGGAAGGTCTATGACTGATACATCTTGTAAAACAACAACATTTGGACATGCATGCAAGGTAAGACTCAAGTTTTTAATCGCTCCAATTGTTAACTCTTTGCTGTCCCATCTAGTTTGCACTACCCCTTTGGATATTTTTTCATCTTTGGAACCCTAGCTGATCAACTATCTCGTTTAGGCATTACCGAGCTACTTGCCCCGGAGTCTATCATGCAATTGTGCACTAGCTGATTTCCAATGATTAATGAAACATAGAAAGGAGGGGGCTTCAACATTTTACCTTGCTTTGTCCTCCATGATTTCCCTCAGGCTGGGCAACATTTGTGAGCACTTTGTCTTGCATCTGAACTTGCTGATTCGAAGTTGGCCAGTCCTTCATGGTAGCTTGCAGCAGATCTCTTTGGCCTGGGATGGATAGGGATTCCCACATTGATATATTGACGTTTGTCTTCTTCATCTGATCAATGATGTTGAATGGTGATGAAGGATATATTTGCTATCCCTTGGCTTGCACATTCACTCCTTGCATGTGGGCAGCAAGCTGGTATTTGAGTTGGCCTAGGGGTTGTTCTTGGCTGCCCTTGTGCATTTGAAATTGGACTTTGCTTGCCAACCACTTGTGGAGCCATGGAAGGTTGTGGATTGGTTGGGGCTAATGGCTGTTCTTCACCCAAATTCCTCCTTTTTGACCTTGTGTTGGCTGCAACACCTTGAGAAACTGCTTGATTCATGCCACAGAAATCCTCTGCTTGCCAATTTACCAATGTGGTGTCATTTGGGGCTGATTGCTGTTGGAATGCTTCTTGTTGTTGACTATTTCCTTGACTTCTCTCACCCTCCACACCAGTAGTTGTCACCATTAGTGCTTGATTCAAAGCACCATTGAAGCACATGGATTGGTTATGAGGCTCATTACATGGAAAACACCAATCATACTCCTGAGCAAAGTTGTTTTGCGTTGGCACCAATGCCTTAGAGGCAGATATGGCATTTGGATTATATGGCTGAAATGGTTTATTGGCGGGGAGGCCTTGTCTCGATTCATATTTGCAGCTGGATTAGGTGGCCTTTGTGGTTGGTATGGCTGCTGTTAGGCTGAGCTTGGGGTTGATAAGAAGGTCTAAAACCTTGGGACTGGTGCTTCTTGAGAGTAACCAGCTCATTGCCTAGGTTTTGTAATTGCTTCATGACTTCTTAAAGCTCATTTGGGGCACTTGGAGATGAAGTGGAAGCTTCATTTGAACTCTAATTTCTAGGAGTGGGAGAAGGAGCCAAATTAGGTGCTTGATTGGTGTTTGGACTCTCTAAACTAGGAAACAGTGGCATGGGAGGTCTAGGGGCAAGTTTGCTAGCTTGGATCAAACAATTTTCAGCCCTAATGGCAATGTTATAAGCCATAGGGATAGTTATGTCTCCCATGGACTGAATCATCATAGAAATATCAGAATTTAGAGCTTTGAGATAGTAGAGAAAAGCACCTTCTACTGTTGGCTTGACTGCTACTGGAATTCTCTCCCAAGTCCTTTGAAATCTGAAGTTGAAATCGGTCAGCTGCTCATTGGGAGCTCTCTTGATAGTTGTCAGCTACTCCAAAAGAGACAAGTTATCTCCCTTCTCTCCAAATTGCTCATGAAGTGCTATACACAGCTGATTCCAGTTTGTGATAGAACTAGCTCCAAGGCTCCTAAACCATTGTAATGCTTTACCCTGAATGAAGATGCCAAGAACTTGATAGCCAATTACATCTCATTGATTTCAACGATTGCACAAAGGTTAGCAATATCTTTAATATGATCACCTGGAGTATTCTCGATTCTCTCCACTGAAGTAGGGAATGTTCTTCAAGGCTATAATAGGAATTGGATGCTGTGCATTGAGGGCAAGTGGGTTGCTGCCTATGAAGTTGACATAGGGGTTGTTTTGTGCCATCCTAATTGGTCTTAAAACCCTTGTTGACTGAATGAAAGGCCTACCAAGTGGAGGAGTTGAGAGGGTTCTGTTTGGTGGAGATGGAGACCTTTGAATCCTTCTTCCTCTTTTCCTTCTCCTTGGAGATAATTGCAGGCATTCAAACAACACTTCTTCTTCTCCAACTCTTGACCTTGTGGTGATTCTTCTCATGAGTTTTCAGGCCTGCACTGCTGAAACCAGTTGATTCTTCCCCTTGGAGTCACCAGATATGTAAATAATAGCTCTTTTCAAGCAAGAAAATTACATCGATGCACATCAACTTTTTGCGATAAAAATGAGACGTCTAATCTCCCACCGGGCGTGCCAAAACTATTGTTGCAGGCTCACAACACCCCTGGATGCAGATCAGGCTTCTAGGTTGATCACTCTAGCATCTAGTGTGATTGCACAACATGGAAACCTCTCTCCAAGTGTGGGACTTGTTAAACTGAGAGAGGAATATCTAGATTAGAGGCTGGTTCCTCAAACTCCTCTGATTAGATCTAATGCTTGCACAACTACAAAGGTTCAGATCCTAATCCTACTCTAAATTGCAAGGAGACAGGGATAGAAGTGCAAAAATTGAAACTAACTAAAGATGGTGATGCACCAAAAGGAGTGGTGAATATTCTTGTCATGCAAATAGACACAAACCAAAGATTGTAGCATAAAACATACACAGGCTGATAAGATATAATTTAGGATCTGAAATGAAGCAAATAATACAAACAGAGGACTGAAACTCATTCACAAAGCTTGCATTATTATTTCCAATGTCAAAACACTGCATTACAACCTCAGAGAGGTAAAAACTATTACAGTCTTTGAAGAGGTCTGATTCTTGCCTACAATCACTTACTGGAGGTGAAAGAAGAAGATTGCTATGCCAAAAATGTTCCACCCTTTGAAAATGAGCCAAATCTAGCTTTTACATTACATGGGTCGAGCCCAGAGAGAGAAAACATACAAAAACGTGGGAACCCATTCCTCCTTGACTGCAAATGCATTAAACTAGCATGGAGGACCTTACAAACCCATACCCTATCATTTTGACCGAATTGCAGGAGAATGCGACCCATTCTGCATTAAATTTGGTCGCTGAAATGTCACTTCTGGCCATGAACACGCATCAGATCCGTTTCTTAACTTTATCTCTCTAGACTACACCAAAATTCAAGATTAACCTGGAATCATGTAGAGAATTTCATAATATTTCCGTCGATATAAAGAACATGTAAATCCGAGCTCTGGATCGAAAGATATGGCGATCTGAAGATTTAGGGCACAAAATAGGCAAAAATGGATTTTGAAAATTTTTCCCGCGCTCTGCCACCTGGATGACATGTGTCAAGCACTGATTGGATGTGTAATTCTCTCTCTTCACTTTCCTATGGGTTTCCCCTTGAAATTTTACCTTTTTAATTTTTTTGGAAAATTTTCCACTTTTTCCCCGTGCCCCCACCACTTGGGACACGTGGCATGCATTGATTGGTCGACAGGGGCACGGGGAGACCTTTGCTTTTTGGTTTTTGGCCAAAACTTTTTCCAAATTCTCTAACTCCTCCCCAAGCTCCACACTTCCCTTCTCCTTAGGACACGTGTCCTCTTTTTATTGGCTCGGGCCAATGCTTCAAACCTTGCCCTTTGAACTTTTGGATGTTTCCCTTGTGACACGTGGCGTGATCTAGTTGGTCCGTGGGTCTACCGGCTTTTCACGTCCCTCGCGTCCCTGCGGCCTAGCTGTCCCAAACCGCTTGGGAAAAATTCCTCTGATCCACCCGATTCGGGCTTCCCAGTCCCTCATTCAGGCGAAGACACATGGCGTTATCTGATTGGCTCTCGGCTCCTTCGGCTCCCCGCATCGGCCATGTACTTCTGGCCCGACTGTCCTAGTGCTAAAGTTCTCTGTTTCGGCTGATCCGGGTGATTCATGTCCTTCACATCCTCATGTCCCAGATGTCCTAGACTATTCCGCTCAGCAGTTAGTCGATTTTTCTTTGACCTTCGGCCGGTTCACCTTTCTGTGTCCCGCGCGTCCTCATGGTTCGGATGTTCCAAGACTCTGCCCGGGCCACCTTGAGGATTTTCAGCCGGTTTGTGCCCCGACGTCCCAACTATCCCAAGGGCCGCCTAGACTAGGACTTAGCCAATTTTCATGATTTTTCCTGCCCAAGCTTGTTTTTGTAACTTTTTCACCTTTTCTCAGAACTTGCTCTTTCGCAACCCTTGGACAGGGGAGTTAGAAAAAATATGAGGGGACCCTAGAAACATGATTTTTTCCCCTGAATCAACCTATTTTCCTGGGACTTAAGTATTCTGATGCATGTTATCAATTTCATCCTGGGGTGCAAATTGGATAACAATTTGGCGACTCAATGGGGGTTACTCGTCACTAGAGTGATCAACCTAGAAGCTTGATCTCGTATCCGAGGTACTGTGAGCCTACAACAACACTAACCAAAGGACAACAAATGGGAAAAGGGTGTATGATTATTCCATGAACAAGCTCCTAGAAAGTGTTGTAGTACTTTAACTCTATGAGCTTCCCTTCTTTGGAAAAGAAAAATGATTGTACCAATGGTTGGTATCGCGGGTCCACGAGGACTACTTTTACTTTTTGGGAAAAAGAATGTGACTCACAAGGTAGTTAATAGGCAAGGTTATTGGATTGCGTAGCTTTGGAAGAGAGATAGAGCTGGACCTATATGATGAGTCGGGGGTAGAAACTAAAAAGTCACACTTTGAAGTACCATAAAGGAAGAAAAGTAATGGATGTATCGGTATTGATGATCTTGTGACAACGGTGGCTATGCACTTGGTGAGATGTAAATTGGGTACATCATAAAGGTGGAAGGAATTGAACAAGTGGTGGCTACATATCACACATAATATGGTGAACAAGACTTATTACATCATTTTGCAAAGACATCGTAGAAGGAATTATTGAAGAAGCACACATGCAAGATGATAAAGGTGAGAAGATTACAAGGGGAAAAATATTACTTCTATTAGTATTTTACTAGATCGGGTTACTAGATGGGCCTAATGACAAGATGTGGGTGTACCCTTTGGAGCATAAGTCACTAGCCCAAAGGTTTGCAAAATTTAATTGTGAAGGTAACATTTTGGGTCCTTATAAGTAGCACGTGGAGAAATGGTATAGGAGGAAACACGATGCATTTGAAGGAGAATTGTGCATACCCAAAGAATTTCTTGTGATTTTAGATGGCCAAGCTAAGTTTGTAGCATACCAAAATTTTAGTCTGGGAAGATGTTTTATGAAGGATGGAGAGAAAATTCCATGGTGCAAATTGTCATTCACATTTACTGTGTGATACTTCAAAGACTCTATCAATAGGTTGTATAATACATGAAAATTAAATTTTGATATAGATTAGGTAGACACACATTATCATATTATACGAAAGACTTATGTATATCTCGAACAAGTCACCTATGAGGAAAGAATGGAGATGGATAACATTGACATCAATCTAGAATCTATGACAAATGGGGAAGAAAGAAGATGTGCGAGTGTATTTCTATCTTAGGCCTAGATTCTAAGATGGAAAGTATGTAGGTGGAGAAGATATTCCACTCTTGGAACCTCCTAAGGGAAAGAAAATTGTGGGAACTAAATGGAGGTGTGAGAATACCCCTCCTAGGTAGGAAGAGGAAGAAGTAAATATTGATTTTGAGGCCAAGGAGATGGAGAGGGAAGATAATGATGAACTGGATCGACTCATAGGAGAAAATTGTGAAGTAGAATTAATGATCCAAGTGGTGGCACTTTGAGACATCAAAGTCTATTAGGAGGTCGCCGAGAACATCAACGGTCAAGCTAAACCCAAAATAAGACTAAGAGAAGGTGCATGTTCGTGACACATAATGACAATGATGAAGAAGGGTCGTCGAAAAGATTGCATGCAACGAGTCTCCACCATTTATTGATGTGGAAGGTGAAGAAGAGCCTAGGGTAGAGGAGACCCATCGCGAAGTAGAGGTACCCAATGAGTGTGAGGAAGAAGGTCCCACTAGAGGAGATGAAGAGGAGGAAATGAGTGTAGGTGAGCCATCAAATGAGCATGGAGGTGCTTCATGTGAGAAAGGAGAAGGTATGTTCTCGGGAGTAGAAACTCATCTACTAATGGGTAGGTGAACCGGGTAGATGAAGGGGAGAAGAAATATTTTGAAGGCTAGATCTTGGGTACATTAATGACACCACTAAGATCATTTACGCGAGGTTCTAGAGTATGCTTGCTAATGGATATTTATATGGTTGGGAGATTTTGAATCTAGAATTTGTGAATATGTACACTAAAAAGATGCTTTCCTAGAGTATGTAGATGCATATAGATGAACCTGAGTTTGTTGTGAGGGAGGAAGCATGCATCAAGAGTAGCATGAAGAAGACACCTCACGTGACTCATTTAATAGTAAATCCCACAGAGTTCATAGATGAATGTGATAGCAATTCCTTTACAAAAATAATGGCGAAGTAGCTTGAAGAAATCTGGATAAGGGGGCCACCTTTAAAACATTTTTAGAAGATAGGAAGAATAAATAAGAAGAGATCCAATTAATGATAGAGTAAAAATAAAGAGAGGCACGAAAGAGAAAGTCCATCTTCGACATGGCAGAACAGATATGCGAAGATATTTTTATGGCATTCCCAAACTATGAAGATAAGGTCTAAGGAAGGTATCCCTCCACACTACACTACTTGCAAGACTTGGTGCATTTACTATTAAAGGAGAAGACAAGTGTACATGGGCTGAGTATGGAAAACATAGCTATAGAGAAGGAGAAGAATTAAAATATTATAGCATTCAAGATTGTGGAATATGACGCTATGTTGTAGATGTTGAAGGATGAACAAGAGATGGTAGGTTGGGCACTAGATAACCGCCAAGATCTAGAACATACTATTAAGGTGTACACAATCTAGGAAGAAAACAAAGTGCTCACAATTAAGAAGGATGAGGTGCTTGGAAGGGAAGAAAAATAATCGTGGATCGCAAAGAAGTACGATGCACTTAAGGCAACAAGGGAGCCACATGGATTCAAAATAGAGGAGTTGGAGTCGTTGGTAGAGATAAAGATGGAATTTATGGAAGGAATAGACTCGGGACTTGCTAGAGTGACAAGGGAGCTCAAGCACAAAGGGGAAGATATGACTCTAGAGGAGATGGAAGGGATAGTTGGGATAGTCCCGGATATTGCGGAGAATGGGCTGGTAGAGTGGAATGAGATGGAAATTACAATTAATAAGGAGTACCCCGAGATTTTGGTGCCGCTTGAGGAGTAGGGAAATAACATGCACCGAGAATTCTTCCATTATTTCATTCTTTCATTCTTTGTAACAAGTTCTTTATTTATTGATAATTTAAGGTTGCAAGTTGAGACATTCACTTTACCGAGGATGATAATGTAATTAGTGTGGGATAATGTTGGACTGGAAAATGTTGACTAAGTATCAAGAGTGTGGAGGAATTTGGCATGAAAGTGGGGTGCGTAAGTGCACGTGAGGACCATTAAAATGGTACACGAAAATTCTCGCAATCATGAAAACAAAACTCATGATTTATCTAATTTTGTAGTTACGGGCTAAAAATAGAAAAAAATAAAGATGGAGTGCCGACCAAGAAAAGGATAAAATTAGGATGAATTGGTGGCTAAGTAATGGCTGTTTTTGGAGGATAAAAATGCACATAGAGCGCACATATGGAGGATATTAATATGATTGAAGAAATTCTTATTTATAGGATAATCTTTTATTAGTTATTTAGTAAAGCATGTATGTTGTCTATTTTTGGGCACAAATTTTATTTTCGAGTGCCTAGGTAGTGAAGGGAAAGTCCCCACCCCTATATATATCTATGTATATCGTTACTTTTGGAGGACCATGACCACATACCATCGATTCTAAGTATAGTTTTGGAGTTTATCATGGCTTAGGGTTTGGTGCTTGTGAATGTTCTTGCACCTTGATATGCATATGTATTCAACCTCTATTATGTAAGACATTATTATAATGGATTATAGAGGATGAATTCTAGTAATTTTTTGTTGTAACATGGTGAATACATGGTGCAATCGGTATTAATTGTTATATGATATTTTATGTTTCCTTATTACATGTGCTTCTATTATAAGATCATGATATTTTGTCTGTAATGATCTACACTTGAATGTATGCTTTGATATTGGTTATGATAAGTATGCATGCTAACATCTTGACAAGTAAATACAAAGGAGGTACCTGTGGCTTTGTGGGCTTTGAGTGAGAGTTCAAATCTACCTAAATGAGGTGCAAGTGCGAATAACATTTAGGTGAAATAAAAGACTATAGGACCTTTTGTACGCTCGGTTCTATGACTACCTTTATCAATCAAAAATCCCCTCGATTTATCTAAAAATAATGAATAATATTTTCTTCAATGTGCTATCCACTATACCATCATATGCAGTGTCCTTTACAAACACATATTTGATGGTCTCCTTCTTCAATGCCTCAAATCCTATGAATCTACTAAAGTTATCCAAGAAATACATGATGGTATATGTGGTGGAAAATTTAGTAGCTTGGTTGTTGCCAAACATTTGCTGCAGATGGGTTATTATTGGCCTACCCTTAATCAAGATTATTGTGCATATGTTAAGAAATGTGTTAAATGTCAACAACATTCCAATCTCACTCACATCCTAAGTTAGGACATACAAATTGATTAGGATTTGTGGCCTTTTTCATAATGGGGATTGGACCTCATTGGCCTCATCAACCCTCATTCATCACAATGACATCACTCTATCATCATCACTACTAAATATTTCACTAAATGGGTGGAATCTATTCCATTGGTCTCTACTAAAGAAAATAAAATAGTTTATTTCATCTATCAACATATCATATGTTGCTTCAAAATCCCTCACAAACTTATCACAGATAATGGAAAGTCTTTAAAAAAAGGAATTGAATAAATTGTATGACAATTTCAACATCAAGATAAGTTTTTCATATCCTTACTATCCACAAGAAAATGGACAAACAAAATCTCATAACAAAGAAATAAACAAAATCCTCATGAAAACCTTTGACCAAACAGAAGGAATTGGCATCTCCAAATTTAATTTTTTCTCTAGGCCTATCAAAATAGCATTCATACTCATTACATGTGTTATGCCATTATCTTTATTCTATAGATATGAGGTGGTCATACCCTTTGAGGTTTAGATTACATCTCTTTGACTTTCCTTCCGAGATTTTATCTTTGACAAAGATTATCATCAAGAACACTTAGCACAACTTGAATTGCTAGATGAACATCACCTAACATCCCTCGAACATCATCATGTCTATCAAGAATACATCAAAATAGCATATAATAAACATTTCAAAGAATGTGACTTCAACATTGGTGATCTTGTCCTTAAAGATAATCAACAGATCATCACTACTCTAGAAAGGAGTAAATGTGGAAAGTTTTTCAATAAATAGATTGTTCCATAAGTCATCACTCATAAATATGGGTCGGATATTATCATCTCGACATCCTTAATGGTAAACCTAGAAAGGAACCTCTAAATGCCTTACACTTGTGGCCTTTATATTGTTAACATATCTACCTTTATAACATCGGTCACATCAAAGATATTATTCCACCACAAACCTATAATTTACTACTGTGATGATTTGGAATTATGCGATCTGCCATCATTATCTTATAATAACAACCTAAAATATAAGCACCATGGATCTGTTCATCGCATATCCCACATGGAAAAGTTCCTCCTTAGCAGGAACCCCAAAATCATTACTCCCATTTTTCCCTTGTCTACTAACTAAAAATATGCTAATGGATATACGTGTGTGGTTTATACACATGTATTTTCCTATCCTTAAATGGTCTACTAGGCATTCCCTCAACTTAAAAAATAAAAGTAAAAATATACATATGGATGCATGATATAAAAATATAGACTGATCCCTCAAAGGATATCTATTAATCATGCTATCAAAATACAGACTAATCCCTCGAAGGACAACTACCAATCAAATATAGAGCGATCCCATGAAATATGGTTATCTACAAAAGAAAACATAGACCAATCCCTAAAAATATGGCTACCCATACCATTACAAAAAGGCTTCTTGCATCAATCAACCTTCATATCAAAGTCAAAAATATCAAAAACATCCTAGGAAAGCTTCTTGCATCAATCATATTTCCCATCAAAAATAAAAATTTCTACATCGATCAATTTTCACAATTAAAATCTAGCTCATACATAAGCCTACAAGCCATTAAAGGAGAACCTACTCCCCAATAAAAACTACACATCAACCCTTCCCATGTTGTAAGAGGGTATATAAACTCACTTCCATCTATATCTAATATCATACATGTGACTAATCATTGATAGTTATATATTAACATCTATTACAAGGAGTCAAGTGCATTGCTATGCATGTTTAATTTACATCAGATCACATATATATAAAATATAGTTCAAAAAGAAAACATTTCATATTTTATTCTTAACCACTAGCATAATACATTTTGAAACATACATTAAGATCGCTACATTTGGGTCACACCATATCAACATCTACACGTCTAACGTCAAATCAAATACATTTAAACTATTTGATATTTCAACATCTCATCACAAACTCATAGACAACATCAACATCAAGATAAATCAACAACACATGAATCCAAAATAATAATCATCTATATATATATATATATATCATCAATAATGTTTATAAAAAATTCCTCGAAAGGGCTCATATGCAAAATCATTTACATTTGATTCATATAAAAACCTAGATACTGTGTGGTGAAATCAAAATCAGATACTCACCCTCCTCCTTTTCCTCCACACCCCTCACCTCCTTCCCACCTTGACTCCTCGATAGGTACACTACCGTGTCCACCACTCACCGAATTCCTCCACAATGCCTACATCACGTACACATATGGAATCCAACTCTCCTACCTCCTCAACCTACCCCACCTCATTTTCTATTGGTGTGGGAAAGTCCATCTCTCGAATCATCTCGCCAATAGACAATTAGCTCACCCAATATTTTTTACGTAATAATAAAATGCCTCCACACCCTAGAGAATTTTACTACCTCTATTATCTCTTCCCTCTTCCCCCAAATCCATCTATAACCATTTTATATAGAACTTACATATATTGGTCACCTAGACCTCTCGCTATCACACTAAAACTCCATAAATTTTTTTATAACTTTTCTTTGATGCTTAACACCTTGTCAAAACATTATTTTTTCTATACATCAAGTTTTGAACACATTGTGATATCTATATGTGACCCTTTGGCCCCAAGGCTTCATATATCCTCACGAGATTGCACCCATTAGATCCTCTCCATGTATAAGTCTTCTTAAAGCACACATTTTTAGGTTATCCAGATTAGTGTTGCCCTCTAGAGGCCATATAATATCTCATACCAAGTGTTCCCAAGATTACTACTATCTCTACAAACTCCTCCAACATGGTCATTTTAGACTATAATCAAAATTCTAGAGCATCTTAAAGTAAACCCATCCAAATAATCCAAATCTCTTCAATCTAATGAACAACATAGTCATCCATTGGATTTAGGGGGAACAATATACTTATAAAAAAATAGGAATCCTCGCTATTTTTTTTTATCTCATAGCCTTTTCCTTCGAAAACTCAACAAAAAGGGCAAATGTAGACACTATTATTTCACCCCTAGGTGACTTGAGATACAATAATCACATTATCATAACTATCATAACTATCCTTATCCTAATTATATTATAAATCACCTTTGTAAATCCTAAATTACCCATGTAAATATCATTTACCCTCCCTAACCACTTAAAACCAACCTATCCTAATTTACCCTACCCATCCTAACCCCTAACCTCTTCCTACCTAAATCCCTAACCTCCCACCATTTATCAAACAACCTAAAACCTTGGATGGAAAGTGGTTTCAACCATTTTCCATATTTCCTTTGTTGGTTTGTAACCTATCTAGACAAATCGACAAGGATCCATGATCGCCAATGATCATTGTAGACGTCGTCGATTTTATTTAGCCACCCTCAACCTTCATTTTATACTTAGTAAGAAGTTATATTTTGGGATGAACTATTACACATGTGAATACTATCATTACACTTGACATCATTAACACCCTAATTCCAAAGTCTTGAAGAGCATCATCACATCACCAATCAAACTTTCTGGGAGCTCTATCACCTTCGAACATCTCTCAAGGTTAGTACAATATTTCTTATCTTTATCAAGTTTTTTTTTCAGTCATTATAATCTTTATTCAATTTTATACACCATATTTCATAGCCCCTTCATGTTCTATCTCTTGTTTAGTCATTTATCCAACCTTTAGAATATTGGAAGTTTTAAATAATTATCATCGCCGATCCTTGATTACCGCTTTATCGGTATCTATAACATCTTTCCTTCTCATTAGCCTTGCAAACACATCTGAATCCCTATATTCAGAATCTCATAGGTTTATGAATGCCTTATAATTTATCTTAGCACTATTATTTCTGTATGACATCAATCATTGTCTGTTTTATCAGTCTTTTATCAAAGTTAGCATTTTATCCCCAATCGTCATCAATTCCTGATCACCATCAACCCCTTTCATTTTTAGTCATTTCTAGAATATATTATATTTCTAGCAACATGTCTTGATCTAATAAGTTGTTTGCAAGATGTATGTTCTGTGGATGACTGTTCTAGATCCCTCACACCCCAACAAAAGCATATACGATCTCCCAATCATCCAACAACCTTTTGTATGGGAACAATTTGACATTATCCATGAAATCATATTATGTGATGTCGCATTCACTCCCAACGTTGAAGATATCAAAGATCATCTACACACCATATGATAAGAAAAAAAACTATTGAAGAGTTCTGGTATTACTACTTCGAGGATTTTGAGCTTGCTATTACCTTATTCTAGGCCTTTTAAAATGTTAAACATGATATTTACACCTTGAGTTCTAGATTATTTTCATTCATCTTATCATTGTCAAATCACTTAAATGCATTAAAAAATTTAACACCCTTCAAGGAAGTCCTTCGGATTCACGGGATCAACATCCACCGAGAAGCTCATTATCATCTTTATCTAATATTTTTATGTTTAGTTGTCTTTGTACGCATGTATTCTCATTTGGAGAAAGGAAGAGCCTCTTCTATTAATTGTGTACTCTATCATCCTCGAAATTGTGATTTCCGACGCATGTATCGGTAAATCCTATATTAGTTGATTTTTTGGTATTTTCAACATTATTAACACTTAGCCAAAGAACACCTTAAAACACTATGAGTAATGAGATCAGTCTTATAGGTGTTTAAACAATAGAGAGAAATATGGGAAATATTAACAAGGTTAATGTGTTTAAGATTTGTTTGTGGGTGCAATTCATGATTAAGATATGTAAACCAAATTAATAGTCAAGTACTTAATCACCAAATTTGGGTGTCTACATTCCCCCTCCCTAACTTAATAAATGTTTTTTTCTAGATTAAAGTAAAAACATACTAAAGTGTGTAAAGACACTTTTTATTTAATTTTTTTCTTGATTATTTGATTGTTCGAATGGTCGTGATATGCCCATGAGAGTGAAATATGCACTACAAGAGCATAGTTTATTTCCACATAATGAAAACTAAAAATTTAGATATATTAAAATTCAAATAATAAAAGAGAGAAAGGAAAGATTAAACATGTGTATAGAACCAAATCTTCCCTATAAATGTAGAATAACATGCCCCCTTGTTAAATCATTAGGATATGGAGATTATAGAAATTGATATGTATAGCTAGGGGTAATTAAATACCCAATTAGAAGAAGGTTGGGAACAAAATTTTCACAATTGAAAATGTCAATAAATATTTGGGGTACACAAAACCCCAACATGAATAGCCATAAGAGTAAAAATAAAAATAAAATAGGAATTTGGGGCATATTATGTCCAATACTGATTGAAATAAAGTGTAGACACCTATAATTACGGTGAGAAATTTAAATACTTAAATTGCACTAATTATCTCTTTTCTAGCAAATTGATGACATATCATCAATAGTGTTCATCTTCTCTTCTATTGTTGTTAATTAATTACAATAAGCTAATTAATTAAGTCATCTACCCAACACATACCTTGATTAACAACCTTCAGTTAATTAACAACCTCTTCTGTCAAGCCTAGCTAATTATTATTAATTAATTAGCTCCTCCTCTATCAAGCCTAATTAATTATTATTAATTTATTTAGCTTCCCATTCTATCGCCTAATTAATTATTATTAATTAATTATTATCTCCCCTTCTATCTAGCCTAATTAATTATTATTAATTAATTATCCTCCCCCTCTTATTAAATCAATAAACCATTACTTAATTGATTTAATCCCATTTTATAGTCTGAATCATGCTAATATTTCTCTAAAAGCTTTAATAATCCTACACATCTATTTAATTAATCATCTTGGTTAATTAATATCCCCATTTATCCACATGAGTTACTAAAGGACAAAATAAACTCTCCTAAAGTAACTCAACCCTTTCTAAATCCCCCTTATCCATAACTAACTCTACATCTCCATTATCCCACATTCAAGAGGATGTGTTGATTCCTTTATCCATTGGGCTATATAAAGAGCCCTCCTCCTACCTTTCCACTTACACCTAAATCCTCTTGAGAAACAAAAATAAGCACATAGTGTTAAACTATAAAGCCTTTTGTTGTTCTTGAGCATTCCATCATCCATTTGAAGAGCTAATCTTCATATCCTAGAATCCTTTAAGGATAAAGCAAGAAATATGTTGATTGCCATTAGAGCTACATAGGTCCATTTACTTATAGTTGGTAATCTAGAAGAATAGAGTTCTTAAATTACATGCAAGTTTGATTTCAATATTTCAAAGTTATGATGATAGTTTAGGCCTTGTTCATTTCTTCATCTTGATGGTACTCATTCTTTGTTCTAGTTAGATTAGGGAACTATTTAGGTGGTAGTTCTTACTTTCAATCTATATTAAGTCAAAAATGCACGTACACATTTGGAATGCCCAAAGTGGGACACTTAGTCCATCCTCTATTAATGGAGTCACTTTGAAGATTTTTGATTTTAGTTTCTAACTATTTGTTAGTTTTAATATTTCTAGGATAGTTTCAAAGCTTTCTAGATTAGTTTCAAAGTTTTTTAGATTAGTTCAAAGTTTTTGTTTCACTAATATTTTTGTACTAATGGCTAAAAATCAGGTTTCTTAACTAGTTTAGCTAGGTTTGTCTTGTTTTTATGCTCTTTGCAAGATGAAAGGAGGTGAAGCTCTGCAAAAAATTGAACCAAATCGATAAAATTTAATATTTTTAAAAATCCCATGTTTTTTATCCACTTATAGGAAAGGGGTCACACATACCATTCTCATGTGCATAAGTACAACTCTCATTGTGTTTTTTTACATAGGATTATGCAGGTATGCAAATGATGGTGCGGGCATGCAAACGATGGTGCATGAATGCAAATGATGGCACAGAACTATGGTGCAAGCACACAAATGATGGCACAAGCATGAAAATGATGGTGTAGGAATGCAAATGATAGCGCATGCATGAAAATAATAGTGCATGCACCATTATGTTGGTGCACACACCATTGTAGTATTGTACCTTTCTGTCAGACCAGCGCATGCATCCATATGCTAACGCAGGCATCTCTCTGGTAGCACACATGCACTGTCATAACTTTTGTACCTTTTATTTTTCTTCCCAGGCATGTACACGCTTAAAAGGGCGTGCACATAGCAAAATGGGCATGCATTCACCCCAAGGGTATGCACACGTAGAGCATCTACATATCCTATCTTTCAGAGGCCATAACTTTTGCTCATGAACTCGAAACGAATCCATTTTTATTGCGTTGGAAAGGTATTGAAGAAAAATACGCAATGGAAATATAAATTTGTGTGTTTGAGTTACCAAACAAATATTAGTTTCATTTTTAGTAAACTACTCATTTCTAACATGTATAAATGCTTTGGAAAATTTGGTCTTTGATGTTATAACACCTTGCAAGTTTTATTTATAATCTAACTTCTGTTTTGTAGGTTTTTTTACATGTTTAATGGTAATTTGACTTGTTTAAAAGTTAATAAACATTTCATGTTTAATCATGAGATTATAATCATGTATGCTCTTCCCTCGCGTCCTTTTGGGTGATCTTGGGAATCAGAAATGATTTTTAGGTCTTGTGATCAATTTGAGAATGTTAAGGATTATTTATGCTTGAGTAGAAATGAGTTAAATTTGTGCAAGTGTTCTCCATTTTATATTTTCTTATATTTTTAAACAAACACCACGTATTCTCTTCTCTTGTGTCCTTAGATGATCTTGAGAATCAGAAATGATGTTTGTTATTTTTATGGAAAACTACTAATCCATTACACGAACCAAACAAATGCTAGTCAAAGAAAGGTGGAATCGAGAAAAATAAAATTTCTAATATAGTTGTCTTGCAAGTTGCCAAAAGGAGATCAAGCGCACCACATCTTAATAAGAAAGATAAAAATAACAACACATTCAAAACACTCGTATTAAAAGTTTTAGAAAAGGGTACGTCCCTCTCCAATCAACTGGAGCATAACCCCTTTAGCATAATGCCTTAAACTATAACAATGGGGGTGGTATCGGAACCCCAAAGTAGTCCATGTAAGAGGGATCCTTGTGGATGAAACGGAAGTGCTCGCACTACCTACTTGACTATTAAATCCTTGTGATTTTAGCATTGCAACTTCACCCTTACCACGATCCTAGAAAGATTACATGATGGATGCAATTGATGCCCACTTTACTTGAAGGGGGAAAGCTAATATACTCCCAAATTAGTCAGTGTGACTTTTTGGGTAAATCGTGCCACGCTCTTAGATGGATTGTAACACCTAGGATGAGAGAACCACCTAGGAGAATATACTTTGGCTAGGAGCCCACTATGACCATTTCAAAACTGTGTTGAGTTGTGAGCCATCATTTCATCATGAAACGTGTGACACGTTACTTTCGCTTAGTTTTTCACTTACCCTAAGGTAAGGCAAAAATATTCCAAAGTGAAGCCAACATTTTTCACCCCCATTTTGATCTACTTCCTTCACTTTCTTTTGACACTTTGTTGATCAAAAGAAGAGTGACTACCTTTGTGTTATCAATTGATTGTTTCGCCACTTTTTTGTCTGTTTACACCCATCCATGTTTGCGGCTGGGTTAGTTAAATGTCTAAAGTGTGTGGAGATGTACTTATATCATTGATATCCATTGTGATCTTGATACCCAAGTCAATATTGTCATCATAGTTAGGCTTGGTTCATCACTTTGAACTTCCTTGGAAAGGTTATCTTGTTTGTATCGCGTCACTACAATCTTGATAATTACGTCTTGTTTCTTGTAAACTCAACCTAAATATATACATTGTAAGGTTATGCTACACACATTTTAACAATTCATAGTTGTACTATAAGATTTTAGTTTTATTTCATTTCTACCTTGATTTTGAAAGGTACTTTTATGTTACCTCTTGTGTGTGTTATATCAATATCATCTTGATATCAATACCGTACTCTCTTGCAGAGTTTGGTTAACATATATTGGTGACATTGTTGTGTCACTCATAGTTGTAACTCATACTTTTTGAGATATAGGCATTGATTTAATCTAAAATTGCTTCTAGTATACCTTGTTTGGGGTTGCATTAACTTCTTGTTATTACTTATGCCTTGTTCATTTTGGTGAACTCGACATAAGTAGGGATATTTTGTAAATCATATCATTGGTCACCATTTATGATCTTGATGCCCATGTCGGATCATTATCATAGTTAGGATTGATTCATCATTTGATCTCCCTTTGATGTGTTACCTTGTTTGTATTGTCTCTACACAATTAAGATACTTATGTCACGTTTCTTGTAAATGTGATCTAAAGTTTCTATATTGTGGCATTATGCTGCCCACATTTTAGCATATCCTTAGTATACTTTGACTTAGTTTGATTTCAAACATTGTCCCAAATATTGAAGAGTGTCACTTACTTTGTTTGCATTGTTTCAATACTACCTTGACACTAATATCTCACTTTTTCGTGAAGCTTGATTGACGTGTCTAATTGGTGTGGTTACGTGGCTTACATTTGTAAACCTCACCCTTTAACATTTTGGCCTTGTTGGTTGTTGAACGCGTCATGGTATCCTTTGATTGGGAGTCACATCTACCCTTTGTTAATATTTACACCTTGTTCATTTTGAGCTTGACGTAAATATTGACATTGTGTTAAATATCTTTACATCGAAATATCATTTTGCACACACATTTTACATAGGAGTAATTCCTTATTGATTGGATTTGTGTATCACACTTACATGATGGTTCCATATAATCGGTCATGTGAAAAAATTGTTTTCTAGGAAAATCCCTTTTCATATCATCAAGATTGCGTCATCACAATGTCTATTTTCCTTAGATTCCCTTTGGAAAATCACACACACATCTCCATACTTACACAATGTCTAGTTGGTTTCCGTTATTCTTCTTGAATCGACATAGAATATTCTTCACTTTGAAGAAGTTTGATCAAACTATCTAGGCCTAAACATTTCTAATTAAATGACCCCAACCATGAATAATTATTGTGTGGTTCCTCATGCTTATGACAATACATAACCTAGGTTTAGGCATTCACATCAAAATACTCCCATCATGACTAAACCTCAATTGGTTATTCATGCAAGAGAACCCATTCGAGTAATCCATTCCCCACCTTCATCTCATAGTCAGTGGTATGGTTTGGACACTTCTAATCCAAATTATTATTTGGGTTCCCCCACTCTTCTTTTTATTCTAATCCAAACATAACCTCTTCTTCGAGGATTCTAATCCAAACATTTCCTCTTCTTCTGATGATTCCAATCCAAACATTTCTTCTGAATCTTCTAATGATTCATATCCAAACTACTATTCAGATTCATCTAATTTGACTCCTAAGTTGTGGTCCTCCCCTTCTTTGTAGGACCTATATTATCAGTCACCTAAACAATGTTCTCCTCTAAATATTTTTGTCACCACAAATTATCTTCATCATTCATCTAATGTGACTTGTATGTCATGGTCCTCCCCATCTTTACAGGACCCTCTCCATCATACATTTAATATGACTCCTAAGTCGTGGTCTTCCCTTTCTTCGTAGGACCCCTTTTATCAGTTACCTCAATGATGTCTTCTTCCTTTGAAGATACGCGTGACTCCAAATCACTCCAATCAAACATCAAATACAATTCTTGAATCGCGGTTATCTCTTTCTTTATAGGACCCTTGTTATTATTCATCCAATGTGATTCTTGAATCACGGTCCTCCCCTTCTTCATAGGACCTTCTTCATCAATCACCCCCACAAATTCTTCCTTCTTTGAAGATTCATGTGACTCAAATTCCTTCTCGTAAAATTTATGAATCGACCCATACGTCGTAACCTGTGGACTTGGGACTTAATCCTACTAGTTTATAGATGATATACCATCATATAGGTAGGTTCACACCACCTTCTTCTACTCCCGAGACATCCAAATCCACATCTTTTTCATCCCCCACATCATCTTCTTCTATCAGGTCATCATCAAACATGTTCTAAGTCTTCCACACCAATTAAACCTATTTCTTCCAATCAACCTCCCATGGTCGAAGAACAATAACCTCTACTTGATTGATTTCTCTCAAAATGATGAAATAATCGACTACTTGATGATATCCCTTTAGATGATTACAAATAAGGATTCTTTCAAACTTGATACGCTTGTGTATGGGGTGGAAGAAGTTGATTCCTTTTGTTGGAACATAGAGGAAGAACTTAAAGTCATGGAACTTGATTCTTATTCTATTATTCCATCTTCAAATTCTTCTGAACATGATGAAATGTCAGGATGTAGCATTGATCCGTGGCCTATCTTCTCATTGCCAAATCATTCCTTATCTATCATCATTCCTCAATCACAATCTCTTATGGGGTCAATGCCAAGTATCCCTTCATCTTCATCTAGGTGTGGGTCACCTTCTAGTATCCCTCCATCTGATATTTGTGGGACATTTTCGAGTAGTCCAGTATCTTCTATTCTTGGGGGACATCCAACTATCCCCTTGTCTTCTATGTATGGTTCACCCTCATGCGATCTGTCATCTTCTATTCTTGGGCCACATCCTAGTAGCCCATTATCTTGAATCTATGAGTTGTGTCCTAGTAGCCCTTCTTCTTATATTCTTGGGTCACTTCCTAGTATCCCTTCTTCCTCCATACTTGGGGCCACATCTAAGTAGCCTTCCATCTTCTCTCCATGGGTCACCTATTGGTAGCCCATCATATTCAATTCTTAGACCGTATCATTTTCATCCATCACATATTTCTTCTATCAATGGTTGTGGAAAGCCCACTACCATTTATCTTGTTCCTATCATCAATCATAAATGTTCTCGTCCTTCTCCCACTTCTCGGATCGGAAAAGCCACACGTTAACTTATAAGAAACCCAAAAATTTCTTAATCAAGCTCGAGATCAAAACTACAAAGATCTCTAAAGCTCACAAAAATCAAATGATCTTAAGGTTAAAAATCAAACAAAATTCAAGAACACACATCAACGTAACCATCAAGTATGACGCCAAGTGCATAAACCTCTGGATAGGGACCTCAATCTCCCACATATGAAACCCATGTTTAAAGACAAATCATATTCATTTGTTGAGTGTGAACTCACCAAGATCATCGAGATTGGGGATAATATCACCCGTGATAAAAAAAGCACTTAGTATCCCTTATTAAGGAAATCACACACATCCTTTTTGGATTCTATCACGTAAAATGAATTTGTTGGTCCCGCCTCTCTAAAAATATCAAAACAATATCTAAAAATAAAAAACAATTCAAAATACAAAAAAAGAGAAAACATTAAAACACTACAGAAAAAAATCAAAGGTACAAAGATCAAACACTGCAATCAAGTATTACATACACACGGATGTTTCTTTCTTCCCTTCCTTGCTATTCTTCTGCAAGTCATCCACCATTTTCATCCCTTCGATGTTATTGTGGTTATCCTATTCACACACATTTTATGACATTTATCTCTATGGTATCTGTTTGACCATGCTCTTTTATCACCTTGGTAAATTAAAGAACGATGGCCTCTTAGAGATCCTATCACATTCAACATCTAATATCTTGTTGCGAATAAATTTTGGACATACTTGTTGACACTATCTAATGTCATCATTGCAATCACTTACAACTCCTTCCATCAAGCCACTTTTGGTTCTTATCCCCTTGTAAAACAAGAGAGATGAAATAAGTTTTCGAAAGAAAAAGAATCAAAATATATCAATCAAAAAGAAAAATTAAAAATAAAAATCAAATTGATATATAACTATCTCTTGGGGTATTTCCAATAATCTCTACTTGGGCTATAGATTCCCGACTAGCAAAGAGAGAAATTTTGTGATTAGAATAAAATTCATCTCCATTGGGGCTATGGATGCCTAGTTGGCAAAGCAGAGCAATGTACGGTTATCCTTCCACCATCCATTCACTAAATCACCTTTCAAAATTAATCACTCCTACACATTGGCTAGGGTGTCTTCACTTGTTTTCTATTAAATATTCCCTTCAAGAGGTAATAAATTTCACGTGCACACACTGGATCTCTATGAGCAAAACATGATTAATTTGTTACCAAGTGTCTTTTTAGACCTTGTTCAAACTCTTGCTTTAGCGCATGTCTTGTCTCATGATTTTTTCCTTGGGATAATCACTTTTTCATCGACCACCTTCCAAATATTTTCATAACATCCTCTATTTTTTCCAAATTTTTTAGAACATCCATGTGTATAGAATGGCCTCTTTTTTATGTTTGCAAACACTTTTGTCCCCTTTTAATAAGAAATTTTTTCTCCTTCCTTTCTATCATGTGCGTTTAGGCCAACTTACGTTGGGGGCATCCTTGCTTCTTTCCATAAATTCATTAGTTTACGTTCATCATCATGTTGAACCTATCCATAATGGCCTTGGGTCTCGCTTCTACCCATGAAGATTTTTCCTTTGAATACTCACACCTAAACGCTGGGGCATTTTCACATCTTCACTTTTCTCACATGCACATGGTATTTTTCCCTTGTACATCCCATCTATCATTGGGGGCATCCATGTTTCCTCGTCTTACTCAGTAGATAGTTTCAAAACTTTCAAAATCATCAAAAACATTCAAATATGTTTTAAGAAACATCAAAAACAAAATATAAATCATCCTACAAAACATCATTCTTTGGTTCTCACATGTTCATGTGCATGACTCACGGATCATTTTGATCTACCTCCATCAACAAAAGCTAGGATACTTCATCTCAGACTGGGGCACAACAAGTTGCTTAGTACTATTTCATAGTGCACATTGCTTTTTCATTGGACCCAAGTGTCCTCCGTTATTCCCCTTGCATGTATCCTTGCTTGGGGCACCATCATTAACCCTCATTGTTAATTTGAATAGGTTGGAATTGAATCTTGATAACAAAAACATTACATTATGTTTCTCTATTAGGTTGGCTTGTTTACTTTCTCGTATTACATTGCATTATGTATGTTGCATGCAGTTAGGAATATTTTACTTTCTCGTATTGCATTGCATTTTGTATGTTACATAGAGTTGGTTTTTGAACAATGGATAATTTTTGTAGTTTGGATTTTCATGTCATTCTACTTGTGTTGTATGCTTATATTTTTAATAAGGACTGATGATGTAGTTCTTTTGGCAATATGATGACATAGAAATTGTTCCAATGTAAAGGCTAGAGGCTATTTCTTCTTCCCATTCCTCCACATTTCTTCTACATCACCCTCTTATCAACATTATTCTTCTATTTCACCTAGGGCATCTTATCCATCCCCCATTATTCTTTCCAATTCTCACCTTTTTGATTGTTGATCATCTCCTTCATCACCCCATCGACACTCAAGGAGGCATCTCTCCCTCCTACTAATTCTTCTTCTACTCCTTCAAAATTCCATCCATCTACTATCTTTGAAGTGACATCACTTACGTCACCCCAAAGAGGGGCAAATGTAGACACCTATAATTACGCCCGAGTAATTTAAATACTTAAATTGTGATAATTATCTCCTTTCTAGAAAATTGATGACATATCATCGATAGTGCTCATCTTCTCTTCTATCGTCATTAATTAATTACACTATGCTAATTGATTAAGTCATCTACCCAACACATACCTTGATTAATGACCTTTTGTTGTTAATTAACAACCTCTTCTATCAAGCCTAATTAATTATTATTAATTAATTAGCTCTCTCCTCTATCAAGCCTAATTAATTATTATTAATTAGTTAGTTTCCCCCTCTATCAAGCCTAATTAATTATTATTAATTAATTAGCTCCCCCTTCTATCTAGCCTAATTAATTATTATTAATTAATTAGCATCCCCTCTTATTAAATCAATAAACCATTACTTAATTGATTTAATCCCATTCTATAGTTTAAATCATGCTAATATTCCTCTAAAAATCTTTAATAAGCTTGCACATCTATTTAATTAATCATCTTGGTTAATTAATATCCCCCTTTATCCACATGAGTCACTAAAGGACAAAATAAACTCTCCTAAAGTAACTCAACCCTTTCTAAACCCCCCTTATCCATAGCTAACTCTACATCTCCATTATCTCACATTTAATAGGATGTGTTGATTCCTTTATCCATTAGCTATAATTATCCCTCCTCCTAGCTTTACACTTACACCTAAATCCTCTTGAGAAACAAAAGTAAGCACATAGTGTTAAAGTATAAAGTCTTTTGTTGTTCTTGAGAATTCCATCATCCATTTGAAGAGCTAATCCTAATATCGTAGCATCCTTTAAGGATCAAGAAAGTAATATGTTGATTGCCATTGGAGCTACATAGGTCCATTTACTTGTAGTTGGTAATCTAGAAGAATAGAGTTCTTGAATTACATGCAAGTTTGATTTCAATATTTCAAAGTTATGATGATAGTTTAGGCCTTGTTCATTTCTTCATCTTAATGGTACTCATTCTTTGTTCTAGTTAGATTAGGGAACTATTTAGGTGGTAGTTCTTGCTTTCAATCTAGCTTAAGTCAAAAATGCACGTACACATAAAGAACTAAATGGGCCCCAAAAAGTGTAATTCCATTATACATTGGTAAAAACACCTAATCTTGGTAATTAAACACTCTATAATGTCATTATCGACTTAATCCCTTTAATCCCGACTTATGCACCTACTTTGATATTAATTTTTATATCTTATTCCATCCTTATTCCTATTGCAACACTTTCTCTCCTCATTTCACTACTCATTTAATTACAAAAAAACAACATTAGTAAAAAACAATCCATTACTCCTTATTTTCATGTAAAAATCACCACAACTCCCTCCCTCACTATTGGACCAAACCCTTTAACAAGGAAAAACCATTAAAATGTATGGTCTTAGATAAAATGATCAATTTTCTATTTTATATATCTTTCGTGGGTCGACATTTTCACTCAATGTAATCCTTAATTTTAATTATACCTATGGAACCCTAATAAACAAGTCTAAGACACTCATTTATGGAGTTAGCACTCACCTTACATTATCAATTAGTAATCAAGTATGAATCACTAAAAGGCAAGACAAAAGCTCTCATAATAATCCCTAAAGCAAGATCAGACATTAAGAGTAACCCTATATATATCTTTAGTACTCGTAAATATTTACAAGAGTCAAGCTTCATAAATCAATAGCCCACAAATTCAAGTCAATAAAAAGAAAGCATAATCAATACAAATAAATTATTATGTGTTTAATTTATCAAATATTGTTCCATCCATATAGTATTATATCACCTCTACATGGATAACTATGATTGGTCCGAGGCCTCTTTATAGAAGTGGAGTTGTAGATGACATACATATTGAGCTTCCACCTAACCACTAATATTTTAAAAATATTTTAAAAGATTAGGATTTTGGATTGTGGTGGTTTATCTTAAAGAGTTTTTAATAAGAGTGACAATGATGTAACAAGTATGGAACTGAAATAATTTAAAACAAGGATGTTAATTAAATACGAGTAGATGTAGACAATAAGACATTCTGAAAAGAATATTCAAATTTGGTAGGGTCATAATTGCAAGGCTAGGAAAATGTCTCGGGGTTCAAATAGGAAAGGAAGCTCTTACAAAACAATGAGTGGACTACCTAGCGGAAGCTAGATGCTGGGAAGCATGATGATTCCTAAATAGGATGTCAATCCACTTTTTATACAACAATATTAATGCTATTTAAATCATACATGAAGTAAAGATCCTATTATAATTGAAAAATTTAGGTATCTCATACAAAATGATAAATAAGGTTGCAGTGTCCGATACGTGCTCTAGTTAGGGCATGGTTAAAGATTACAAGTGATTTTGGGTTGTTGGAAAATGGGCATAAGATTGCTAGTCTGAGGTATATTTCCAAACACAAGAACCAATGTCGGATGTGTGACCGATTCCAAGTTAGTAGAATGACCGACGTCAATTGGCTAACCGGTGTAGATAGGGGCAATTAGTAGAAAGCTCTTAGAACTAGTTTTTTAGACTCTCTGTTACTACAAAGAGGTTAGAAATGGCGAGGGTGAGGTTGTAAAATGGTCTTGAAGGCTCAGAGATGATTTGAAGAGGGGGAAGATAGGTGAAAGGGCTAGGTATGCTAAGGTGATCTGTTGGTGGGAGGAATTGAGTATACAAATGTGGAGATAGATAAATTACTGAGATGAATAATAAATATTACTAAAAGAAAACAAAGATGAATGAAGATATGTTAGGTACTTATTGAAGAGTAGGTGTGGAGAATGCGGTGTGATGAGGACAAGAATGGCGAGACCGGAGAGAAGGGACGTTGATTTCATGCCACATTAGTTTGAACCTCCGTGCTTCTTTGTGTGAATCCGTGATTGTGAAGAAGATGATAAATGTCAATGGTTGTTAGTAGTGCTCCAATGTTCTTTCCTTTTTCTGAGTGCTTCATAAATTTGAGTGCTCCAAGTCTCTATTCGTATGAGATCATGAATTGAATGAAAACCTAGGCAAATGATTTTAGAAATGTATTTAACCTAACCAACGATGGTTAGGTGACCGACGTCGGTTGAGGTATAACTGGCATTGGCTAGGGTGGGAATATCTAGGTTGGTCAAAAATAGCCTGATTGTTGCTATTTTTGGTGTGGTCTTCAATCTTCATTTGAGTCTTGAGTGATAGATCATGGAAGGATAAGTAAGAGTCCTTTTAGGTTTGTTAATAGGAGTTAAGTCTAGGTTTAGACTAAGTCCTAGTTGGTTAGGATAGGCTTAGACTTGGTCTCAAGTCATTAATGAGGTTTGAGTAGGTCATGGAGTGAGGTGGCTAGGTGAGTTGGCTGGGTGAGGTGGTTAAGTGAGGATGTTAATTAATTTAATTAAGACAATTAATTCAATTAACATGCACAATAGGGGATATAAATGGGTAGGATATGGTTAATTTAAGTAACGGGGTTTTAAGGGGAGTATGACCCAATTTTGGTGTCTACATTTACCCCTTTTGTCATGTAGCTTGTATTGATAAGTGACGCTAAAAAATAGGAAGTGGTTTCCCCAAATATAGGTGAGAGTGGGGTTTCCCCAAGTAGGGCTGAAGGTGAGGTTTCTCCAAGTGTGGGTGGAGGTGATCCCCCTCAAACTAGGAGATGAGGAGGTGTTTAGGAGTCAGTGAGTGGTTTGATAAATGGGTAAGTGATGAAAGTGAGGGTAGGTGGGTTATAGGTAAGGTTATGATAACTTTGTGTAATGGGTAAGGCCAATCAAATGCATGCACACATATAGATTGTGATATAGTACTAGGTGGAAGAGATTGCAAACTCTACATTGTATAAAGGGCAATAGGTTTATCCAAACTAGGTTAAAGTGATTTAGGTATCGAAGGTATATGATATGATCACGAAGCATAATGAGGTCTGCTATAGGAATGGGTAATAGGTTTTGTTCGATGACACCAAAGGTATGATTGGGATAGACATCACGTCATTAGGCAAGGTAAGGTCATTAAGCTAAAAAACAAGGGTAACAACATCGCAAGGTATAAAAAGTACATGAATTCAAATGAAAATAAGGAAATTCAAGTTAGGGTATATTGGTAATGGCATGGGTAAGGTAGGGCTATAGGTAAATAACATGTCCCTAAACATAGTTAAGGAAATGTATAGGTAGTGTAGGCTTGTGGGTAGGGTGCAATAGGTGTTGGAATATCAAAAGGTATTTCCCAAGAATGAGTTGTGGTCAAAATGGGAAAAATGGTGTGTAGATGGTAATGATAGGTAATGATGTTGGTTAATGGCTGACTAAAATTGGTTTAGTAGGGCATGCCATGACCGATGTCGAACAAAGTTGATTTGGGTTTATAAGGTAAAAATTCCATATTTTACGGAATCATTGTTGTCGTGTAACTTGGAGAAAATGACAAAGACGATTGAATTTTTATTTTTACTTGGAGAAAAGGACAACACATTGTACTTGGCTGAGGTGGAGGTTATTAAGTGGTGAGAGGATCTTGGTAGAAATTTCCACAAGATCGGTTGGAGATGTGTGATTGGTGGAGAGATTTGAGGTAGATTTTCGTCATGGTAGAGGTGGGAGAGGGTTCGGGTGGACCACCGGTGCAGTGGCTAGACATGTCACCGAGGAGACGACATTGAGATGAGGTATGTGGCATTATCCTTACTTGTTATTTGATCCAATTATGTTTTAAAATGAAGAAATTTGGGTGGGAATGTTGATTTTGAAATGGGGGTGAAAAATTGACAAAATCAGGGGGAAAAGGTCAAATATAGGCTAAGTAGGGTGAGAAATAAATGTGGGGTAGATGTGGTTGGGATTAAGTAGGTTTGTAAGTTATTTTTTCCAATTTTTTAAGAAATGGGGAAGGGGGTTTTTGGTGAGCACAAGATAATACCCATAGACATGGTTAGATTGTAGTTTGGGATGCTACATGATGTGCCTCCACCTTTTCCACAAGATGCATGAGAGATGACATGGAGAGGCCTATGTCTCCACCACACTCGAGTGTGTCGATAGGACATGAGGAGAAGCCAAGGTGGATAGGAGGATTGATGATGCTTTGGAGTCACTTATGGTTACAAGCATTGGTGGGTGGCATAGCTACGGGAGGCACCACTAAGACCAGGGCAACTAGACTTAGCCACCATCATAGTGTAGAGGGATACTTTACAAGGTTAGGTGACTGTCCTTTTAGGAACAAATTATAGCTTTATAAGGGCAACCGACTAGGTCGGAGGCACAACTTGCCATTTTACAGGCTCGGTGATGGCCTTACAGCCCATGTAGCATAGGGACATGCACCCGCACAGGGTGGAGATGGATATGGGGGTAGGTTGCTACCTTACATGTGTAGGTAGTAGGTTTGTAGTGCCAGTTGGTCACTACACATGCTCAGTTGTGGCTTTACATGACCAGTGGTTCAATGTAGGCACCACCACATGCTCGAGGACAGGGCCCCACACCACAGAAGCTGCAACAAGAAAGAGCCCCTAGGTACAGGGGGACGAGGAAAGGAATCACAAGTACAAGGTCCGAGGCTAGTGTTAGAAAAAAAAAAAAAATCTTACATGTTACTGTGAGACCTATGGCACCACCTTAGACCATGTTGATGGAGAGGTTTAGGGACTCCCTAAAAAGGAACGGTATTACTAGGATCATCTAACAACCACCAGATACATTTCCCATCCTATTTTGAATACAGGGCCCAACAGGCAGTGAGTGAGAGGACTAGATCCCGCCCTCATAGTTTGGAGAGTAGAAGGAGATGGAAATCCCAGAGACAAGGTCAGGGGAAGGCTATGAGTTCATGGAGGATGGACCCAAATGTGAGCCAGATGAGATTAGACCAAGACCCATACTATGTGGAGAGATGTTGGCAGGGTGTCTTTGGGATAGAGGCGAGAAGGAGACGAGATGAGATATGTATGGATATCAGGTGGGGTGACAATAAGTCACCTGGATATGATCAGTATCGATTTTTGTATATACTAGCCTACGTGCTTATGATAGTGAGGATTTATATGAGAGTTTTGAGATTTTTATTTCATACCCCAGCATGTGTGTCAAGATAGTGAGGATGTATCTAAGTGATTTGATATACCTATATGTATTTTTATTGATGTACATTTGTATTTATACACATAATTTCATTGTTATAGATGATGATATTTATGTTTTTTTAATTTTTAGTGTTATTGGATATTGATGAAAACTAGGTGATTTAGGCATGATTGAGTCAAGGTCGTGTAGGCATGATGGAGTCAAGGTCATGTAGGCATGATGGAGTTAGGTATAGGATATTAGATTTAGGTTAGTTAGGCATGGTTGAGTTTAGGTAATTTAGGCATGATTGAGTCAAGGTCGGCTTAGGTATGGTGAAGTTAGGTTAGTTATGCATGGTGGAGTTTAGGTTTTGGATTTCATTTATCGTCCAAGCTATTGGTAACATGGGAAATAAATTATGATGTATATGTATGTTATGGTGTAAATTTCCAAAATATTTGATATCATGGAAATGTGAAATGATGGTGTAAGAAATAGGTAAGTATACATGTTTATATACTTGTATGTTTGTTTAATTTCCAAGTAGTGTATAAGATGGAAACTAACTAAGGTAGAATGTAAATAGAAAAAGTGGGGGAAATGGTTAGGGTAAAGAGTGGCTGAGCTAACCTCCAAGGGCCCCATGCCCTCGGAGTGTTACCTACATAGCCCCGATGAAAAGGGGCCTCAGGTCAATGTAGTTCTCCCATAAGCTAGGGAAGAATATGATGAGATAGAGGAATGGGTTGGTAGGTTTTAGGCATGATTGAGTCTAGGTCATTTAGGTATGGTTGAGGTTGAGGTCATATAGGCATGGTTGAGTTTTAGGTCATATAGGCATGGTGGAATGGAAATGTCGAAGGATTGGTCCTGTATAGAAGAATCAACAAGTAATGAAGAAGGTGAATGATAAGAGGTGAAAAAAAGAAGCACCTAATTGATAAGAACCATAACAAGTCTATCATACCGAAGATTGGATTACAAATGTAGGACCCTCAAAGTGTTGTATAATTGAGTATTCTAAGGGTGAAGAAAGTCATATGATCACGAAATGTCACATTTATAGCACATCCATTAAGTGGGTAGGAAATTAGGGTGAAAAGGCAATGAGGTGAAAACAGGTTTGGGTTTTAGCATAACCTAGTGTATGAGAGAATGCCTACTTAGCAAGAGACCCAAGATCAACATAGGTAAATCCATGACAAAAAAATAATTTTTCTTTTTTTGTGTGTGCTTTTGATAGATTTATCTATGCGGGAAGTCTATCTGGGATGAGTATATTATCTCCTTGATGTCTTCATAAAGCTAATCAATGTGGGAAGCTTCTAAATATTTTTTTGTTTGTTACAAGAATAATCTTCTTTTGATGGTAGACTAAGTACAATATGACTAGCTTTGTATAGATGTTCCTTTGAGGGAGTAGTCTATTTATAGCAGTGAGATAGAGAGAATAGATGTCCTTTTTAAGGGAGTCATATTTTTGCTAGAAGTTTGAATCAAGGAGTTGAATCCCATTTTTCTTTTAAACTTTTAAGTCATGGACAAGACTATAGAGAAAGAATACACTCTTGTTTTGAAGACAAAACTATATCACATAGAGGTTAACTATATTAGAGAGGTTGTAAGTGATGAATGACCATGGGATTCCATCCCGAAAAGATGAAAATTATCCATGAGAAGATCCATGGTACTCATATTGAATATAAGGATGAAAAATTGATGGGTAATAACATGATCCTTTTTAGCCACTAATCCTTAGAAAGAGATGAGCGAAGATGGACAGCTTCTCAAGGGACAAATGTTAAATAGAAAGAAGGTGATATATAACTTTATTTAATAATAGAAGGGTCAAATATGCAAGGCATTGAGGGGCACAAGTTCATGTTTACCTTCAAGTGAAGATAAATGATAAGCAACTGATCAATAAGTATGAGTAACGATATAGGGTCTAAGCCAATTAGGAGAAAATTTTCCCCGTTTACTTTTCTCCTCTTTGGTTACATGTTGATTTTCCTTTAGGATGAGGTCACCAACCTGGAAGGCTCATTCATGGAAACATTTTTCATAGGCACATTTGATACGCTTTTGGTAGATTTGGAGATGGTTGAGAGCATTAAGACGATGTTCATCTAATAACTCAAGTTGTGCCAAATGGTCCTGGTGAAAGTCATGATCGTTGAGTATCTCTTTGAGTGAGATATGAATATACGTAATCTAGAATTCAAGAGGTGATAAAACTTCTATACCGTAGACTAGAGAAAAGGTGTGGCCACAATTGAGGTACGAATACTAGTGCGATAAGCCCACAAGGAAAAAGGAATGTGTGTGTATTAATCCTTTGCAAAGATCACCAACTACTTTCATAAGACTTTTGTTCAAGGTTTTATTAGTTAATTCCACTTGGAAATTTTTTTGAGGGTATTAAGGTGAATAAAAACTAAGTTGAATGCCAAAGGAATCAAAAAAATCCGTAGGGTTTTGTTTTTGAATTGTTTTTCGTTATTAGTTATGAGGCGATGCGGAACACCAAAGATACAAATGATGTGATGATTGATGAATTGACATATTTTCTCATCTTTTGTAGAGATGAGGGGTATGGATTCCACCCATTTAGTGTAGTATTCGTTAGTAGTAATAATCCATTGATGGCAGTTTGAAGAATGAGTATTGATCTCTCTGATAAGATCCAAACCCCATTGAGAGAAAGGCCAAATGTCTCATGCGACCTATAAGGTGTGACTAGGTGTATGAAGAATATTAGTGTGTTTCTAGAATTTCACGTAATTTTTAGTAAAAGTCACAACAATCGTGGTTGAGGGTTGGCCAATAATATCCTAGGAGGAGAATACATTTAGCAAAACTAAACCACTGAAGTGACCTCCACAAATTTTGTCTTGAAATTCCTTAATGGTATAAGAAATTTTAGAAATTGTAAGGCATCGTAAGAGGATACCGTCAAAGCCAAGTTTATAAAGAAGGCCTCCCATGATGACATAGCAAGGGAATCTTTTGAGAAAGGCTTGTTGCCCATTAAAACTAAGGTCAAGAGGTAGAATTGAAAGGGAAAGGTAGTTTGCAAACTGCTTATACAAAAGGTCACGTGGGTCAGGTTCAACGGTTTTGACGAGGTTGATGTCTCAAAATAAATAAGAAGGTGATTACAATCTTTGTATTGTGACAAATATTTTTGAATTAGAAGACAAAGTGGGTATTTGAGATGCAAAAACCAGGCCATGGTATCCACAAATTTTTAGTGGAATGTGGGGTGGTTTGAAGTTCATAATACCAAAAGGTAGTCAAAAGTATGTCCACATGATGCTTATAATTTTAAAGTATTTCATTACAACATTGGTATATACCATTGACTTGATTTACAACTAGTTGAGAGTCACCAAAAATATTAATTTATTTAACATCTAAGGTGATGGCGGCTTACGCACCCAATATGAGCGCTTCATATTTGACGATAATATTAGTAGATTTGAAATCTAGTTTGAAGGATAATGACATAGGTTCACTATCAAGAGGTATGAGGATAACGCCCGCACCACCCCCCATGCCGACATTTGGAACCATTGAAGAATAAGTACATATGGTAAATGGTATTTTACAAAGTGAGGGTAGTGATGGATTCATCTGGGAAATCAAAGTTAGAGGGTTGATCTCCACCAAGAGGTGCGTCTCGTAAGGTTGTCATGATAGTTTAGCCTTTGACATATTTCTCTCGGTGGGTGGATTCAAGGTTTGGGGCTGTAAGAAGAATGAGCCAACGTACAACACATTGGTGTTGGTAAGGCTTGGCATACATGTAATGTAAGGGGTCAATATTGGTGACGAAAAATGTTTTTTGATTGAGTAGGTAATGGTGAAGTTTAGTGGTGATAAAAACTAAGGCTAAGAATTTTTTTAGGCATGGGTGTATCTTGTTTCGTAGTATAAAAGTGTACGACGAATTATGAAATAAATTTCTTTCTCCCGCTTTTCTCATCGCGACGAGAAAGTATGTCACCCAAGGAATGATCGTGAGTAGAAATGTAAAGTTAAAATGGTTGGTCATCTTTAGGAGGAATGAGCACAATGTGGTTGGAGGATTTTTTTAATAAGGTGTTAAATTATTTGTGACATTCATCATCCCATTTCAAGGAGACATCCTTTTTAAGAAGATGATGAAATGGGTGATAGTGGTCGGAAAGCTGCGAAATAGAATGAAAATTAGATTGTAACTTTCCTTGCAAACTACAAAGTTGAAAAAGGTTGGTAGGCAGAGGCATTTCAAGAATAGCCTTGATTTTAGCGGGATCAAATTCTATGCCACACAAAGAAAAAATAAAACCAAGGAGCTTTCTAGAGAGAACAATGAAGACACACTTCTTAGGTTGAAGGCGAACATAATACTTAATGAGATGATTGAAGATGACCTTAAGGACAAGAAATGCATTTGGCCCGATTTTTAGATTTGGAAAGAAGATCGTCACGGGAAAATTTCAATATGTGATGCATGATGTCATGAAAGAGATAGGTCATATCAGGGATGATATGTAGCACTAGCATTTTTAAGACCAAAGGGCATGACGCTGTAGTAAAATCTCCCACAAGGAGTGATGAAGGTGGTTTTGTGTTGATCTTCCGAGGTAAGTAATATTTGGTTATCATGAAAGAAACCATCCATGAGTGATAGCATCTCGCCGCTGGTGGTGAGATCAACAAGTTGGTCAATACTTAGTAGAGGAAAGTCATCTTTGGGGCAAGATAAGTTAAGGTCGTAGAAATCCATGTAAATGCAGAGTCCCCTATCACTATTGTGACAGAATGATATTAGAGATCCATTGGGGATAATCAATGGGTAAGATGAAGGAGACCGAAAGAAGGCGTTGGAGTTCTTCTTTTACAAGAAGGGAAATGCAATGATGCATTTTCTAAAGCTTTTGTTTCACGGGTTTGGATTTAGGGATGGTGATGATATTGTGGACCACAATGTTTGGGTCAATACCGAGCATATCAGAGTAGGACCAAGAAAAAGCATTGTTATGATTCCTGAGAGAAAGAAACATCTAAAAAATGTATTATATTTAGAATGTATGGGTCATCCTAAGTGTTAATATTGATTTCGATGGTCGA
The DNA here is from genome assembly GCA_018340775.1 of Taxus wallichiana var. yunnanensis. Taxonomy (NCBI): domain Eukaryota; kingdom Viridiplantae; phylum Streptophyta; class Pinopsida; order Cupressales; family Taxaceae; genus Taxus; species Taxus wallichiana. The sequence continues at coordinate 567,295,484 of CM031240.1, forward strand.
TTCATTTAACACAGCTTGTGTCTCGTGGTTAATGAATGATGAATATAAGAATCTTATGCACCAATGTAGGTGAGAATAGACTCATCATCCTGACATTGAATGAAGTTAATAGAAGGTGTATCATCATCAATCATGTCGGGATATAGGAATTGAAGAGAAGAGGGAGCCTCACCATCACATTGTTAAGTCAGAGGTCCCATGGAAATGGTGTTCATGAAAATTTTTTTTAGGAGGAATAGACTATGGATCCATAGACTCTATGGGTGAAGGTGGTAAATTTGGTAAATGGGGTGGAGGAGGTTTGTCATTCTCAATGAGTTTGACACGAGCTTTCTTGGATGTTAATGTTTAAATAATAATTTTAATTTACATATTTATTCTAACCAAAATCCAAATTTATATAAGGACATGCCTTTCCATCCACTTGTTTATATTTAGGGTGAACTAATTAGTTGTCACTAATCCCCGATGTATCTTCAAAAAAACCACACTACTACAAATCGATCTAGGTTTGTACTTATTGAACATATTAAAATTATTTCAATCTAAATAGTTGAAAAAACAACATATTAATTAATAAACAAGTAACCTATTATTTATAAATTAATCACGAACCTTGCATTTTTCCATAAAATGTAACACCCCGAATCTTGACTTTCTCCGAGCATACAAGTGTTGATATGTGATTTCTTGTAAAAGGATGTGTTCTCGATTTAGAAATCATGCTTGATTTACTATAATTTCTTTGCAGATTGCAGATCTTGATCCGAATGTGATTAGACTCTTTTATTTATTTCATTTTGCATCCGAATGAATTATCTCGGAATGAATTATAGAGTTATCCATCTATAAGATCTAGTCTTGGATCAAAGGGAATTGATCCAAGTAATGCTTAAAGTTTGTTCATGATGAATTAAAATCACGCACTTTGAACAGTCATAAGGTCTAGAAGCATTTAATAAGCTAGTCGAGTATGACTCAGTGCCGATCGAGTAAAATGAATTGGTTCCCGATATGGAAGTATATCTGGAAGGTCTCGATCGTGGACCAGGTAATAATTCGGTTACCTACGATTCTCGCAGCAGGAACAAGAGCTAACCCTGTTCAAGAAGGTATGAGGTAGGTCTTTTCTGAGTGTACAGAATGTAGACCTAACTGGAATTATTAAGTGATTAGTAACCTAAGACTAAATCTAACCTAGGGGTTAGAATAGTGTTAATCTAACCTAGACCTAGGCTATGTGTTAATGTCCTAAGTTAGTATCTATGTGTAATGTGGTTAGAATTTGTATTATCCTAAATTCTAACCTAAGATACTAACCTAACTATGATCAAGAATGTAAAGGGGCCTATGGAGGGGTGCGAACCATGGGCGGTGTTTTCTATGTTATTAAATGCATGAGATAAGGATGAAAGACAGTCTTGGCGAGTGAGGTTTTGGGAATGGCTAACTCAGGCCGACGTGGCAGTCGCCAAAACTGGAAATGAACTTGGGATTTTATTTGTCTGGCCCCAAATTTGGCGGTCCGGTGGAAGTGGAGTTTGAGCGGGAAAGTTGGTGTAATTGCATTCAATGCTCTCGGTAGACGAGCTCGAACTCGTGAGAAGGCATGCAAATAGGAAGTTTGTTGGTTTGTTTGGCTTATCGCGATTTTCGCTTTTTTCTTCTCGCTCGCTCACCGGTTCTTCGCACCACCTTCTTTGTGTCAGCATGGCGAGCATGAGGTTATCTAGCTCTTTTCTCTGGCAAGGAGAGTATATATGTTTTGGAGATAGCAAAATTTTGTTGTTCGCTCTAACTTGGAAAAGGAAAAGGAAGTCTAAGCTCTTCCAAAGGTCTCGCTTTGGAAATTTGAGCAAAAATCCGCATGTTAGGCCCTAACCTTTAAAAATCTTGTCAGTTTTTCAAGTGATTTCATTAGAACAACTCGTTCAAATGATTTATGGAATTAGATGTTTATCTATGGATGTCTTGTGTGATTTTTCTTGGTTCAAGATTCTTCTTGGTTCAATCTTCATTTATCCTTTGTTGGGTGTTTATTAAATTCAAACTGTGGCATTATTTTCTTTTGTTTGCATTCTGGCTTAATTATGCGAAACATGTGAAATGTGTGAATGCTCGGCCTGTTCGGCATGAGCCCATGAATCGTTCCTGTGATGGGTATAGGCCATTGATTGTCTGTCGATTTTTGGTCGTTGATTCTTGTTTTGGAAACAGTCGGAAGAAACATTGATGGAACTGTTTGTTTGTTCAGTGTTATGAAATCTTTGTAGGCTCTGTCCGTGGGTTTTGATGATGGTAGTTTTTGATACTTTGTGGGTTTCGTCTGCCTTTTTAAATTTGTTTGGGAACAGTAACTATTGTGTTACGAGTCATTACGACCCAGGGAAGTTGTTTTTCCTTGTTATTGTGGTAACGGATTTAACCCGCTGATGATACAATATGGATAAATGTATTTTATATTTAAACAACTTTGTGGAGTCCTCTAATGAAATCGTATTTGATTTGCTTACACTTGATTTGTTCTCAATGCTTGCCTTAGTTGGCATAGAAGGATTCATTAACTATTTGTTTTTATCTATACTGTTGTTGGGTTCCGCGGTTATTGGTATAAACCCGTTTACAGTATGCAATGTATATATATATATATATATATTTATGTTTGTTTTAATCTGAACGACTCTGTGGAGTCGATGGAATGATTTGTATATTTATTTGAACCACTGTTCAAGTTGAATATAAATGAATATTGGGAAATGTTGTACCAATGACCTAAGGGAATAACTTGTATTTCAATCACTGTTATTCTGTAAGAGTACCTTCGTGTCGCAAGGATTTTGTGGTACAGATTCTCTTGGTATATTTTTACGTCTTCAGTCTGTGCAAATTTGTGTAAAAGATTGGCAAGGGTTCAGTCAGATTCCTTGTTTTGAAATCAGTAATTGGAATTGCTTGCCTGATTTTTAATAAGCTCCGTTGATGGGCTTAGATGGAATCGTATGCAATTATTTGACTTGTTACTGTTGTTCGATTCATATGAATTCTTGGAAGGTAACCTGTATTGTTTTGTACCTTTTGAACCTGATTTTTGGGACACCGCTGCTTTTGTCACTGCTCTTGAGTATGGATAATTATCTTGTGTCCTCGCTCTCATTGAAGTGAGTCGCGAATACCATACTTAGATTTGAATGCGCCTAGGTGAGTATAGTTATGCTATGTTCCTTCCTGTTTATTTCAGTCCGATTGAGACTGGTCATGTATCGGAGATTCTCGTGTGGTCATCTTGGCATAGTCCTTAGAAACTTCAAATTGCTTAAAGCAATGAAGTCTCGTTGTTGACAAAATGATATGCCGAGGTTCTTTGATTTTGAACTTGGATCGAAAACCTTGCTGTGTTTAATAAGAACTAGTATTGAGCTATAGGTTGATATATGGGATTGATGACGTGTTAGCTATCAGACAGAGTTTTTGCTGTGTTCTTTTATTTAAAACAGCGATCCTTCTTGTGGCTTGTTGGACTTGTTGGTATACATACCGGGTGAATGTTTTCCATATGTGGAGACTAGTACAAAGAGTGAACTTATATGAAAGGGGGTATGAATGATATGTTCTTTCTCTTCTATTATTATAATACCGGTAGAGATCCGTCTAATAGCTTGGTATTGCTTTTTAAAATATTGATGGAATCATGATTTTCTATGATATTCCATTTCGATGAAAGTGACGATTTGTTCAATATTACTGATCTTGGATTCAAGATGATTGTTCTAATACTTTCATTCTTTTTCGATTCTTAATATTTGATGAAATATTAGAGAAGAGAGTAAGACTATTTTGTAACGATGATAGAGTTACACATTTGTAGACATTTTGTATTACAAAGGCAATAGTCCGAATATGTTTACTTGTTTGGATAATTGATCTCATTTAAACAGTAGGTGTTTAATGAAAACAATTGATGGATTGCAATTGTTTTAAAAGTTAGTGATTATCATGCCTCACCATCGAACTAACTCATGTTGAATATTTTTTCATATGGTTACCGTAAGTGGTAAAAGCAATGCAGATCTGACAGGATGATCAGATTATTTAATTTGTTTCATAATGAATTACAACTTGATTATATAAATGTACTATATGTGGAAAGATGTTTCTTTTCCGTTAAGCATTGTATCAAGTATGCTGCTTGCATAAAATGTAATTGTATAATTTTGAAAGGAATGGAAATAAGTGTTTGATACTTATGTGTTGTATTCTATTTCTGATAGTTGACCTTCTTCGGTTTATATACCAGAATGGCAATGATATCTTTGTAAAATTTTGGATGCTTTTGTGATTGACAATGAAAGCTTACAAGAAAATGTGGTTGAATTCATATGAGTGTTTAGCAGATCTTATTGTTCTAGCGAAAGCAATATTGAATTTAAATAATTGTCTTTCTAAAAGATAGGTTAAAAATGAACCTAAGCAGAACGCTAAACAAGCTGGATTAAATTACTAATCCCTAGTCCTGAGTATGACAGGACAATATTAAATTTGATTCTTAATCATTTATATCCTTATACTAATAAGTATGATATAAATTCAGTTAAGAGAACTGATATAAATCAAATGAAGTTCGGATGGCAATCTCATGTGAAGGTTATGAGATATTGTCCAATTCTGTTGTTTAGAATCAGGTGTATTCTAATGACTCCTTGATGAGAGCTTGACCTTAATACCTCTACCATGTAATGGGTTTTATAGAGGAGGGTCGTCTTAAGACGAAGAATCCAGGGATCGGGAAAGGCTAACCTTAGGGAAAATTCTTTAAAGTAATTTAAACTCAAGTGCGTAACGCATGTTGTTAAGTAGATCTTTTCGAGGCGGATTTAAAGGTTGACGACACAAGTCAACTGCAGGGTTGTACTCTCCGAGAAGATTAGGATCTTCTCGGGTTACAACAATGCAGAGACTTATGGCGACACCCTTTGCATTGATCGCTAAGATTTACACTTTGATCTCGCACGAGTTACTCAGTGGTCCGATTATGAATGTGGTCATGTTATAAGGCTGCCTAGAGATTCGGGTATCATGACACACCGGTTGAACCGCAAGGTTGAACCAAGATGTCACCATATCCCTAATCCTCGTGGGCATCCATATAACATTATCACCTTGATAATCTACCTCCGAGTGATTCATTTGTGAAAGGAAGGACCGACAAGAGTCGCAGTAGGACATTCTATATAACATAAGAATGGGGTGAAGGACGTATTCCAGATTGACGAGTATGCCGTTAAGGAATACGAGACATAAACAAGATGTTTCAAATCTTTGGCCAAAGTATCACAAGTCGCTGATTACGTTGTCCTAATTCACCTAGTCTAAGGGATGAGATGCCGATGAATAATAGTAACAATTATTCAGTTAGGTTCCTTGGACAGAGCATTCTGAATCCCAGAGTAGGGAAGAGAACCGCAAGAGTAAAGTGTTAACTAAAAACACCAACTCTTTTTACTCATGAATAGATCGGTAGATTACCGAGTCATGGAATGAATAGATCGGAGGTACTCCGAGTCATTACAGCTGCATATGGTTTTCTGTTATATGAATGGTTATTTGATTTGTGAGTTCTAAATTATGTATTTAGAACCAGGATGCAATTATCAAAAAAAAAAAAAAATTTACTTGTTCTAAGGTATAAAATGGAGATGTTACATCTTGGTATCAGAGCTGAAGGTTGCAGCTCTTGGACCTATTGAGTCCATAATCTGATAAAAACCTAAATTTTCTTGTAATGTAAAATGGTTAGAACAAGGGGAACGTTGCATAATAATGCTCCACCCGAAGGAGGAGTGACAACAACCCGTAAACTTGATGAGATCCTCGCTGCCCTGTTGACACAAGAGATCGCTTAGCTGTACTTTGAACAAAGCAGTGATGGGAAATGAGGAGGATGAAGAAGCCGATAATAATAATCAGCAACCTCCCGAGGACAACCCCGACATGGGTGTTGATATTAATGCTGGGAATGCACCTGTCCAACCAAAAAACAAAAAGGCCGATTGCAAGCAGAACTCACTAATGATATAAAAAGGATAAGTCCACCTAAGTATGATGGCACCACATTAGGAGATGGAGCCGAGAACTCGCTCAATAAATGGAGAAGTACTTTACAATAAGGAACTTCTCAGAGGAAACCAAAGCTATTTGGGGAGCCTATCAACTTTCTCACAAAGCATCTTCGTGGTGGGATAACCGAAAAGCTGAGCTAAACATTGATGAGACCAATATTACTTGGGATTAATTTAAAGGCTATTTTAGGCAACGTTGGCTGCCACAACTTTTCTATGATCGAAAATGACAAAATTTCAGAACTTAGCTCAAGGGAAGCTAACGGTAATCGAATATACCGGGAGCGGTTTACAAAACTCCTCAAGTATGTACCGCAAAGATCAAACCGACGAAAAGTTCAGATACGGAAATTCATCATGGGATCAATCTCGTGATAGGGGAGAGGTCGATGTTCACACCCAACCACTATGGAAGGAGTTGTTGAAAAGGCCATAAGGCAAGAACAGAAATTAAAGGCTATTTCTTCCCATAAGGAGGAAGTGCGGAAGAAGACCGCAAACCCTTCTTCAACCTCTCTTGCACCTTAAAAGGACCATGGAAAAGTTTGGAAACAAGAGTAAGTTTCCGTGAGATAAAAACAAGAAAGCAAAGAGAAATAAGCCTCACTGAAACGTAAAGGATAATTTTGCTAAAAATTATAATAATGGGCGAAGCCCTATGGAGGACAAATGACAATTACAAAACCGGAGGCAACTTTGAGCCTAAAAGGGACCAGCAGAGGTCACAATTGTGGTAAAGATCACTACGCAAATCAAGTGCCCTTTGAAGAAGGATGATCGTAATCAAGCAAAGATAAGATACATGCCGCAAAGAGTGGACAAGCAAGTCGAAAAGCAAGTGACACCTATAGAAGTTCCTGTAAGTTATTCGGCATACCCGCTACTATTCTTTTTGATACGGAGCTACCGAATGTTTTATATCTAATAAACTTGCTTCTAAACTTAAAAGAAAAGATGGAAAATGGATAAATCTTGGACCGTGCATAAAGATGGTAATAATTCTGCTCATACAAAGTGAGTATGTGTCTTTTTGGGGCAGTCCTTGACTTACCTAACTTTTCCACGGAAGTTGATCTCTATGTCGCACCTTTAGGATCGTATGACATTGTGATCGGTGTCAATTGGTTAGCTGACCATAAAGCAAAAGGTAGACTACTATGAAAAGAACATAAAATGTTTAGATGATCACCGGAATCAAGCAGAGATTCAAGGTGTGAAACGAAATTTCAGTTAGAAAACTCACAATTTATGCAGCTTAAAAAGGCTAAGAATAAAGGTTGTACTTTTATGCAAAGAAAGATATCAGAATCTTCAAGAAGATGGTGATTTACATGAAACAAATTCCTCTTTTACAAGGTTTCGTGGATGTTTTTCCCGAGGAATTACCAGGTTACCACCCAAGAGAGAATTTGACTTTACCATTGAAATCAAGCCCGAATGTAACCTATATCCAAAGCGCCTTATCGGATGACTACTACCGAGTTAGTCAGCTTAAAGCACAAAGCTTACAAAGATTTTGTCTAAAGGATTGATTAGACCAAGTGTTTCACCTTGGGAGCACCTCGTGATATTTGTGAAAAAGAAGGATGGAACACTAAGGCTATGTATTGATTATCGGATGTCAACAAAGCAACAATCAAGAACCGATATCCACTTCCTAGGATCGACGATCTGCTTGATCGATGCGTGGAGCAGCGGTTTATTCTAAGATAGACCTTTGATCCGGTTATCATCACGCTTAAGGATTAGAGAGAAGATATTCATAAAACAGCTTTTCCGACAAGGTACTGGACATTATGAATTACGCCTACCCTTCGGTTAACTAATGCACCCGCAGCCTTTATGAATTTAATGAACAATATTTTTCAAGAATACCTAGACAAGTTTGTACTTGTATTCTTGGACGATATTCTCATTTATTCTAAAAGCGTTGAGGAGCACAATGAGCATTTGAAGATAGTTTTGGGAATTTTGAGAAAGAGGAAGTTGTATGGTAAGTTATCCAAATGTTCTTTCTTTGATTCAGAAGTTCACTATTTGGGTCATGTTATAAGTAAAGAAGGAATTGCTGTAGATCCTTCAAAAATAGTGGCAATAACTGAGTGGCCTGCACCAAAGAATGTGCATGAAGTAAGAAGCTTCATGGGTCTTGCTGGTTACTATAGAAAATTTGTAAAGGATTTTTCTAAGGTAGCTGCACCAATAACTTCATTGCAAAAGAAGGATAAGAAATTCATATGGAATGATAAGTGCGAAGCGGCTTTCAAAAGTCTGAAAGACCAGTTGACTTCTGCACCTATACTAGCTGTACCAGACCCTAATGGGAGTTTTACTGTTGTAACGGATGCTTCTGGGGAAGGCCTTGGAGGTGTTTTGTTACAAAATGATCAGGTCATAGCATATGAAAGTAGAAAACTTAAGTTACATGAGCTGAATTATGCCCCTCATGATTTGGAACTTGCTGCCATTGTTCATGCACTTCAAGTCTGGAGACACTATTTACTTGGGAAACCTTTTGAGTTGAAAACTGATCACTTAGGACTGAAATATATTTTTACTCAGCCCAATCTTAACGCCAGACAGAGAAGGTGGTTAGAATTTTTATCACAATATGACTTTGATATTAGCTATATCAAAGGGAAGGAGAATAGAGTAGCTGATGCTCTAAGTCGTAGGAGGCACATTTCTGCCTCTTATAACAAGAAGAACTCGCTTTAAAGACGAGGTAAAAAGTGCTTCGTAATCGATGCATACTTTCAAAGAAGTAAAAGCAAATGCTGCACGCAGTAACCTAAGGATATAAGGTATAAAGGTTTTCATTTTGATAATGAAGGAATCTTGCGTTATGAAAACAGGGTATATGTACCTATGCTGAACGATTTGAGAAAGAAGTTGTTAGTTGAATTTCACAATTCACCTTTCTCTGGACACCCAGGTATCACAAAAATGCTTGCTGATTTGAAACAGCAATACTTCTGGAAAGGTATGAAAAAGGATGTGATTAATTTTGTGACTCATTGTCTGAATGTCACGCGGTGAAGGCAGTAACATATGCACCTCGCCGATCATTATATCCTCATAGCATACCGTAGTAGAAAATGGCAAGTAATAACCATGGATTTTGTACAAGGACTACCTATGTCCAGAATAAACATGATGTTATCCTCGTAGTAGTTGTAGATATACCGACCAAGGTAGCTCATTTCATCGCTGGAAATCTAAAGGATGATTCACCAAAGCTGGCCAAAAGATTCGTATACGAAATTTTCAGATTACATGGTGTACCGTAACTCGATTATATCTCGACAGATCCTAGAATGACGCTGGTTTTGGCAAACGCTAACGCAGCCCTCAGAACGAAACTAAACTTCAGCTTCGCATATCATCCGAAACGGATGGACAAACCGAGAGGGTAAATCAAGTGTTGGAGGACATGTTGCATGTAATGTATTGCATGGATCAACAAAGATAAATGGGAAGAGTATCTTCCATTAGTTGAGTTCGCATACAACAACACTTATCACCCATCTCTTAAGATGGCACCATTTGAAGCACTTTACTAAGAAAGTGCGTAACCCATGTTAGTTGGGACAAAGTGTTGAGGATAGAGTGGTAATTGGACCAGAGATTCTCACGTAAATGGAACAAAGAAGTTAAGCTTTCGATTCGAGAACGATTAAAGGAAGCAAATGATGACGTAAGAGCTATGCGCTGACCTTAAGCGGGTTGATAAAAGGTTTGAGCTTGGTGATAAGGTTTTCCTTCGTGTTAAACCTAGAAAGAGTTCTATAACTTTTGCAAGGCTGCCAAGTTGTCACCTCGATTTGTGGGACCTTTCAAATTGTCAAAATAATCAATCTCGTAGCTTATCGCTTAGCATCGCCACCGCTTTATCTCGCATGCATGATGTTTTCCATATTTCTTTGCTTAAGAAATACATTTCAAATCTGTCACATGTTTTAAATTGAATTCCTCACAGTCCAAGACCCAGAATAATCGTGGTTAAACCCACACGAGTGCTGAAACTCGCCATTTGCATTTAAGAAATCATGATATACAAAGAATGTAAGGTCCAAAGGGGACCAGCTTTAGCGAAGAAAGTGCAACTTGGGAAAATCTGAAGAGATGAAAATGGCTTTTCCTTCTCTTTTTCAATGTAATGAAATCATTGACAAAACATACTTTTATGAACTTATTATTTCTAAGTATTTATGAAAGCCGATGAAGGCGACTTTATTCAAAGTTGAATAAAATGTGTCATGACATTGATTTCTGAACTATTCAAATATGGAAGTAGTCACATTGTTCGTGTACTAATAAATTGATTGACCTGAAGGTTAATTTAATATGTAATTCATCGGGACGATGAATCTTTTTAGGAGGGAAGCATGTAACACCCTGAACTATTGTTACTTTCTCCTGAGCATACAAGTGTTGATATGTGATTTCTTGTAAAAGGATGTGTTCCTCGATTTAGAAATCATGCTTGATATGTACTGTAATTTCTTTGCAGATTGCAGATCTTGACTGAGTCAGAATGTGATTAGACTCTTTTATTTATTTCATTTTGCATCCGAGTTTAGTCTGATCTCTGAATGAATTATAGAGTTATCCATCTATAAGATCTAGTCTTGGATCGCTGGAATTGATCCAAGTAATGCTTAAAGTTTGTTCATGATGAATTAAAATCACGCACTCTTGAACAGTGTTGCAAGGTCTAGAAGAATTTAATAAGCTAGTCGAGTATGACTCAGCCGATCGAGTAAAATGAATTGTTCCCGATATGGAAGTATATCCGGAAGGTCTCGATCGAGGACCGTAATAATTCGGTTACATACGATTCTCGCAGCAGTAACGTGAGCTAACCCTGCTCAAGAAGGTATGAGGTAGGTCTTTTCTGAGTGTACAGAATGTAGACCTAACTGGAATTATTAAGTGATTAGTAACCTAAGACTAAATCTAACCTAGGGGTTAGATTAGTGTTAATCTAACCTAGACCTAGGCTATGTGCTAATGTCCTAAGTTAGTATCTATGTGTAATGTGGTTAGAATTTGTATTATCCTAAATTCTAACCTAAGATACTAACCTAACTATGATCAAGAATGTAAAGGGGCCTATGGAGGGGTGCGAACCATGGGCGGCATTTTCTATGTTATTAAATGCATGGGATAAGGATGAAGGACAGGTCTTGGTGGAGGTTTTGGGAACGGCTAACTCTGGCCGACGTGGCAGGTCGCCAAAACTGGAAATGAACTTGGGATTTTATTTGACTGTCGCCAACTTTGGCGGTCGGTGGAAGTGGAGTTTGAGCGGGAAAGTTGGTGTAATTGCATTCAATGCTCTCGGTAGACGAGCTCGGAACTCGTGAGAAGGCATGCAAACAGAAGTTTGTTGGTTTGTTTGGCTTATCGCGATTTTCGGTTTTTCTTCTTCCCGGTTCACTGGTTCTTCGCACCAGTCTTCTTTGTGTTGCATGGCGAGCATGAGGTTATCTAGCTCTTTTCTCTGGCAAGGAGAGTATATATGTTTTGGAGATAGCAAAATTTTGTTGGTCGCTCTAACTTGAAAAGGAAAAGGAAGTCCGAGCTCTTCCAAAGGGTCTCGCTTCGGAAATTTGAGCAAAAATCCAGGCATGTTAGGCCCTAACCTTTAAAAATCTTGCTGTCTTTCAAGTGATTTCATTAGAACAACTCTGTTCAAATGATTTATGGAATTAGATGTTTATCTATGGATGTCTTGTGTGATTTTTCTTGGTTCAGTATCTCTTCTGGTTCGAATCTTCATTTATCCTTTGTTGGGTGTTTATTAAATTCGAACTGTGGCATTATTTTCTTGTGTTTGCATTCTGGCTTAATTATGTGAAACATGTGAAATGTGTGAATGCTCGGCCTGTTCGGCGTGAGCCCATGAATCGTTCCTGTGATGGGTATAGGCCATTGATTTTCTGTCGATTTTTGGTCGTTGATTCTTGTTTTGGAAACAGTCGGAAGAAACATTGATGGAACTGTTTGTTTGTTCAGTGTTATGAAATCTTTGTAGGCTCTGTCGTGGGTTTTGATGATGGTAGTTTTTGATACTTTATGGGTTTCGTTTCGCCTTTTAAATTTGTTTGGGAACAGTAACTATTGTGTTACAAAGAGTCATTACGACCCAGGGAAGTTGTTTTTCCTCATTATTGTGGTAACAGGATTTAACCCGTTGACAGTATACAATATGGATAAATGTATTTTATATTTAAACAACTTTGTGGAGTCCTCTAATGAAATCGGTATTTGATTTTCTTACACTTGATTTGTTCTCAATGCTTGCCTTAGTTGGCATAGAAGGATTCATTAACTATTTGTTTTTATCTTATACTGTTGTTGGGTTCCGTGGTTATTGGTATAAACCCGTTTATAGTATGTAATGTATATATATATAGATTTATGTTTGTTTTAATCTGAACGACTCTGTGGAGTCGATGGAATGATTTGTATATTTATTTGAACCACTGCTCAAGTCAATATAAATGAATATTGGGAAATGTTGTACCAATGACCTAAGGGAATAACTTGTATTTCAATCACTGTTATTCTGTAAGAGTACCTTCGTGTCGCAAGGATTTTGTGGTACAGATTCTCTTGGTATATTTTTACGTCTTCATCCAAAGGTAAAATTTGTGTAAAAGATTGGCAAGGGTTCACCAAATTCCTTGTTTTGAAATCGAATTGGAATTGCTTGCCGATTTTTAATAAGCTCCGTTGATGGGCTTAGATGGAATCGTATGCAATTATTTGACTTGTTACTGTTGTTCGGATTCATATGAATTCTTGGAAGGTAACCTGTATTGTTTTGTACCTTATTGAACCTGATTTTGGGACACCGCATGCTTTTGTCACCGTTCTCGAGTATGGATAATTATCTTGTGTCCCGGCTCATTGAAGTGAGTCGCGAATACCATACTTAGATTTGAATGCGCCTGTGTGAGTATAGTTATGCTATGTTCCTTCCTCGTTTATTTTAGTCCGATTGAGACTGGTCATGTATCGGAGATTCAGTGGTCATCTTGGCATAGTCCTTAGAAACTTCAAATTGCTTAAAGCAATGAAGTCTCATTGTTGACAAATATATGCCAGAGGTTCTTTGATTTCAACTTGGATCGAAAACCTTGTGTTTAATAAGAACTAGTATTGAGCTATAGGTTGATATATGGGATTGATGACGTGTTAGCTACATCAGACAGAGTTTTTACTGTGTTCTTTTATTTAAAACAAATGATCCTTCTTGTGGCTTGTTGGACTTGTTGGTATACATACTTGGGTGAATGTTTTCCATATGTGGAGACAGTGACAAGAGTGAACTTATACGAAAGGGGGTATGAATGATATGTTCTTTCTCTTTATTATAATAATCGGTAGAGATCCGTCTAACAGCTTGGTATTGCTTTTTAAAATATATGTTGGGAATATTTTCTAGAGATTCCATTTCTGATGAAAGTGACGATTTGTTCAATATTACTGATCTTGGATTCAAGATGATTGTTCTAATACTTTCATTCTTTGATTCTTAATATTTGATGAAATATTAGAGAAGAGAGTAAGACTATTTTGTAACGATGATAGAGTTACACATTTGTAGACATTTTGTATTACAAAGGCAATAGTCCGAATATGTTTACTTGTTTGGATAATTGATCTCATTTAAACAGTAGTGTTTAATGAAAACAATTGATGGATTGCAATTGTTTTAAAAGTTAGTGCTTATCATGCCAGTTCATCGAACCGACTCATGTTGACTATTTTTGCAGATGGTTTCCGTAAGTGGTAAAAGTAATGCAGATTTGATAGGATGATCAGATTATTTAATTTGTTTCATAATGAATTACAGCTTGATTATATAAATGTACCGTATGTGGAAAGATGTTTCTTTTCCGTTAAGCATCAGATCAAGTATGCTGCTTGCATAAAATGTAATTGTATAATTTTGAAAGGAATGGGAATAAGTGTTTGATACTTATGTGTTGTATTCTATTTCGATAGTTGACCTTCTTCGGTTTATATACCAGAATGGCAATGATATCTTTGTAAAATTTTGGATGCTTTTGTGATTGACAATGAAATCTTACAAGAAAATGTGGTTGAATTCATATGAGTGTTTAGTAGATCTTATTGTTCTAGCGAAAGCAATATTGAATTTAAATAATTATCTCTCTAAAAGATAGGTTAAAAATGAACCTAAGCAGTAACACTAAACAAGCTCGGATTAAATTACTAATCCCTAGTCCCGAAGTATGACAGACAATATTAAATTGGATTCTTAATCATTTATATCCTTATACTAATAAGTATGATATAAATTCAGTTAAGAGAACTGATATAAATCAAATGAAGTTCGGATGGCAATCTCATGTGAAGGTTATGAGATATTGTCCAATTTTGTTGTTTAGAATCATGTGTATTCTAATGACTCCTTGATGAGAGCTTGACCTTAATACCTCTACCATGTAATGGGTTTTATAGAGGAGGGTCGTCTTAAGATGAAGAATCCAGGGATCGGGAAAGGCTAACCTTAGGAAAGAGTCTTTAAAGTAATTTAAACTCAAGTGCGTAACGCATGTTGTTAAGTAGATCTTTTCGAGGCGGATTTAAAGGTTGACGACACAAGTCAATCGGTTGTACCTCCGAGAAGATTAGGATCTTCTCGGGTTACAACAATGCAGAGACTTATGGCGACACCCTTTGCATTGATCGCTAAGATTTACACTTTGATCTCGCACGAGTTACTCAGTGGTCCGATTATGAACGTGGTCATGTTATAAGGCTGCCAGAGATTCGGGGTATCATGACACCGGTTGAACTACAAGGTGAACCAAGATGTCACCATATCCCTAATCCTCATGGGCATCCATATAACATTATCACCTTGATAATCTACCTCCGAGTGATTCGCTTGTGAAAGGAAGGACCGATAAGAGTCGTGTAGGACATTCTATATAACATAAGAATGGGGTGAAGGACGTATTCCGTTCGACGAGTATGCCGTTAAGGAATACGAGACATAAACAATATGTTTCAAATCTTTGGCCAAAGTATCGCAAGCTGTTGATTGCGTTGTCCTAATTCACCTAGTCTAAGGGATGAGATGCCGATGAATAATAGTAACGATTATTCAGTTAGGTTCCTTGGACAGAGCATTCTGAATCCCAGAGTAGGGAAGAGAACCGCAAGAGTAAAGTGTTAACTAAAAACACCAACTCTTTTTACTCATGAATAGATCGGTAGATTACCGAGTCATGGAATGAATAGATCGGAGGTACTCCGAGTCATTACAGCTGCATATGGTTGTCTGTTATATGAATGGTTATTTGATTTGTGAGTTCTAAATTATGTATTTAGAACCAGGATGTAATTATCAAAAAAAAAAAAAAATTCACTTGTTCTAAGGTATAAAATGGAGATGTTACATAAAATGTAGTGAATCCATAATAGGAGTAACCATTATCCATACATTTGTACTAAAAATGCAAGTGATAATAAATAACTCAGTGGTCAAATAATATATAATATTTTTCCATAAGGTGGGAGAGGTGTTGCATGTTAATTACAAGACCCAATCAAGAAGATGTAATAATGTTATGATCAAGCAATGATACATGTGACGCCGCATCATTATTAGTAGGGTGATATGTTTTGGTGGGTAGTATCCATTCAATGGTGCTAACATCGAGAATATATTGTATAAGATGATAATCATAATGGAAAAATTAGTGTTATGAGAAAATCATCGATGATATTCATAATGAGCATAAACATAAAAATTATTAGCAGGAGGTATACTTGTATCAATCCAAACAGGTGGAGGGAGAGATATAAGGTTACACTCAAGTAATTTTTAAGCGTAGTTTGTAATTGTATCATTGATGTGGGATATGATATAGTGAAGGAAGGAGAGTTACTATGAGAAGACGTGGATGCACCTTGTATTGGCTATAAAAGTATAACAAGTGAAGAGTGAACAATGGATTGAATATCATACATGCTAGAATAAGAAGAATGTGAATCAATATACATATAGATAAGAGTATTAGAATGTGTATGTTCATAAGAATGATAGACCTTAGTTTTGGCATAATTAGAATCAACATATGGTACTGTTGGTGAAATAATTTGTTGCAGAAAAATTAGTGATTTTTGTCAACACTCCGGGACTAGGTCCCTCCTTCTTGGGTATGGGAAGGCTCTCATTTATTGAATGCAGGAATAAACAAAACTGTGGGTGGCCATTATGTTGGGGATCACACATGAGTACTCCAAGAAAACCTATGAAAAAGTGATTGTACAATGTACAATGGAGGAATTTTCTTGGAGAGAGGTGAAGGGAGGTAGGAAAAATGAGAGATGGTTAATATTGTGAGTAGGCACTTGTATATTATCACTAACATTAACCAGATTAGGTCCAAATTCAATAGTAATAAGAAAAAAAAAGTTACCAATATAAAAAATAACAAATTAGAGACACAAATTTGTAGGGATTCATTAATCAAAGAAAAATTTCTTTCTTAGTTGTACAAGATTACAATGCTTGACAAATTTGGGAAGTAGAGGGTGCATAAAAACATAGACAAGGAGATAGAAGAATGTAGCTTATTTCTTGCAGTAGTAGGGAAAAAAATCCAACCCCTTTAGGATGAGATGCCATCCCAATTTATATATTTACAATTATGTCTCTTCACCTCCCCTCATGTGAATTTTCATCTCACCACCACTTGTGACCTTTCATATTCCATAGGAATGAAATTAAGTCCTTTTCTTATTTTTGAAAAGGAAATTTTACAATGTAAAAATAGGGCCACTTAAGTGAATAAGATAAAAGATCCAAAAAGTACATTTTTAATGAAGAAATAGAATGTAGAGAGATAAAATGGAAGAGGTATAAGAAGAGAAGTAAAATAAAAAGATGAGGAAGCTTCTATTGGTGAAGAGATTTCCTCCATGGATCTTGAGAGAATGCTCCAAGAAGGAAAACTCTAACATTTCCCTCTCTCTGAATTGATGCATTGTGATTGTAATTTCCTCTTCTTGTGAGATGCAAACACAATCTAAAGCATTGAATAAGTGCCAACAAAGAATTTACACTATATGGACCTATGATAATTTCCCAAATAACTCAATCATGATGATACCCTTTTGTGATTTCTGGGATAACTGAAACAAATAATGTTGGAAATATTTTTCCTTTACGAATGTTCTATGGAATTCACCTTGAGACCAAATTTTGGGAGTCTGTAGAGAACTTCCTTTCCTATTTGAACCATGAGATAATTTCCTAGCCTTGTAATTGTGACCCTGCCAACTTTGAATATCCCACTAAGAATGTCTTCCCCTCTACATCTTCTCGGTGTTCAATCAACATCCTTGTTTTCAAGTCTTTCAGTTCCATACTTGTTACATCATTATCACTCTTATTAGGATACTCAATGTTTGAATTTGAAATTGGCTCCAAACTTGAGTGTTTGAGATCTATGGTGACAAATGAACTAGAGATGAATGATTATGAAATTTTTACCATAATCCCAATACCCATTTTTAATAAGTCCAATTCCAAAATGTCTATTTTTAGTAAGTGTCTTAATTTATCACTTTTGAGTGTTCTTAATATGCAATAAGTGAAGGAAACTCATGAAATGAACTATTTATAGAACTTACTATAAATAAAATATGTAATGTGGTAAGACTTACTATTTTTAGAAGTGTGTCTTTTGGGTATTAGAATGCAACGAGAGTGGTCTCAAAATTTTTTTATTTCAATGGGATGCTTTTCTCTAATTTTTAAAGGTTTTAAATTGCCATTTTTTTGTAAATTCAATAAACAAGTTTTCTAACTCAAAAATTAATATATCCATTAAAAATAATATAGAAAATTTTTGGATGTAATGTTAGAATCATCTAAAGGGTGTTTTTGAGAAGGACTTGATGTTAAAATTTCATGGAAAATGAACAAGGGAATTTAGAGATATGAGAAACTTTCCATTTTTGACATGAAGGTCCCTAAAATATTTTCAGTAGTATAACAACATAGGAGAGAGCTTGAGATGGAAAAATACACATTTGAAATCCAAAAATGGCTAAGTGTTTCTTTTTAAACCATTTCTCTCTTTGAGTATCTTAACTCAAATTTAACGTAACTAGGCTTAATCAAGTTAGGTGGAGTTGTACCCTAAAAATAGGGGACATGCGAATAAAAGTGAAAACAAGTACACCAAATTTTTCTTTGCACTAGATCATGCCAAGTTTCATCTTGTGGTTTCATGAGAATGAGATAGAGGGGTTAATGAAAAGCACTTGGAGGCCAAAATAGGGTTTTAGATGTTTTTAGGTGCGGACGCAACATTATGCACTTGGATACATTTCTAGGTCCATAAACAAATACTAGCATTCATATGATTCATAACTAAGAAAACTAGTAATTGATGACCTGTCTTTGGCCCTTTGTCTTTATTTCTTATTTTCTATCTGGTATTTCATACCCTATAACCTAGTTGGTATTTTAATTGTTTATCTTTTATAACTCTAGACACCAACGCCTAGCCAATATTGTAATGCCCAGTGCCCCTATCCTCTCTCTGGGAGCCCCGACCCTTTTCCCACCTTACTCCCTTCTTTTAGGTATCTTTTATCTTTTGGGATTATTTTCCATGTATGGGCCAACCTTACAAAGTATTCAATTACAAAATTCAAACAAGGGAATCATATAAATACATAACTATGTGATCAAAATAAGGGACAAATCTCTAAACATCATTACTATCACCTAAGCTTGCACTCAAAATACACCTAAAGTGCTTCAAAGAATCCATTTGGAATTCAATCAAGGGATAAGGGACTGAATTTTTGCATACACAACATAGGAAGGGAAAGTTCATTTTTCCATCCACACATTCTATTTACATTACTACATCTAGCTAGCTTGCTATCAAGTGCACTTGCACAAGGGCATAATAGGACACAATTTCTACACACACTCACCAGACCTACATGGAGTCTAAGTTGTAGTGCAACACTTAGTTGTAATCTCACTCTATTAGGTGATAACTAGGGTTAGTCCAAATCCCCATATTTCATCTTTATTTTTGGATTTGATGTGGCATTATGGGTTTTGTAGGTGAATATTTTCCTTACAGTTATAGGTACCTCGGTGACCAAAGTAAAACACATAGGTGATCAAAAAGAATGTTTGCGACACTTATTTGACATAGTGAAGATCAAGTCTTGACTATTTTCATTGTCACATACACCTAATAGAGGTCTTCAGATCCTATGTGCCCCTGTCAAGCCATGGACACTTGTGTCTAGCCTATTTCGTGACCTACAAAATTTATTCTCGAGTATTAAAGACACAAATCACCTCATGTTCAACAATTTAACCACCTCAGATTAGTCCCGCACAACACAAAAATCATCTAAGTCCATTCCTCTTTCTCTTTCACTTAGGGTTTCATATTTTATTAGCTTATTGCTTGTGTCAAATTTGTATTTTAACATTTATCATCATACATGACTATAAAATTAGGGTTTAATAAAAGTTTATTTTTGTTAAATCATTTGGTGAACCCTACTCATGATCATACACTTGGATCCTCAATTTTCTTCTCTCATGGCTCCTAAAAATCCTCTAATCTCCTTTCAAAACTTTCTTCAAATGCACCTAAATTGAAAAGATGTTATTCAAAAACCATAGAAAATATTTATCTACCTCATAATATGCCACACACATAAGTAAGTGCCATTTTTTATCGTCTATCTGATGACTCTATCAATCCTAATCCTGCATTTAATAAACCCATATTAGAGTCAATTCAAGCTTTACGTTCTTTATTTCAAGACAAAATTCAAGCTATGAAAATAATGATTACATCTCTTAAGTATGAAATTAAAATATAAAAGATTCTTCTAATCCATTGCTAGTTCTTCTTATACATTTCATTATACTTCTATGAATTCCACATATGCGCATATAAGTGAGCCCCAAGTCTTCCCACTCTCCCTGCCTCTCAAGTTTTATATCAATGCTAAGGAACATGATATTCTTACTCATATCCTCATGCGTCAATTGATTAACTTTCCATCAACTCATTGTTATCCTCCTTATCAGCTTACAAACCACCAAGGTCACCCATATCACAGTTATTATCAACTTAATGGACATAATGAAAATGAAAATGATGTCAAATGATAATTTGGTCACCTTAATTTGATATCATTTGACACTACATGTTCATCTCCAATTGCTAAATCTCACTGGGTTCCTAAATTTGATTCATCTATGTATAATGAGCATCATGTAAATGTTACTTATGTTCCTTCTATGGAAATTCAAGAGTCTCCTAAACAAAATCCCCTCAAAATCAGTCCAAACCCTCCTCCTCATAAGTCTTCTACCACGTTACCAACTCAAAATAATAAAATTCCTCTCAAAATCAGTCTAACACCTCCTCCTTGCAAGTCTTCGACAATGTTATTAATCCCACATAAGCTACCACCATTCAAGATCCCTCCCCACCCTACTCCAATTTTTTTCCAATTATTTTTTTGATTTTTTTCCTTATATTGATGAAAAGATAAATTTCAAGCCCCATCACCATCACAATGTCTTTCTTTTATCATCCAACAAATATCCATCACTCGCATACATGGGGAGCATCATAACTTCTCCACTCTTACATTCTATTAGATGTTTATATCATCTCATGCCTTTGATTCTCCATGTTTAATGTCTAATATTTACTAAGAATCATTATAAACCCTTTGATACACACAATACATCATCATTACCATATGAAACACTCTAGTTCCACAATTCATAGTCAAATGTTAAGGGTCTACACTTAAATGAACCTCATCATCATTCACACTCTTCATGCTCTATGCTTCATTGATCTATATTTCTAGCACACATTATCAAACCATTTCCGATGAAATTAAACCCTAGTAATTGGTGTTATCATTGATGTCAAGTGGAATTAATGGAAAAGTAGTGAATTTTCAAGCTAGAATCTATAAAGGAAATGAAGGTTGATTGGTAGTGCCTTCTAAAGGTGTTTGGAACTTACAGAGAGAGTTCATGATGGTTTCAGTGCTTTGCAGGCTTGGATTGTGAGGCATGAACCAATTGTAAGCATGGATATGGTAGGTATGTTTGGACTAGATTTTCTATGGGTCAGGTATGATGGTGTAAGCATGATAAAAATCTCTTACATTGAGTATCAGGTCAGTTGGTGGAAGTCTCGGTCAAATTGGCCTATTAAAGCATATTTATCAAGCCCGATGAGGTATGAAAGGTTGGTAAAAGTCATTAAAATACCATGTGAGCATGAAATAATTCTATTAATGTTGTATAAGGAATATTTGAGTGAAAAAAGGATTGGTTTAGGTCCTAAAGGCAAAATTCAAAAGTCATCCAAAATTGCCTTTGAGAACTAGTAGTGTAGGCTGAGGTAAATGAGATGGGATGTAAGAGTAAAGGAATATTTATGGAAAATAACATCATGTAACATGTAGAGGGGTTATTTTTGGTGCTTCTTGCTAAATTTATTCAAGTTTTACAAAGGTGTGTGAAAGTTATTAAAGTTTTTCTAAAAATTCCCTCTTGAAAAATGCATTTTGAGGCCTTTGGATTCTTAGAATTCAATTTTTTTTATCCTTATTCAAATAAATAATAGAAGAAATTTTTGTAGATAAATCCAATCCTAAGATATTGAAAAGAGAATCAGAGAAATTAGACAAGGAGAAAGAAATTTATGAGAATCTTTACACCAGGTTTTCTCTCTCCTCAAATCTTCTTATGAAAGAGGTAATCTCAAAATAAGTTGTTTTGAATCTAAATGTTTTTTTAAAGTTTTGAAACTCCTCAAAAGTTTTCAATACCTCTTCTTAGTCAAATTTATGGTTTTGATAATCTAACTTTCTGATTATATCATATAGTGTTGTCTTAGACCTTGCAACACATGACTGTCATCCTCAACCTCTCAGTATGATTGAAAAAAATATTATGTGAAAAAACATGATCTCAAGTTGTAACACGAATGCATTCCTATGATGCACATCTTGGAAAAAAAAATTGTGTTCCAAAGTTTTTTTGGTTGAGTAGTGTGAAAGTATAGGCCTTATTGCTTCTTACTGACATTGTGAAGATTGGTTAAAAGTAACCAAAACCTGAGTTATTATAGAAAAATTCTTTTGTATTCTTACATTCAAGTCAGTGAAGGAAATTTATGTGATTGGTTTGAAAATTTCTCCCATAGTATGATCATATAGGTAAGACTGTAAATAACTATAAACCTCTAACATGGGTCAGACATCTTGGTTCTTTTGCAACATGAAAAATTGCTCTCAAATCTAGAAGTCCATCTCTTATGTCAAGTGTGATAAGTAATGGTAAAAATTAGGAGTAATATCATGGTGTGGATGGTAGATGTAGTACTTCACAGGTGGAAACTATGTCAAAATGAGTAAATATGCGGTATTTTCTTGAAAATAATCAAGATGTGAGTTGAACCCCACTATGCAAGATATTGTAAAGGTGATAAAATGGTGTTTTGTATTGATAGGTGTTGTAAGGAGGTAAATAATATCTCTGTAAATATCCATGCCAAAATAATATTCATTATCAAACTTGTTAAATCTTTTCCCTCAACAAAAATGAACTACCATGTTCCTTATTCTCTATGCATTGCTTTTGCCTTGCTCCTGGATCAAACCGTGAATGTTCCAATCTTGCAAAATGATTAAAGAATATGGTATACATCTTGACATAGTCAAAATAATTGAAATATTCATTTTTCATCAAGGTTTGAGCATCAAATCTATTTATTTATTGTCTCAGAAGATAGAGTTTCAAAACCCCGATACTAGGGTTTGAAGACAAAAATGAGGGAATCTTGAAGTTGAACCAACAAGAATATATACATTTTGAGGATATCTATGTCCAAGGCATATGAACATGTTTTAGAAGAAATGGATTGGTTTCGTTCTGAATTAGAAGAGATTTTGATGACAATTTTCTCCAAAACCCATCCTCTAGGTCTATGTATAGGTAAAGTACAAGTTCGTGGTTAATTTCTTGAATATGATTGCTTCAAATTGTAAACACAAAATTTGGGTCACACTCCCCTTGGTCCCTTTTAATTAATTAAACACACCATGGCCCCATTACTGATTATTACTAATATATTCACCTTCACATTGTTAATTATTTTAATTAACTTAATTTCACCCTCAACACCGAGTTATAACTCCTAGTCTTTGAGGCACTAACTTGACCTAACTAACTAAGAATTCTTCCTAAACCTAACTAGATATCTCCTAAGTTCTTATTTCCTTCTCTCATGAGAAATATACTTTCCTAAGTTGACTCAATGAGGAAAGCATGCCAAATATGGGAAGATCTGCCTATTTTTAGAAAACCTAGACTTATTCACCTTAACCGATGTTGGTTATCCCTTGGTCGACACCAATCACCTAACCTCCATCGACTCCTTTATATAAATCTTTGTAACCTTTTACCTAGGTTGGTAATTTTATTTTTGGAGAGTTCTATTACATTCAAGTGTAAATCCAAAGCCTTATGTTGGTACCATTTTTGAGCTCGCACTCTTTTTCCCTTATTTTCCTTTATTCGCATGCTCAAACATTTTTTCTCCCAAATCGGTGGTCTAAAACTTTTCCCTCCAGTTAAATACTTTGAAAAATGCTCACAAGCTTGTTGTTTTTCCCCAATTTGAAGGAAATTTACACGTGTTCCTGTTTTGTGCCCTAATGTCCCAAAATCCACGGGCCTCTACCATTTTTCCCTTTTACCCAATCGTGGAAGTTTTAAAATTGATCAATTTACACTTGTATGCCTTTGAAAATCCAATTCCATAATCAGAATGCTTTGAAAACATGTTTCATTGGTTCAAATTTGAGAAATTTTCTCCTTAGTGAAAAATTTGAATTCTAGGGCATCCTGGTATTTTTCTATATTTTGACGGTCGATGATGGGTGTCATTTTCCCATCAAATTCTTCTTCAGAATTCATCAGCAATGTGGCATGTTATAATTGGCCAAGGGACAACAAAAGGTTGTTTTAACTTATCATTTTTTTGTTTTTGGCAAAAGGGTGAATTTGGTCCCATGGCTCTGCTTTATTCTAATTGGTTCAAATGTTGCTTACGTGGCATTTTTTGATTGGAGGAGGTGTGGCGGGTCATTTTGAGAACTTATTCCTTTTAGCCACTTTTGGCTAAAAGTTTGAAATTTCCCCATGTCCCCGCAGTGTGCTAATTTTTCCGAATTTAAGTGGCAGAGAAAATTTATAAATTTTTCCCGAAATTGATGACATGTCCTTTTTCATTGGATGGGGAAATTTTGAATAAAAGGTTAAAGTGAAAGGAAAATTCCTAAGGCCCACAAAGAATCACAGTGGCCACGTGTCATGTTCACATTAAAGGTAGAAGTGGAGGTCAAAGGAGGACTTAGATTTTTTTTTACTTTTGGCGAAGGGGAGCAAAAGTTGTGAAGTTACAGGTCTGCTTGGGCCAATCAAGAGGATGCATGGAAAGATTAGGGGAAAAGGGAATGTAGATCAATGGTGGATTTGGAGATTTTTTTCCTTTTTGGGTAAAAGGTGCTAAAATGCTTAAAAGGGCACGAGCCCGCTAGATTAATTTTATGCCTTAGTATTTTTGGTTTTGAAAGGCAAGGCAGGTCGACGGACCACCAGAGGAAAGAGGGAATTGTTTTCTTTTTGAAAAAATGAGTTAAAAGGGTAATTTTAAGTGTGGCTCTGTAACAAATCAAAGGGAGACACGTGTCCAAAGTAATACAAAAAGGAGGTGCGGGCTGCCGGTGAGTTTTGAAACTTTTAAATTTTTTGAGTTGGCTAAAGTTTGAAGGAAAGTTGTGGCCCCACAACAAATCACAAGGAGACACATGGCAAGTTCAGGATTGGAGCTTTGGGCCTCGGGGAAAGTTGATATTTTTTCCTTTTTTTGGCATAAAAGGTTAAAGTTGCAAAGTGAGACTGCAGCTCCATCAACGGTCATGATTGAGCCACGTGTATGGGTCGAGATCAAAGAGGGATTCCGGAGCATCCGGTATTTTTGGAAATTTAGCTTTTATCCTATAAAGGTAAGGAATCAAAAGGAGGAACACAAGCCCGTAGACAATAAGTGAATGACACGTGTCAAAGGTAGAATCAAAGATGTGGGTCCGCATGAGGATAAATTGGAAAATTTTCTTTTTCAAAATAAAGGTTAAAATGTGCTTAATTGATCCACGATTCCAAAGGATCCCACATTGAGACACGTGTCGTGCCAGAGAGGCAGAAAAAAGTCAAAATTTTCCATTTTTTTCTAAATTTTTAAAAAGGAAACAATGAGCTCTTGGGTCTCGCATCCAATGAAATGGTGCCACGTGGCCGCCGTAATAAAAGGGTCAAAAGCTAAAAATAAAAATCCCGTGCTCACACCGAATCAAATCTCGCCACGGGCCATTCCTTATAAAATGTGAAAAATGGAAAAAGGTGCCTCCAATGATTTGTCTCCATGTGAAGGGCTCGGATTAAAGGTTTAAAGTTAAATCAATGGTAGTTGTGCATCGTTTTTACCCTGCCACCATTTTTTTCCCTAGAACACTCTAGGAAGTTTGGAAATGTGGTTTTTGCATTGATTTTCATTAAATTTTTGAAAAATTCATGTTGTTTATGCCTGCAAGGACCAATGCAACAATTTTTGAGGATCAATTTGAAGATCGTAGATGTTTTTGAAGTGAAATTCTACCCTAACTTTGTCCAAAAACGCAAAATATAAAATCTTGAAGTTGCGAGTCAAATTTTGGATGGATAAGGATGAAATAATTAAGGAAAGGGGGTTTGCATGCTTTGAAGATGAAAAATGTGCCTCCAAAATGGATAATGATGTGAATTTTGAAATAATTCATCTCTTTCGAGACAATGGAAAAATTTTGGACATGTTTTGTTAAACGTCCTTGTCTGTAAATCATGAGGAATGTTTGTAACAAATTTGATTCTTTGGCATATTATTTTCTTGGGAAATAAGGATCAAAGGAGATTTAATACTATATATTTCATGAATTTTTGAAGCAAAGGGTTGGAAGAGTTTGAAAATCCTGGAAAACAAAAAAATTCATGGGAAAATCTAGGAAGAAGCCCTTTGTTTGAGTGATCATTTGAGTAACTCATGTATTTATCTCTCGTATCGATTTCAAATCATTTTGAGTTAGTTTCACATGTATAGCCATAAACAAGCTCTGAGTTTGTTTTCAAAACATTCCCCTACTGATAAATCTGATCAAGTTTGAGTTATTCTCATGTTATCTCTTTAAACAAAACTTGTGAATGCTTACATTTCGAATGCCTTTCAATTTGTGTTTCTTGTTTCTTGTTGTAGTCTTGTGTTTAAGGTCTCTCTTGATCATACATGATCTCACTCTTGTGATGGTTTAGTGGCATTTGTAGTATCACATTCAAAAGATCTTTCATATGATAAAGAGATAAACAAATTTAAAATCACTTTACCTTCTGTGATTTCGAGATTGTTTGTAAACCTTTGGGTGCACCTTGGGTCATGATCAAATAGTGAGTGCTAAATGCTTCATTGGTTCAATCTAACTCAATATTTTGTGATATATGATCAAATATTGTGTGGAAAAGTGTAGATATGGTCCTCCATTTGATGCACACATCTTGGTTGAAGGAATGCTTAACCATTTTGATACTTTCTACTGTTAAGTTTCTCAATATTTTGCTGAAATCCTCATAGAGTATGGTAGATCTTGTTTATCTTATCTAAACTCCCACCCAAAAAGTCATCCAAAACAACAAATCCTACCTTGTTTTACCCCTGTTTTGACCTGTATACCCAAAGAAGATCAAAATCCATTTGCTAAAGTATGCAAAATAGATAAGGATTTCAAATGTCTTTAGTAACCCTTGCCTTACATTGAAATTATCTCCATAACTCAGGGAGTGACAACTTGTGAAAGTTAGATTTACAATGTTGATCATATTTTCCCAAGGCCTTTTCATATTGTTTTAAAAAATTGAGGGATATCTTCATCTCATTCACCATTTGAGGGTTACAAAATAGGTTCTCTTACCTTGGTTGAAAGTCACAACCTAAAACAGCTTAGGACAAGATCAAGTCCTATTTGAGTGCTATCCATCTCTCCACAAATCTTGTTCTAGTTAATTCATATCCCCGGCTACAAAACAACATACATCACAATATATCTGCCTTTAAGATTCATGTTAACTCTATATTGTTGCTCACACCGAAAAGGAGAGAAAATTTAGGTACCAACACTAGTGGTGCCATTTCCAGGGACCCTTAGTCCAAATTGATCCATGTTCATACACATTTGAGATATTCAAATGCATATCAAACCCTAATAATGTCCTCAGTAAGTGTTGTCTACAAATACATTGTTAAAACATCATTCTCTACTAAAATTTTTAAGTTGTATGTAAAGGTTTCAAGATCTACCTACAATTTTATCGGGCTTCAACAGCTTTTGACCTTTGTATTTGCATTTTTGATTGATAAATTCAAGTAAAGGAAGATTTGATATATAAAATTTTGCAAGATTTTTAGTGTTGATAGGTATTTGATAGAGTATTTTAGTGCATTTTCACAACTAGGGTGAAATTCCTTAGTGGCAACTCCATGATGTTTTGATCTTAATAAATACAAGTGTCTTAGCATTCTCGTCATTTGTTTATTTTGGTGTTGCTAATCTTTGCCAAACCGGAAGGAAGAAGATCTCTTTTCATTAGAGACTCTGCTAAGAAGTTATTTTAAGATTCAAGGAATTTAAATTTAGAAGGGAGAAGAATTTGGAAGGTGGTTAAAGAGTAGGGCTCAAGGAAAGAATTCCCCATTGTTGAACTTGAGATTGATCAGCCTGTCATTGAGGACTGCAGTTCTTCTTTAGGTACATCTGAGTCTGATAGTCCTTTTGAAAATTTGCATTATCCATCTAGAGAGGGACGTTCATTTGTATTTGAAAATATTTCTCCTCTTTCTGCCCCTATTTTTTCCAAATCTACTAGAGTTTATCAAGAAGCTAATCCTATATGGGATATCCATTTTGAAGATTACATTTCTATTCCCCAAATACCTCTCACTCCTCATCATTCTGTTTCTCCTCCAAGATCACCACCTCAATACAATATGTCTCAACTTAGACCTCCATTTTTTTAATACATTTGGTCCTATAAAATTTAGAGGAATGGATGGTTACCCAAATGTTGTCCCTCAAGATGTCGGAATAGGTTGCCAAAGTTCCAAGGTAACAATGCTATAACTGGTGATCAACATCTCAAACTTTTTGTTAACATGATAGAGGATTTCGAAATAGAGTTTGAAGATGTGTATGTAAAATTATTCATTCATACACTAGAAGAGGATGTAAGGGATTGGTACAAGGATCTACCTGATAATTCTATTGATTCTTGGACTGAGATGAACAATGCATTTAGGTTACAATATGGTGATAAAACTGATCCTAGGTTCTTATTGTCTGAATTTGAAAATATCAAGAAGAACCCCAATGAATTAGTGCATGACTTTAACACAAGATTTAACAAAACATTGAGAAGAATGCCTATTAATCTGAGGCCTTGTGATGAATCTTGTTTGATCAAATATGTAGATGCATTTGATAAGAAAGAAAAATATTACCTAAGAGACAAGAACCCTACCAATTTAAGGAAAGCCTTTACCATGGCACC
Organism: Taxus wallichiana var. yunnanensis; assembly: GCA_018340775.1. Lineage (NCBI taxonomy): Eukaryota > Viridiplantae > Streptophyta > Pinopsida > Cupressales > Taxaceae > Taxus > Taxus wallichiana. Next base: position 567,324,368 of record CM031240.1, read on the forward strand.
GCAGATTAAAAATAACATTAAGGCTATTGGTAAACCTCTCAAAAGAGATGGTGTAAATTTAATTACCCCGAGAAACCTCAAGTTAGCAAGGGTGCTGATTTGGAGGAGGTTATGAAAAATTTGGCAGGGGTAATCAAAGAAATATCATACAAACTAGCCCTAGGCAGAGAAGGGGATTGGGTAGACTTCACAAGGTCAGAAAAAGGCACAAAACTATGATAGATTTTTAAATCATCCTAGAGGTGATCAAAGATCTGATGATAAAGGGAAGGGACCAATGAGGTCTATAAATATACATCCTTAACCACGTGAAGGAAGAGTGGTACCTAATCCCCTAACTGGTAGGGTTGTTGTTATTCAAGAGGTGGTTGATATTGGTTGGTGTGATAAGTGTTTTCTACCCCATCCTCCATGTGAAGTGGACCAGTAAGATAATGAAGCTAATAATGAGGATGGAACTGATGATGATATCTTCATGGTGGGCTATTCTTCAAGCTCACAAGAAAGAGCAACATCAACTGAGGTAATAAGTGTAAGGACTGCTACAAGTTTTTGGGATTACATCCAATGGGTATAAGTCCTTCTTCCCTCTCATAATCTTGAAGCTGATGTAGTGCAAGCTTTTGAAATTCCTAACAATGACTTTGAATACTTAAGAGCTTTCATGATTAAGAAGTATGATGGCAGTATCCCTTCGAGAGGAAGGTAGACAATTGTTAATGAATGTTGTTGTAGCTCAAGAGAAGGACTATAACACTAAGAGAAAAGTTGTTAAGGGAGTTGGGCCTCAAGCCAAACCTAAAACACCCTTGCTTACAAGAATTCCCAAAGAGGCTCCTAGAAGAGAAACACCTTTCAAAAGCTCTTGTCCCATGAAAAATTACAGTCCTCCTTATGCCCAAGATGCCAAGAATCCCATGTTGTCTAATGAATCTTCTCATCTCCTTCCCAATGCTGCCTTGCCAAAGAAATTTCCTATGACATAGCCTAAGTATTGAGCCAAATCAAAGTGAGTGTTCCAATCATTGAGTTGCTTAGGATTCCTGAGCACAAGAAAAGAGCATTTGAGTACCTAGGTTTGAAAGAAGAAAAGAGTACTCCAAGCAGAAATGTAAACATTGTTAAAACTCCTCCTCAGATCATTATAGACCTTAAAACACCACCAAAATTAGAAGATATTGGAGAGAAACCTGAGGTATACTTGGGGACATCCTTGGTTGATTCCCAATTTAATGTTGATCCATTCTTTACAACTTTGATCATAAAGGATAGAATACTTCACAATTGCATGTTTGATTCCAAAGTGCATCATGCAATGTAATGCCTCTAGAAGTCATGAATGAGTTGGATATCAAAGTGAAAATAGCCTATGGGAAGTGTACTGCCATGGATTCAAGGGAAGTGCCAGTAGTTGGTTGTGTGAAGGTTTTGTTGGTACAACTTGAAGCTTATCCGGTAAGAATTTGAAACTTGATGTTGTAGTTATTGATTGCCCTACCAAATGGGGCATGCTTTTGTCAAGAAAGTGGGCTACAAGTGTTGGTGGGACTTTTTATATGGATGTGCCTTTTGCCACCATTCCCATTGAAGGAAGCCTTATCAAGCTTTATGGAGATAAAAAGATGTTGTACCTTATTGAAGATCCCAACAATGCTTCCTATGAAGTGTTGTTTGCTGATAACTTTGTTGGGTTTGCTGAGGAAAAGAACACAATATGGATCAATAAAAATTCCTTGAACATGTATGTTCTCCTTGTACCTTTCTATTTGATGGAGCTTGCTCCAAATTTAGAAATGGTGCTGGTATAATTATGATTTCTCCTAGCTTGGAAGAGTTTGTTTTTTCCTTCAAGCTTAATTTTGAATGTACTAACAACATTGCTGAGTATGAATAATTGTTGTTAGTTTTGAGAATTTCATAGAAGTATGTTGTAAAGGAATTCATTGCAAAAGGAGATTCGAGAGATAGTTGTCAAATGAATAAGAAAATCGTATGCTATAAAATCAATGGATGAAACAAGATAAACATGTAGTTTGGGATCTAATTGAGATGTTTGATTCCTTTAACATTGTGCATCATGATAGAAGTTTCAATGTTGCTGATAAAAAGTTGGTAGTGTTGGGGTCAATATTTGGAAATTGCACCATTTCACCTTATTATTAGTACAATATTGAAGTGTTAACTAGGCCAAATTCCCTTACAACATCAAGCATTGGCAAGTGTTTAATGATGATTCTCAAGTGCAAAGGTTCTTGCAAAATCAAGATGAGTTTGTAGATCAGAGTATTGATTGGGAACCAATGGTATGTGTGACTGAAGGAAGAGAGATTTTTTTTTGGAAAAGATATCATCTAATTGAAAACTAACACCATTCCTAGAGGTCTTGTTGCACTTGAGTCAAATTTTGACAATGTTGATTACATCATCAATAGAAACATGTCTGCCTCAAGGGATGTGGAAGAGCATAACTTGGGCACAAATGATAAACCAAGGAAATTTTGGTTGGGCAGCAATCTAAACAAATAAGAAAAACAGTCCTATGTTCAACTATTGAAGAAATATCAGGACTATCTGGCTTGGTCTTATTCGGAGCTGAAAGCATATAGAAGAGATTTGTTTCAGCATGAGATTCCTCTTGAAACAAATTCCAATCCCTTCAAATAGAATAAGAGGACAATTAATCCACTTCTCTCCATGAATATGCAAGATAATTTGAATAAATTGAAGGAGGGAGGGATCATTCAACCCACAACGTATTCATCTTGGGTTGCAAACCTTGTGCTAGTCGAAATAAAAATGGAGATATCGACTTTGCGTAGACTTCAAAATCTAAATAGAACTTCATTAAAGGGAAATTTTCATTTGCCAAACATGGAAAACATGCTGTATTTAGTGACTAGATCTGAGTTGTTGTCCACCTTAGATGGTTTCTCTAGCTATAATCAAGTTGTTGTCAAGGAGTCAGAAATATTTAAAACTACCTTTACCACTCCTTGGGGAACACATGTTTATGTAAGGATGCCTTTTGGTCTTATGAATGTTGGAGCTAATTTCCAAAGAGAAATGGATGTTGCTTTTTCTGGTTACATAAATGACTTCATTGTAGTTTATTAGGATGATGTGACTGTGTTTTCAAGGAGCAGAAAAGATCACTTGCAGCACTTAGAAAAAATGTTGATCAGATGTAGAGAATATGACATTTCTCTCAATCCAAAGAAGTGTCATTTTGGGGTGCAAAAGGCCAAGCTTCTTGGTCATATTGTATCAAAAAATGGTGTCATGATTGACCCTGAGAGGGTAGAAGAAATCAACAAAGTTCCAATTCCAAGAACAAACAAAGGCATTCAATCTTTTTTTGGGAAAATAAATTTTATTAGAAGGTTGGTGACTAATTTTACTGAATTGACTCTCCCCATTACATGCATGCTGAAGAAGGACAAGGTCATCGGGTGGGAATAGGTAGCCATTTAGGATTTTGAAGGAATCAAAGAAGCACTTAAGCATGCACCTGTTTTCGCCGCTCCGAATTACAAGAAACCTTTCCAATTTTTCTCTTTTACCTTTGAAAATACTATTGCATTTGTTTTGATCCAAAAAGATGAAGATGGGGCTAAGAGGCCTATTGCCTTATTTAGCAAGGCTTTACAAGTCACTTGAGCTAAAGTACACAATCATGGAAAAATAAGCATTTTCCTTAGTGAAAGTGACAAAGGTTTTCAGGCCTTATATCTTAGTTTAAAAGTTGTTGCTTATGTTCCCCACACCATGGAAAAATAAATCTTATCGAGATGGAGATCTTAAACAAAAGATGTAGATGGGTGAACAAACCGTAGGAGTATGACATGGATATCCAAACCATAAAGTTGGTATGAGGTTTGGGCTTGGCTAAGCTTATGGCTGAAAGTAACCTCGCAAACCGTGGGAAGTGAATGAAGTAAAAGGAGAGAGGGCAGATGTACTCGAGGAATTGGTAAATTCCGAGTGGTACAAGGATGTGATCTTTTACCTCGGCACCTATGTTGCCCTAACTATTTAAATAAAAATTAGAAAAGAGCCCTCAAGATGGATTCTCAAAAGTACATCATTACTGACTTAGGGCTATCTTGGAAGAGCCCTAAAGTTGTCCTCTTGAAATGTGTAATTAAAGATGAAGCTCCCAAAATAATTGCTGATTTCCATGGGGGATTTTGTTGAGGACACTTTGCTGGAAGGGTTACAACACATAAAATTTTGAGAGCTAGTTATTGGTGGCCTACTCTCTTAAGAGACAACTCTGCTGGTTAGAAAATGTGAAAGTTTTCAGCGTTTCTCATTAAAGCTTCAAGCACCCTTCCTTTGCAGCCTGAATCAGTTGAAGATCCTTTTAAATAGTGGGGATTGGACTTCATTGGTGATATTTCAGACCCTTCTAGTGCTGGACATAAGTGGAATCTTGCAGCCACAGATTACTTCACTAAGTGGGTGGAAGCAATCCCCACTTAGAAAGCAACACACCAAGTGGTTATGGACTTCTTGTTGAATCACATCATATGCATATTTGGTGTGCCAGTAAAGATTTTTGCTGATAATGCCATGTGTTTTAGAGCTAATCCCTTGATGGAAATGTGTAAGGAGTATGGAATCAATCTGACTTATGCTTCAAACTACAACCCTTAAGGGAATGGACAAGTTGAGTCCAAAAATAAGAACTTGTTAAAGATCATTAGGAGAGAACCTTGGAGTTGAACAAGATAAATTGGGGTGAACAACTGAAATTTGTAGTTTGGGTTGATAGAATCACTACCAAAAGAGTTACTAGAAAGAGCCCATATGAATTGGTGTATGGAACTTAAGCTCATGTTGCCCTTACACCTATAATTATCTTCATTTCAGTTTATTTTAAAAACTTGAAGATCAAGAGGTTAGTCCATATGAAGCAAGGATTAATCAAATTGTTGAGCTCGATGAAGAAAGAAGAGCATCCCACCAAAGGAATGTCAAATTTAGAGAGAAGTTGAAAATATTGTTTTGACAAGAAGGTCACTCCTAGGGCATTCAATATTGGAAACCCGGTTTTGTTATGGGATAGTAGAAATGAAGATAAGGGAAAACATGGTAAATTTGATGCGTTATGGATGGGCCCTTACTCCATTGATATTAGAATTGGTGAGAATATTTTTTTTTCTCGAAAGACTTAGATGGGGAATTTCTTGAAATTCCTATTAATGGCAGAAATCTAAAACATTTCTTGGACTAATCCCCAAATTTGAGGTATGCACCACTTGTATAGTGTATAATATTTGTTTTTGTCTCTGTTTTTGCCTTTTGTCTGTTTATGGTTCACCCTGTTCTTAGTAGCCATTTTTAGTTTCTTGGGTTTGGTTTTCACTCTCCAGCTTTGACTCCATTTCCCAATGGTTACTTTTGGAACTTTTTGTGCTTCTTTTGTTCTTGTGGCACTCACTCGGAGTGCCCATCCCTAAGAAGGAGCCGATGTTGGTACCATTTTTTAGCTCAATGCATATTTTTCCCTAATTTTCCTTTATTCTCGCATGCTTTGAAATGTTTTTTCTCCCAAATTGGTGGTCTAAAAATTTTCCTCCAGTTAAATTCTTTGAAAAAGGCTCACAAACTTGTTGTTTTTCCCCAATTTGAAGGAAATTTGCATGTATGCCCTGCTTTTGTGCCCTAATGTCCCAAAATCCATGAACCTCTACCATTTTCCCCTTATAATCGATTATGGAAGTTTTAAAATTGATAAATTTACACTTGTACGCCTTTGAAAATCCAATTCCATGATCAAAATGCTTTGAAAACATGTTTCAGTTGGTTCAAATTTGAGAAATTTGTTGTCCTTAGCTTAAAAATTTGAATTCTAGGGCATCCCTTGTATTTTTCTATATTTCGATAGCTATACGAGCATCATTTTCCCATTAAATTCTTCTTCGAACTCACATGCGACGTGGAATGTTCTAATTGGCCAAGGGACACAAAAGATTATTTTAACTTATCACTTTTTTCTTTTTTTTTTTTTTTTTGGCAAAAGGGTGAATTTAGTCCCACGGCTCCGCTTTACTCTAATTAGTTCAAATGTTGCTTATGTGGTGTGTTTTGATTAGAGGAGGTGTGGTGAGTAATTTTGAGAACTTATTCCTTTTAGCCACTTTGGCTAAGAGTTTGAAATTTCCACGTGTCCCCACCAGTACTAATCTACCTAAATCAAGTGGCGGAGAAAATTTCTGAATTTTGCCCGAAAGTAATGACATGTCCTTTTTCATTGGAAGGGAAGCGGGTCTTTTGTGCCTTAAGCCATTTTGGATAAAAGGTTAAAGTGCAAGGAAAATTCCTAAGGCCTCGCAAAGTGAATCACTTGTGGCCACTTGTCATGTTCACATTAAAGGTGGAAGTGGAGGCCGATGGAGGACTTAGAATTTTTTTTTCCTTTTGACGAAGGGGAGAAAAAGTTATGAAGTAAGCCGCAGTGCTCGGATAATCGAGAAGAGGATATGTGGAAATATTAGGGGAACAGGGAATGTAGATCAACGGTGGATTTGGATAATTTCTACCTTTTTGGGTAAAAGGTGCGAAAATGCAAAAAGGGGCACGAGCCCACCGAGTAATTTTATGCCTTAGTATTTTTGGTTTTGAAAGGCAAGGTAGGTCGAAGGACCACCCGAGGAAAAAGAGAATTGTTTCCTTTTTGGAAAAATGAGTTAAAAGGGTAATTTGAAGCATTCCTCCGTAACAAATTAGAGGGAGACACGTGTCTAAAGTAATACAAAAAGGAGGTGCGGGCCATCGATGAGTTTTTAAACGTTTAAAATTTTTGAGGAGTTGCGTAAAGTTTAAAGGAAAGTTGTGGCCTTGTAGAAAATCATGGGAAGACATGTGACAGGGTCAGGATCAGAGCTTCGGGCCTCAAGGGAAATTTGAGAATTTTTTCCATTTTTTGGCACAAAAGGTAAAAGTTGCAAAGTGAGGTTGCAGCTCCATCAACAATCCACGATTGAGCCACGTGTATGGGTCGAGATCAAAGATGGGATTTTGGTGTGTCGGGTATTTTTGGGAAATTATGTGAATTTGATAATGATGTGAATTTTGTAATGATTCATCTCCTTTGAGACAACTAAAAACTTTTTGGACGTGTTACATTAAACGTCCTTGTCTAGGAATCATGAGGAATTTTTGTAACAAATTTTATTCTTTGGCATATTCTTTTCTTTGGCAAGAAGGATCAAAGGAGATTGAATGATATATATTTCATGAATTTTTCATGCAAAGGGTTGGAAGAGTTTGAAAATCCTAGAAAACAAATAGTTTCATGGGAAAATTTGGGAAGAAGCTCATTCTTTGAGTCATCATTTGAGTAACTCATGTATTTCTCTCTGTATCAAATTTCAAATCATGTTAAGTTGGTTGCATATGTATAGCCATTAACAAGCTCTGAGATTGTTTTCAAAACATTCCCCTACTGATAAATCTGATCAAGTTTGAGTTATTCTATGTTATCTCTTTAAACAAAACTTGTGAATGCTTACATTTTAGAATGCCTTTCAATTTGTGTTTCTTGTTTCATGTTGTAGTCTTGTGTTTAAGGTCTCTCTTGATCATACATGATCTCACTCTTATGATGGTTTAGTGGCATTTGTAGTCTCACATTTAGAAGACATTTCATGTGATAAAGAGATAAACAAATTTAAAATCACTTTACCTTCCTTGATTTTAGATATTGTTTGTAAACCTTTGGGTGCACCTTGGGTCATGATCAAATACTGAGTGCTAAATGCTTCATTGGTTCAATCTAACTAAATATTTTTTGATAGATGATCAAAGATTTTGTGGAAAAGTGTAGATATGGGCCTCCATTTGATGCACATATCCTAGTTGAAGGAATTCTTAACCATTTTGATACTTTTTGTTGTTAAGTTTCTTAATATTTTGTTGAAATCCTTATAGAGTCTCGGTGGATCTTGGTTTATCTTATCTAAACTCTCACCTAAAAAATCATCCAAAACAACAAATCCTACCCTGTTTTACCCATGTTTTGACCTATATACCCATAGAAGATGTAAATCCATTTTCTAAAGTATGCAGAAAAGATCAGTATTTCAAATGTATTTAGTAACCCTTGCCTTGCATTGAAATTATCTCCATAACTGAAGTGACAACTTGTGAAAGTCAAATTTGGAGTTTTGATTATATTTTCCCAAGGCCTTTTCATATTGTTTGTATAAATTGAGGGATATATTCATCTCCTTAACCATCTAAGGGTTAAAAATAGGTTCTCTTACCTTGGTTGAAAGGCACAACCTAAAATAATTAGGTCAAGATCAAGTCCTATTTGAGTGCTATCCATCTCTCCACAAATTTAAGTGTCATTTAGATCATATCCCTGGGTACAAAATGACATACATCATGATCTATCTCTGTTCAAGCTTCATGTTAACTCTATACTGCTACTCGGACTAAAAAGGAGAACAAATTTGGGTACCAACACCTTCTAGTATATAGATGACACAAAATACTCAACCACGAGTCCAAACAAGAATCTTGTTCTCCTTCTAGAGCATTAGAATACTCATGAGAACACTTTGGGAGGATTGCCATGACACTGAATCCAAAATATCTTCTCGATTCAACTACCATCCACCTTTACCTACCAAATATGTACATGCAAGTAAGTATTTGTGATTTTGTTCATATTATGCTTGCTTGAATTATAAAATCCTTTAATTCTTTCATCATACTTTGTTTCTTATCATATTCCTTTATCTCCATCTTCTTACCAATCCACCTACCCAACCACCTACAATCGTTTTACCTTTTGTGACTTACCCTCTATATTCTTCGGTCTTCTCGTAATATTATGAGCCTAACCACTCCCTTATCCCTCTCTCGTGCAATCACAAAGAATCCCAAAAACCATTTTTATTAAGTTATTGCCAATTTCCCCTACCAACATTGGTTTACCCAACCACCATCAGTTTCAACCCTATACCAACATCGGTCACTTGAATGATATCGGTCTCTGTGTCATTTTATCCTTTTTGATGACAAGCCTCATGATCAGCCAAAACTAACCCAAACCTTACCAAATAATTCCCGAACCTTTACCAAACCTCTAGATCTAATCATAATATTGCATGTTAGATTATATTTACTTATTATATTTGCACAAGATACCTAAATCGTATAACTGTAGTAGGATTTCCTTCATGATATTTTCAGTATAAATTGTATTTAAAAGTGAATTAACAACCTTGTAGGAAGCATCATGCTTCTGGATATAGCATTTTCTAGGTAGTCCACTAACATATATTATTAATGTTATATGATGGTCTTGTTGTGTTTCTTACAGGTCATTCCTTCTAGCCAAAAGGAAACTCTTAACGATTAGCTTGGATAAAAATTCATTAACACACACATTCAATTGTCAACCTACATCTTATAGGTATTCCTCCTATCCTATTTCTTATTAAATTTTAACCATAAAAAATTAGGTGAAACATCTTGGCACGCCCAGTGGGACCCATCTAGGGTTCTTTTCATTGTTCATTCCTAGGGAAAAATATTGTGTGTCTATTTTCATTCGAAACAAGTTCACATTAAGCTTCTTCTTTGGAAATATTATTTTCTTCTGATTGTCTCAGTGACACTTATTTTGGGATTAAAAATAACTCTTCTTTATTTTCTTGCATTGCATTTAGTGAAATTCATGCCCTTAACCTCTTCATAATTTGTTCTCATCAAATATAATTTGTGGATTTGGGTTTTAAAAATTGTGCACTTACATTTTTGAGTTTGTTGCATTATAGCTCATCTAAATTGTGGGAAACCTATATGCTGGAAGTCATGCCCAACTGATGGTTGAAAAATTGAACCGTAGCTCACATTTTGCACACTCTCTATACCAAATCACTAAAAATAAACTACATAGCTCTTAAACAACATGTTTCCTGGAAGAAGGTCATCAATGATCACATAATCAAAGGACTGAAAGTGGGATCTAACTAGTTTCTCTATCCAGTCATCATCTCAGAGAAGGATCTCCCAATCCAAAACTTATCTAAAACCATCATAGTTTTCGGCTTCTATATGACACATTTGTTAACCAAAAATTCTATTATACTTACAGTCAGTCCTAAATGGCATAAGCCACAACATAAAATATACAACTTAGGATCTCATGTTTGTTAGCTTTTTTTCTGATTGCGTTTTGAGGTGTGAGTTACATTTCTTCATTATTTCTCATCCTTTTATTCCCCACATCATGATTGGTGTATTACAGTTTATTCTGGGCATGTTAGAACTCCTCATAGACATACTCAGTCTTTAGGTTGGCCCTTTTATTTGATCTAAATCACCAAAACTTCATTTTTCCTTCTCTTACTAGATTTCATAGTAACTTGATATTGGTCTAGTAGTGACGACATCGGTTATATTATCACACCATCATTGGTTACCTGACCAATGCCAGTTTTATGCTTGTTTGGTTATTTTTACCAGAATAGTATTATCCACCTTTCTTTTATTTTCATGGCTTGTTCTGCCACTTCATCACATTTTTGATTCCTTAATATTCTCTTGAGTTTAAATTGACTCATTTTCACCTTTCATTTCTAGATATTTGAATATTTTATTTTTCACAAGAACTAACGGAAAAATGATATAATTACTCATTTTAGACTAATTTTTCCCCATCCCTTCTATGTTTTTACATCATCAATAGGGCTCATAATACCCATTATATTATTATTCACATTATTTTTACTTGTAGACAAGCCAACGCTCTCATATTTCACTCTGGCACTAGCCGCTCCCACTTAGCCCATCGCCCCCTTTCATCTTATCACTGTGGACCCCAATCGAAACTTGTCATACCCACTGGTGATGACGAATTCATGAGACTCCTTGATCACAACCCCACCACTCTACAGTATTATCTCACTCATTCCTCTACCCGTGATTCATTAGGGCAGCTAGTATATGACATGCCCATGTCCATTCCTCCTACTCTCATGACCATACTTCGCATCAACCACTACTAGCTTAGCTTTACCCTCTTCCAAATTACCACCCATTATTTATCAGCTTGACCCTAAATCATCAATATCTACTACACCTATGACATCTATCCCGCCTTTGACATCAGTCACTTATATAATGCCAAACATGATTTTATCAACCACCTTGAGTGTAGGTCTATCTACACCCGCCACTCCTCATATACCTATTGCATCTCAGCCACCATTGATGTCAAAAGCCCACACTCCCTTTCAAAAATCTTCCTCTCCATCCCACAGCCTCTTCCTCTAATTTATGTGAGGTTCTTTACCTTCATCCCACCTACCTACACCTATCACTAACAACCCCTATCTCATCGATAACTTATTTAAGGTACTTTCCTTTACATCCATTATGTCCCTTGGTCACTCATAAAATTTTTTGTACTTGGCACCACCACATACTAGGATGACATCTACATTATACCCACCTTATCTACCTCCTTATACCACAGGGTATGCCCCATCATCAAAACCTACCAACGATCTTATAAAAATGATGATGGAAAAGATGCAGACATTAGAAGCCTTTGTCTCTGGCTCGCATAACTCTCTAACCTACGATGAGATCTATAACGATCCTATTAACTTTTTTGTACTGATTCATCCATATCCTATGCATTAGGAAATGCCTAAATTCAACTAATTCAACAACAAAGAAGACCCACAACAACATTTGTGATATTTTAAAATTGTGTGTTACCTGATCGCTCATGATGACGCATTACTCCTACAAACATTTCCAATGTCATTGACATGATGTTGGTGAGAAAAATTAACGGGGACAAATTGGTGGTTATGTTACCAATGCTTTGGGAGTCTAAGTCCCTCTACTTAACTAGTGCAGCTGTTGTACGTGCATGCGCGAGTGAAATGTGAGTTTTATCCTGGTGGTCTTTCACCTAGGGATTCAATAGGGGAAATCTATTGACCCTACGGAAAAAGCTTGCATATATATGCAATAGAGGAATTTTCTGGGAAAGCAGGAAAGGGAATGAGAAATTTAGAAAAGATAAAACTAATGCTACAAGTAGAAAACCAGAGACTTGCATACACCAGCTAGAAGTTTTATTACATGCACTTGAATTTAGAAGAAAACAAATTTGCATAAAAACAATAAGACCAAATAGCATTTAATGAGCACAAAGTACCACTAAAATCCTTAGTCAAAAAGGCTAAAATTTCTTCTTCCTTTATTAAAGCTCATGCAAAAATTATACATAACATAGAAGTGGAAGACATTTTTGAGAAGGGAAAATGGAATAGATTATCTATCTATTTTCTCTCTTCACAAGGATATCTCTCTCATGAAATCACAAAAATAGCTCCAACATCTAAGAAGTTTCAGAAGTTTTCTAAGAAGATTAAGAAGTTTAAGAAGAAGCTCAAATGAGGAGCTTATTACAATTTATAGAAGAGAAGGCAACTCTTCATCTTCTCGATGAATTTTCAAATACTTTAATATGACTTTAGACTATTCATATTCCACTTAAATATTTAAGTCCCTTTTATAAAAAAAAGGTGACTTAAAGTTTACATTATGTTTCTAAAGACACTTCAAGTTATATTAAAAGTGCAAACCTCAATGCAAAAATATAACATTGATGAGAGAGAGAGTTGGGTGAGAAGAGAAGAGAGAGAAATAAGAGGAAGAAGAAGAAAGAAGAAGAATTATGCAAAAGGATGAGCCGCTGCAGTGGATTTGATCTCGCTCCCTGACTGGATTCCACTTCATGCTCCTGAGAAGGCCTCTGTTCCTCCAAGATCTTTGCTGAAATGAGCTGCTGCAGATTCCACCATGTTGACATGAGGAATGTGAATGTAGCTCAAGGTTTCTCTCCATCCATTGGCTAAACTGTTGATGTCTTTGCACTTCTTGAACCATGATGATTTTTTTCTCGTGATAAGTGTAATAGAGGCCCAAATATATAAGTGGAAGTCAGGGGTATCCTTAGTGAAGGATGATGGGTTGTCTACCTCTTTCTTGATTTGTTCTTAAAATGGACCAATCAACTCATAAGTAGTTATATCTTCACCCATTACAGCACTCTAAGATTCTCAATTTTCCAATTTACACTATCATAAAATTTGCATGCTTGTTCCTCTTTTTCCTCTAGCTCTGTGATGGCCCAATTGATTGCCTCAAACTTGATTACCAAGGCCCTCACCCATACACGTGACAAGTCTTCTGAGGGAGTTTCAAATATATTCTTATTGATTAACTCTTGACAATGTGTGTTTCTCATTTTACTTACTACCAAGCCTAAAGGTTCCCAATAGTACCTTTCTTTCTCCAACTCTTGCTTGAGTACCCATGTTTTATTTGTCGTCACACACATGTAAGTGAAGAGTTTGACTACTTCTTGGAGCATTGACTTCCATTTTTTAGAAATTGAGTTAATCCATTCATTACTCACTCACCCCTGCATGGTGAAATCATGTTTTCTTCGATGGATTTTGGATTGAAGCTACGATGGGAACAACTTCCTCGGTGGGAATTTTCATGGCATTACGATCAACTAGATTTTACACATAGAATGAAATGCTTCCCACCTACCCTTTCAGTTCATCAATATTCTTCTTATACTCCTTATTCCTTGCCACCATGCAAGTGGAAGATTGCTGATACATGTGAAAATCCCCTTCATGATTTTCTAGTCCTAGTTGAATTGTGCTCATTTCATAGTCATTTGGTGTCATCTCATCCACTGGCTTGATTACTTTGGGTTGAGCCACTTTGATGTATTGATTACTCATTTCCCCACTATAGAACCATGAGGTCTGTATATGTGAGCTTCCTTGATATTTTTCTTTGGAAAATGAGACAATTGTTAATAGATCAAGGGCTACCACTTAATCGCATAGTGTAGCTATTAGGTTTAATTGTTTCTTGCATCCAACAAAACATATCATTAGAATCGGGCTCAATGATAGGTGTACCGATGATACCTTGTTCTGAAGGAGGAGGAAAATATTGAATGAGAGAGGCATGGGTTTCATCAAGAGGAAACCTCCTGTGGTATCTCGAATACTTTGAATCTTGAATCATGTGTTCTTCATCTTATTATGCCTTTATCACGAGGTGTACTTCCTACATTTTGGGATCAAATATTCCTTTAGCAGTGATGCAAATGAACCTTATTATACTCTAAGTTTCTTTGGCATCTTCTTGTAAGGAGAAACTTCTAATTTTGTGGCCTTCCTTTTCAAACTTTCTCCAGAGTGTTTAGGACTAGAAGTCACCTCTATGAATTTTGAAGATGATTGATGCAAGGCTTGCTTTTGACTCAGAGGAACTCCCCATGAATGGATGGTTATGGTCCACTTCTTTTGAAACCAATTCTCATTCTCCTTAAGACCTTCTTAGTCCACTCTTATATATCCCCTGATTCATGAGCATACCAGTCGATTAGAGGTATAGTGGACATCTTGACTTCCGTATACTTAGAATCATACATCTCCATCCCATCATCTTGTAAAATATCTTCATACTAGGAGAACTTGAATTTCTTCATTTTTCTAATTTTCATCCTCATATGATCTTTTTCATGCACTTCAAACTCATCCATGTAATTGTCCCAATAATCCTTGAATTATGGCTCATGTTGTAATTTTGGGACATGGAAAGAGTCAAGATCTTCTCAGATGTCAAAGTTAGGCCTAGCAATGTAGGAATACAGAGTCAAATGAGTGAAAGTAGCCTCTAGATGAGATGCATCATTTGAGATCTTGCACGTGAATACCCCAAGAGAGATAGAAAATGGAATCAAATTCTTCCTCCTACTTCTAATCTGTTATTCACCTAAATGATCTGTTTGCAGAGCTCGAATAATACAATTTGGTCACTAAGGTACTTAGGAAGCCTTAGTGGTGCTTGATCAAAGCCAACAAATCATAGGTAGGATAATGTCAAGAATTGTATGAAATAGGAGCCATACTTCTTGATCAAGGATGCCATTTGTGATGAAATCCTAGCTTCTAGATCTCCTTCCAAGTTTTAGACTATGTACATCATGAATGCATCATTCACACGAGCGAAATGCCTATGGCTTTCCTCCATCACCACTTATGGAATTTTATGGAACGTAGGAACCCTGACGATAATGTTTTGCGTGAGATCCAATCCATTGAACAATTTTGAGCTAGCGAGGAGATAGAACAAGTAAGAATTCATGTGGAACTTATTCATCACGGTACTTAGAATAGTTGCAGATGAAGGTTTTCATTAATGATCTACCCCCAGTCAATTCTTTATTTTCCTTATGTCAATGTCAAGATGAATAGTTCAATCAAGTATGGGAAGTCCCTTGTGCTTGCTTCACCCATTACTCTACTAAGGAGAGTGATGAAATCTGAATATACTTCTCGAAACTTGCACCTCGGAAGGTTCTTGGGTATCCTTGATGACTTTTCTACCTATTTTCAAACATGACCTAAGCATAACTCCTTACATGTATACATCCATCATTTCCCAATCATGTAAGGCCCTTTATTTTGAGATGACGACCATCTTTGGGTGATGTCGGTATCTAAAGAGAAAATGAGCTAGTTATAGGGATGATGACTGCAATTGTTGTACCATTGTCGGCTTGGATGGTTCATGTTTTAGGATCATAGCAGTGAGATCGGGAAAGGAATAACTCATGAATTTTCATAGACACTTTGGATGTGTTGTGATAGAAAATAAGTCAGTGGTGAATATCGATCGTCAATATTCTTTCAATCTTTGGCTGTCATATGAGTTCTAAGGGCATTCAGGTCCATGGTACAAGACATTGTTGTCTTCTATGTCATATTTACATGTGAAGGGTTGTGCCATCTTCTGATCCCATCCACTTCTACTTCATGTTTTCCCTTAGAATAAAAATTTACTATTTTTAGTAAGTATGAAAAATTAACTCCCTCGAACCTCAACTAGATGTTGCGACCTTGATTCCCCCTTCTTCCTGCATTACTTACTCCTTTTGGATAAAATTTCTATTTTGAGAAGGTGCTCGTGGGACCACTTACTATTTTTAGTAAGCTCCAAAATTCCCGTTCTGGTGAGTACTCAACTATAGTGCACCTCTAATGTCTCTGTCTCCTTCACGAGTTCTTATATTGCTGACTTTCCCAAAATAATTGTCCCTTATGCAAAAGACCTGCTATTTTTAGAAAGTGGGATTCTAGAGGTTGGATTGACATGGGAAAAAAAAATTTGATATGGGTTTTCTCCCAATATCTCCCCTCTAAAATTTTAAAACTATCCGCTTAATAGTCAAGGAGATTTTAAAGTTTCAAATTTTGGACCTGACAAGTGCTTCTAGATGTGACAACCATTAATGAACCTCAAAATTACAGTTCTGGTTTTCTCCTCTATTTATGAAAAAAATTATATTTCTGATGTGGGTTTTTTCTTTTGGTGCTTCACGTGAAATTTTACTTCAATCTGACAGCCAATTTGACTAGAACTTCCACTTTTTCTTCGTTGAGCCGAAATGAGATTTCTTCGCCGTGAATGCCCTATTGTACGAGAGGAGAGTTTGAAAGTATGTTTTTGATGGTCTTAGATAGAGGAATAAATAACTAAATATAGTTTTTGCTTCGTTCACTAGTTTGTGAGATTTTTATAAATCTCCATTTTTTGGCTATGGATATTTTCTACTATTCTCTTTGTTGTTCTTGATTTCTTTGTAGACACCAAAATTGGGTCACACTCCCTTTAGTCCCCTTTCGAGTAAATAACTTAAACATATTCACCTAACCATGACCCTCACCCTACATTCATATTAATTTGATTACTTAAAATTTAATTAATGTTTATCCTCATGTTATCAATTAATTTAATTACTTTCATTAAGTTAATTTCCACCTCGCCTCGCCACATCACCTAGACACCTCACCGTGGACTTCTATTAATTAACTAAGATTGAGTCTCCACTTATCTCAACCAACTAGGACATAGTCTAAACCCTACCATTAAATTTCTATTCCTTCTCCAATAACATTCCTACTTATCTAAGCCACCATCATCTTAGACTCGACACCAACGAGCAAAGCTGGAAAAAGATAGCTAGGATTTGATATTTTGGGAAACCTATGATATCCCACCTTAACCAATTCCAGTCAACCTCAAACCGACGCAGATCATCCTAATCCTTTCAGCTTACCATATAACCACTTTGGTAACCTTATTTGAGAGGTTGGCCACATTCTCGAGTTTTGGGAGTAAAGGAAATCTACATGCAAGCAAGAACCAGAGCCCATTTTTAGATCCATACAACCATAGCCAACACTATAACTGATCATTCATGGTAGCATCCTGGGAAGCACTTTTGCGGCACCGATTACAATTTCACTGATCAACCACCATCACCATCTACCTATTGAACCTGCAACACTAGTAAGTGTGTTTATCATCTATGTCATTTCATCTATATTTTGTTTAAAAGGTTTCTTCACCTCCATTATCAGTCTCTACTCACATTCCCATTCCAATGTTATTCACCTTCCTTTGAACCCACCATTTCCACCACCACAACCATCTAATCAACCATACCCGCTTCTGAATATCTCTGAGTGTTCCTAACATCTCCACAAACCTCACCATTCCCTATTCCATCTCTGTTCAACCTTAGATAAACCTCCATAACTAGATCTTATTGAATTTTTATCATCCTGACCATACCAACGTTGGTTACCCATGACCCTCGTCGATTCCCTCTAAACCTTCATTGGTTATACCGGACCAACAACGGTCTCTGTATTTGACACTCCTACTAATAATAGAACCTAAGAGTCTTCACCCAATTGACCCAAGTGACCCGAGATCGACCTTGACCTGACCTAGTACCTTGACCACTTATTGTACTCCTAGATCTGATCATAGCTTAACATGTTATGTTAGATTTTATTATTGTATTTAGATGAGATACCTACATCATATCAAATACAGTAGGAAATTATTTCTTTACATTATTTATTACAAGAAATTGTATTAAATAGTGGGTTGACTTCCACTAAGGAAGTATCACACTTCTGGGATCTAGCATACGCTAGGTAGCCCATTGACATATATTGTTTAACTCTTTCTTATGGTCTTGTTTTGTATTTTAGGTAGTTCCTCCTAGTCAAAAGGAATCTATCATATTTAACATTGGATCGAGAAGTCGAATGCATGCAACAACCACAAATCGACCAACACAACAAGTATTCCTCCTTGGCCCATAACCTTATCTGTTTCATCAAAAACATAAAAAAAACGGTGAAAATTATTGGCACAACCGATGGGACCCTCTCTTGGGTTCATTGCATTTTATTCATATAGGGAAAAATTGTTTGTGTTTCTTTCTTTTCAAAAATACACATTTAATCTTCTCCTTGGTAATATTCCTTTCTTCTAATTATCTAAACAACACTTGTCATTTGGTGTTTAAAATGAACCACTTCTTCCTTCTTGCATTGAATTAGTGAAAGAGCATCCCTCTTCTTATTCATCACTTGCTACATCGAATATCATATTTCAATTTTAGTTTAAAACACTCACATTGCATTCTAATTTGTTGCATTATTGCTCACTTTAAAACCGAGGAAACCTACATGCTTTGAAGTCATGCCCAACCGATGGTTGACACAATTGAACTTTAAAAAGCACTTTCTTCCCTCTCTCTCTCTCTTTACCAAACTCCAAAATTGGAAATTTACACATCTTGTTAAACAACATCCCACCTAGAAGATATTGTCAATGATCACATGATCTTGGAATCACACGATCTTGAGGATTGAAAGTGGACACCCAACTGGTTATCTCTGTCTAATCACCCATTAGAGGAAGGACCTCCCATGCCATAACATAACTTGACACCTCACCTTTTAGATATCCTTTTTCATAGGAAACCTTGTCAATAAAAAAATGCATTACGAATTCACATGTCGGTCTTGAATAACATTATCTAAAACAAACATAAAACTCACTTTTAGGGCTGTGTGTTTTTCTTAGCTTTGTTCTTGATTTACATTTTGAGGTGTGAGTTTATGCTTCTTCATATTCATTTTTTTCTTTCACACTCTCATCATCATAGTTGGATTATTCTAACTTTCTCTCGAGTGTGTTAGGACCTCATCTTATAATCCCTGTGCTTCAAGTTAATTATTCAACCAATTTCAATTCAAAAATTCCATTTTTCTTCCTTCTTTAGATTTCACGGTAACTTAAAGTGTAGACACCAAAATCAAGTCACACTCCTCTTAGCCCCTTGTTAATTAATCAACTTACACAAACTTACCTAACCATGGCCCCTTTCACCCCACACTAATATTAATTTAATTCATTTAATTAAATTAATCTCTATCCTCATCATAGCTATTATTTAATTATCCTAATTACCTAATACCCACCCTCCACATCACCAAGACACCTCACCTAGCCACCTCACCTAACCACCTCACCCTAAGCCTATTCTTAGTATGTTCCCATAACTAACTAAGACCTAACCAACACCCTAAAAATCAATGCCTACACCTCATTCTCACAGACACAAACGGTAACTCCCACTCTTATCCGGAGGAATAGAGAGATCTGGTAGTAGTTACAGCCATGATCTCCTATTTTTAGTTAACTTAGGGAATCCCACCTTAACCGATGCCGGTTACCCCTAAACCGATGCGGTTATCCACAGTAACCACTTTGCTCGGTAAGCCTTAATTCCCTTAGGCAACCTCATTCCCAAGGTTGGCAGTTTTAGAGAGCATGAGTATGCATTCAAAGCAATATATCAGGTATTTTCTCTCGCACGACGTCCAACACTCACCCGGTATCCATCCAACACTCATCCTAGCATAGATTTGATTAAGACAACCAAGGAGGAGAGCACAAGCAGCCCATACAAGAGCTCATCAACGTTTTATTGATTCTCCATAACATCCAATCTCCTACAAACACCTTCATTCCCTCTTACACATACTTCTAGCACCAAATTCTAGGTAAGTAGCACAGCTTTTCTCCTCTAGTTTATTTACTTCTTCATTGTATGTTCATTCTTTCTATAGGTTATTTTCTCTCCCACCACCTATTGGCCTCGTTTGACATTTACCCTCCATATCCCTACTATAACCTTGCCAAACCCCTTCCAAATGAATTAATATCTCATTTCAACCAACCCACCCTCATGTGTAATCACAAAGAAAATTCAAAACTCATTATGTGATATTCTAAGTATCCCACAAGAATAACTAGCATTGGTTATCCCTAACCGGTGTTGGTTATCCCACATTATATTGACATCATACCCCATTTTCCAACTCAACCCATAGCTCATCCTAGCTCCATCCAAACCCCATTAGATCTACTCAGGCTCCTATTAACTTGAAAGAACTCCTCCATAACTCTATTCTTAACCCTCTATCATTCTGTCGTGATCGACATTGGCCACCCTTAACCGGCATCGGTCACCCCTAGACCGACATCGGTCTATTTATCTACCAATACAACCTAGAAAAATAACCCACCTACCTATGCCGAGTCACCCGTAATCACCTGTGACCTTCCTAAGACCTCTGCCCGGACTGCACTCAGAAGACTAGAACTAGTTACTTGACCCTTGGATCTTAGTTTAACTTATCTTGTTAGATTATATATTTCTTATTTTTTTTTTTATATGAGATTCCTAAATCATATAGATTACAATAAGATGACATTTACTTTATTTCTCACATTAAATTGTTTAAAATAGTGGATTAACAACCTTCTAGGAAGTATCACACTTCCAGGATCTAGCATATGCTAGGTAATCCACTGCATATACTGTTTAACTCTTTCTGGTGGTCTTGCTTTCTATTTCGGGTAGTTCCTCTCGGTAAAAAGGAATCTCTCATGGTCAACTATAGATTGAGGAGTCAACACACACAAAATAACCTTCAACCATCATAAACAGTATTCCTCCTAGCCCATTACCCTATCTATTTCATCAACTTCCTAGAAACATCTTGAGAATCAGGTGAAACATTTTGGCACACCTGGTGGGACCCATTTGGGGTACCTTGCATTTTCTTCATTCCTATGTAAAATTTTTATGTTTGTTTCCTTTCAAAAGGTTCTCACATTAAATTTTTCCCTAGGAATCTTCTCTTCTTTCTATTGTCTCAAATCAATCGTGTTTTGGTGCTCTAAAAAGAACTCTTCTTTTCTTTCATTTGTACTACATTAGTGAAAGATAATATTCTCTCCTATTCATCATTTTTGTGTCATCAAATTTCATATTTCGATTTGGGCTTAAAATTAACCAAATTTCATTCTACTTATTGCATTAGTGAACATCAAATTAGGGCAACCTATACGTTAGAAGTCATGCCCAAATGATGGTTGATAAACAAATCATAGAAAGCACATTCTCCCTTTCTTTGAGTCTTACCCAAACTTCACAAATTCAAAACTTAACACATCTTTCTTAAACATTTTCCTTCCCCCGGAATGTCTATCAATGATCACACCGATAAGAGGATTTCCGTGTATAGCCCCATGTTGTTTCTTATATTGTGTCATTATCTCAAAAGATGACCCACCCCCAACATAACATTCTTTAAACCTCTCCTTGTAGATTTACTTCTTAGTAGGAATCCTTCCTCACAAAAATATTATGTTCTACAATTCATGTGTCAGTCTTCTAAATAGCATAAGCTAAACAAACATAATAGATAGTACACTCCTAAGATCGAATTTTTCTTAGTGTTTCTACTTGACTTGTGTTTTGAGGTGAGAGGACATGTTTCTTCATTTTTTATTTCTCCTTATACACTCCTCATCACAGTTGGTGTATTCTGACTTCATCTGAGTGTGCCTGGGCCCTATTTTTCATCATTCCTAGAATTTTGGGTTTGATTCCACACTTGATTTTAAACTACAACCACTTTTCTTCATCTCTGTTTCAATTTCATAGTAACCGGTGTCGGTCCAAAGAATCATCATCGGTTACCCTCTCGACCGTCATTGGTTTTTCCCACCGACATCGGTTTATAGTCCTTTTGGTTAACCTACCTAAAAGGGTATGTGGTTCATCTTCTTTGCTATTCGAATTTCTATCATTGGCCATACCTTCCTTATTTTGATAAACATTCACTCTACATCCCATTTTTCTAGAAGTTATGAGGATGTTGCCTCATTCGACAAACTGTTCTTTTCTTATAGTAACTAGCACCAGCTTTTGATTTACCTAACCGGCATCAATTTACCCTAATCAACGGTGGTTTACCCTAACCGATGTCGGTTATCTGTATAGTTTTCTAGCTTACATATTGACCTAATCCACTTACCACTACCTATTTTCCTACTTCTGCTATGTTATGTGTCATTCAAATAGAATACAGTCTTACCAGATTAGTCCTTATCCACATGGTGTTGACTTGCGGCCGGTGAATGCTCTCATATTCCATGCTATTGTCGGCCATACTTCTTCGTCCTTCTCCACCTTCCATTCTTTCACCCATGGATCCTAACTAACCTATCACCATCGCCACTAGTGACAAGGAGTTTAGATGACTCCTTGATCAAAACCCTATTGCCTTATAGTTCTACCTTTCCCACTCTTCCACTTGAGATGCTCCAAAGGGTTAGTTGATATATGACATGCCCGTATCTATCCCAACAACTCTTGTACATACTGCTTTGTGCAGCTCCATCATCGGTTTCTACCCTACCTGTGCCTACCTCACCCCAGGTCATTTCACAGCTTAGGAACCTTTCCCATTATGACCATTATATCTACCACCTCTGTCACACCATGATATCCAATATACCGTTGTCCACCACCCACAACACAACCTCATCTACACTCATTATCTCACATATATCCATAAGAACATAACCACCCGTGGTGTCGGTGACCCCTACCCCATTTCAAAACATCATTCTCTCCATTCTGCAAACCTTACCTCCCACTCGCTACTTGATTCACTTTGATTGTTTCACCCAGCTTATACATATTACTAGCAACCCTGTGTTTCTTCTATCATTCATTCCGGTACGTGCCTCCTAGCTCAATCCCTCATCCTCAACCTATTTATTTGGCATCACCATATATTGGAATGCCACCTCCATCATATATTCAACACCAACCCTCTTACGCTATAGGAGGTACGCACCCATCATAACTAAATAATGAACTACTCAATTTGATGATGTAAAATATGTAGACTCTACAAGCATCCGTATCTGGCTCACATAACTCTCTTACGTATGACAAATTTTGTAATGAACCCATTCACCTATCTATTCCTATTTTCCATATCCCATGCATTGGGAGATGCCCAAATTTAACCGCTTCAATAGTAAGGAGGACCCGAAACAACATTTTTGGTCTTTCAAACATGGGTGCTATCTCGATCGCCCATAATAATGCTTTACTTTTGAGGACTTTCCCCATGTCTCTAACTGGACCCACATTAGACTAGTATAGTGGGTTACCTAGACACTCCATCTACTCATTCAATTAGGTATCCCAAGTCTTCTTAGATCACTTATCAATTAACATTGTTAATAAGGTTACCATGACCAACTCTACTCTACATGTCAATATGAGGATGAATCTATCATAGATTTTTTTGCTTGTTGGCGTAGTTTCATCAATTAAATCACATTCCAACTACCACAAACCAAACTCATTGAGCTCGTTACGCACGCTTGTGCTAGACATATTTCACCAACCCTATAGGTGTATACATTCTACACTTTCGATGAGGCTTTCACCATGGCATGGAAGTTAGAAATCCGTGCCATCGAAGAAAAGAAAATCTATCTCCGAAACAAGAACTCTACATTTAAGTAAAATGATACATCTTCTTCTTTGAAACCACAAAATAGTTTTTCCAATCCAAGGGAACCACCAACATGGTGGTACTCATTGTCGACTTGACTCATCCATCAAATCAGGATAAACCTTCATCTAATCTCTCCACTATCCATACTTTTCAATTCAGATGGGAGTAATAGAAATACAACCCAATTGGGGCACCCTAATCTTTGGTTTTGGAAAATCTCATCAAAGCGGAACCATCACCCTTCCATTGATAAAGCCACATACTATCTTTGATCCTGCTTGTCCCACACCTTCCTGGTACAAGGAGAATGACTTCTGCAACTATCATCGAGTAAAATGTCATAGTGATGGAAATTGCATCACTTTGAAGAAAATTGTCTAGGAAATTCTTGAAAATGGTGAGCTAAACTTAGATAACCCTAATGCACTGTCAACCAAAACCTACACATTTTTAAGAAACCGTTCCCAAATCACACCCCTTCTTCTGATCAAACTAGGGAGATCTCAAATAATGATAGCAATACCTGTGAGGTCCATGCTATTTTTAGTGACATAACAGTTATTTCTTGCTTACTTCATGTTCCATCCATAGAGGAAATCTCGGATCGAAGTCCTCCTCCCACACAAGAACCTAGTTCACATATTCCTCCACCTATAGAGGAACCCTCGTTAACTCCTTCCTCACCTATAAAAGAGCCTTATGTTAACATCGAGACTCCTTTACATCCAACATATCCACCTACCAAGTTGTCATCAGCAATACCTCTCGACCCACGGAGACACTTTCTCATCTCCTCTACCTATCAAAGATCCAATAGAATTGTCGTTACCACTAGGTGACCATTCTCCATCAGCCACCCAAGATCCTACTGACTTACTTTTGGCTCTCTTACCTACAGAGGTTGAAGCTAGCAATTTCCCTATTTCTCAAACACATTTTACGGGAATCACCATTCGATCCACACCGACCTCACCTACAAGCGGTACCATTCTCATGCTTAGCTAATCGTCTGGATTATGTTGATAGAGCCTTGCTTTGGGGGCGTATTCTCCTACTTGCCTCCACCCAAATGCAATTATCACTCACGAACACTTCTACCATCTATTCTAAGGTGTTCCAACCGCCCAAACCTCACATAACTATACCTCTTGGAACATCCTATTTTTCATCATCTTCATCCGTGCCCGATCCTTTGCTCACTAGCCAACGTATTCCCGTTAACACCTTAGGGGTCACACCGACATCAAACCTTACCCATCCCCCTGTTAAACTAGATTTGGCCACATCTTCCGGACATCTATTGAACCCACTCTTATGCCTAAAATTAAAACCACACCTTCTAGGCCGCATACACCGACCTTGCCCACCACACCTTTGTGACCTTCAACTCTACCATCCATCCTAGGACCTCACCCCTCGACCCTTGCCAAAAAACCTCCCGCCAACAATAAACCCAAAACCCACATAACACCTTCATCACGACTGCTAAGGTTCCCAAGTGACCCACACAACCTTCACTATTACCTGTAGTTTCTTTACCTCCTATACCCCCACTTCCTTCCATATTTTTATCATTACCTATCACACTCCCTTCCCTCCTACCTACACCTCTACCATCTACCTCTACCATCCTGTAGTTATCCTCATGGGTAACTCACCCTCTACCTCCATCTGTATTTCTTTCCACATCACGCACTACTTCTTATTATCTTCGAAAGAAGATTTAACCAAGGTTAAAAACTCACTACCTCCACTAAAGAATAACAAGCCTTTTACCCCCTCTATTATCACTACCCCTGTTATTCCTTTACCCAAGAAGGTGCAACCCAAACCCAAGACAACACCACACCCAAAACCTGCCACTCAAACCCCTTCTCTTCATGACCCCATAACTATGACAAATCCCCACCGCAATTACTTTTCCTTCTACCTAAACCTATATTTACATCACATTGTGATCCTTGGCAAGATCATACGCCATCATCTTAGCTAATCTCTTGGAGACCTCTATTATCATGCTTCCACCTCTTCAGCCTTACGACCCCCTCAAACCTAAACCACATGGGTTTGATGATACCAAAATTTGTGCTTACCATCGCGTGCCAGGACACGATGTTGAGAAACTGTAAGGCGTTAAAAGCAGCCCTCATCCAATTATGTCCCTGAAACAAGCTTTGATAACGATGATCTACTCGATGAGGAACCCATTCCACCTTCACTAGTTGCCCCACCTATTCTTCCAAAGACTACCTATATCTCAACCTCCATCTCCACCTCCACAACCTTTTTATCCACCCCAAAGTTTGAAATCAACATGGTTCATATCAGAGAACTCACCAAACCTCCACCCAAATGCCAGTGTTTCCAACTCATTTAATAGGGTCTTACCCACTTCTCGGTTTATCCCTTCCTTCCATTACAACTTCCATGGAAAACAATCCCCACCTACCTCTCATACTCAAATAAACATGGTTAATGTTGCTACCTATGCTCGAAGGACAAAGGAAAGGAAAAGAAAATGATCAACCAACCAACCTTATACCCAACATAACATCTCGCACCCACACCTAAATTCATTATCTCAGTGGCCCCTCATATCATATTTCCAATGGGGTTACACAACGTGTGATGATCAAACAACTAAACCAATATTCCCTCAAGTTGTCCCTATATGACCTCATCCAAACCTCATAATCTCATCGCCAGGCTCTCATGGAGGTTCTTTAGTCTATTGAGGTTTTACCCAATGACCCTAAACCTATCACCTCCATCATTACACCTCATCATGTTGCTTCTCTCATTAAACCACCACCTTCTTCCACACCCCCTCTCTTCACCAAATAGCCTCCTCGGCTTCTCGGACAAGGAGATTGCACCTCACCGGATAAATGACCACGATCCTGCGCACTTTTCATCTCTGTTCATATTGATAATATACATGTATGACATGTTATGATTGATGGGGTGCTAGCATTAATATCACATCCTCCCATACATTCAACCAAATATGCATACCTAAAAATTACATGCATAAACATCCCTTCATGTTACATTCATTTAATGATGCTATCACTTCTACGCTTGCACTATCATCCTCCATGTTCGCGTGGGACCCCATACTATTCCAAAGGTATTCTACGTTTTAGAGGGGGAATTTCAATATAACCGGTTGCTTGGTAGATCTTGAATTCACGTCATGTGTTGTGTTCCTTCCACTTTGCATTGTTGTGTAAAGTTTGAGCATTAAGGACATACCTATACAATTCCGGCCGACCCATCACCTTTCAAAACTTGCAACATGCTTTACCGACCCAATGATGTGCTTGTTCCCATTAAGGCACCTATCTTCAAGACCACTTCTTCTGCACCCACACCTCCATCGACTAGTGCTGTTGATACCCCAACCATACCTAAGTCTTCCATTTCTACCGCTACCGCAATCTCCACAACCAACCCATTAGTCTCTCAATCTGCTTTGGTTCCACCTCCAGTCACCCTCCTAATACTTCATCTATTCCAGCTACCCACATATCAATCACTGATATTTTAGAGGGTGTTTTTCAACACCTCACTCTAGGGAGAGTATCACTTATATAGCATTAACACGTTCCTTACTCCACAAGAATATATGAACCTTCATCAACACCCTCACTATGATCATTGCATTGGTGAACATCTTCTTTATGGTCCTCCCCACCTTCACACCAATCTCACCTATCAAGGACTTGATACTTCTACCTACACACCCAAACCACCATAAAAACCCTTCCCTTCTCTGTTGACCTCCATTCACTCAATAACCATCGCTTTGCCCACACCTTCTTGCATCGCTATGTATGAAAGGGTTTTGGTTTCAGATTTTATGAACAAGGTCGTCACACTGTCATCCCATGTACTACCCATAAACACAACAACCGACCAGTGGTATCGTCTTCCCTAAACCACCTAATAAGAAGGCCCGTATTGACATCATCGAGAATATTGACCCTTCTCCACCTTCTCGGACCTGCTCCACTTTCACCATCTTCACCACCTTCACCGACGAGTCAGTGGACCCAAAATCCATTCCTCATAACTTTTTTTTTTCATAAATACCATTTCCTTAGGACCTCGACGACTTATCAACATGATGGTGAGGCCCCTTCTTCTCTTCCCTTCCTATATTCTGAAATGATTGATGACGACACACCTTCTATGAATTTCGTTGAATGTCGGGATGATGAGTCCATACTCACCTACTTAGGTGCTGAAGACTCTTACATTCACTAGTCATTTCCTTCTAAGACATAAACCATGTTGAATGAATCAACTATCAAAGTCAACATCTGCACTCAGGATGACCCACACATTCTAAAGATCAGCCAATCTTTAGATGCCACTGAACACGAAGCCATCACTTCTTTTTTTTAAAATCATAACCATGATTTCTCTTGGTCTTACAATGACATGCCTAGTATTGACCCCACCATTTTGGTCCACAATATCATAACCATACCCGATGCCAAACCTGTGAAACAAAATTTGAGGAAAATGCACCCTCGCATTGCTCTTCTGGTCAAATAAGAACTTCAGCACCTTCTCTCTATTTCTTTCATCTTACCCATTGATTATCCCCAATGGATTTACAACATTGTCCCTGTCACTAAGGCAATAGGGGGAATCCACATTTACATAGATTTTCATGATCTCAATCTCACTTGCCTAAAAGATGACTTTCCCCTACCTGGCATTGATCAGCTTGTGGACCTTACCACTGGTCACAAGATGCTATCGGTCATGGATGGCTTCTCGGGTTATAAGAAAATATTGCTTGCCCTAGAGGATCAACACAAAACCACATTCATCACCCCTTGGGGGACTTTCTGCTATAGAGTCATCCCTTTCAGCCTTAAAAATGTTGGTGCTACGTATCAACAGGCTATGACTTACATCTTCCATGACATCATGCACTTTGTATATTGGAAGATTATGTAGATGATCTTCTTTCCAAATCTAAACATCACGCCAATCACCTTATTGTCTTAAAAACCATTTTTGACCACCTTATTAAATATTACATTCACCTTTAACCCAAGAAATGTGTCTTTGCGGTTATCTCAAGAAAAATCTTGGGGTTTATCATTTCTTTCTGTGGTATAGAGGTTTACCTTACTAAATTCAAGGCCATTCTCAATATGTCTCCACCCACCAATCTTTGTCAACTCCATAATCTACAAGGTAAATTACGGTCTATTTTCTATTTCATCTCGCAACTTTCTCACCACTTTGTCATCCATTTCATCATCTTCTTAAAAAGGATGTCTCCTTCGGATGGCATGATGATCGCCATAAAATTTTGAGGCCCTAAAAAATACCTTCTCCAACTACCCATACTTATTCCACTTAAATATGATCAACTCTTCTACCTATACATTTATGCTATTAATCATTCCTTAGGGGCCATGCTTGCTCATCATGATGAACAACACTGGGAGTAGGCGGTTTATTACATAAGCCATACTCTTCTAGACTATAAAACCCACTACACCCACACCGAATTTTTTTCTTAGCACTAGTTTTCATTGCCACTAAAATCTTCCATTACCTACTCAACCAAAAACTTACGTCGTGACCAATACCAACCCCTTACACTTCATGTATGCCAAACCTTATCAAAACCAACGTGCTGCATGTTGGCTCATGCTTCTGGCTCATTTAGACCTCAAATTCATTCATCAAAAATCTATGAATGGCCAAGCCATTGTTGACCACTCGCTTAATGCACCTCTTTCTAGAGACCAACCTTATAACTTTGATTTCCCGATGAATCTATTACTACTCTCTCTTTGGATGATGATACCGTTTACAGATGACCTTATTTTTGATGGATCTAAATGTCAAGCATGGGGTGTGTTAGCTAGATTTTTGCATAGCAAAAAACCTAGGCAGTCATGAGATAAATCTCCCTCATTTAACTAGTGAGGCTCCCATTTCAGATTTGTCAATTTAAGTATGCTAATATATAAATGGGGTTTTACTTTAACTACTCAGTTCATGAACCATAACTGAATAATTCTGCAGCAAGTAAGCAGCTATTTTAAAGAAAGGAAAAGTTATAGAAGAAGGTAATTATGTAAACACATAGAAGAATTGGGGAAGATGTGCATCCCAATCAGTAGATGGAAGAGTTGATTGCATGCACATAGAAGAATCCAATAGATATAAACACATAATTCTAAAACAAAGGAAGCTCTAGATCCAGATCTAAAATAACACAAAGTTTATTAAGAGATCTAATATTAAAAGCAAGAAACATAGTACACCATGACATAAAGTTCTCTAGAAACCTACTCCTTTGTATTCCTTTTCTCCAAGTGGCTCTCAGGGGTTCAACACAAATTCTAGAACACAAGATTGCTACTTACAAATTCTGATCATTAACCCAGAGGTTCTTCTCCTACTTATAGAATGTAGGAGGGAAAGTACAAATGGAAAACTCAAACTCAACTAAAACACAAACAAGTAAAGATGACATTTGGCAATCATCCTCCACTGACTTCTCCTTAAGTGACACATGTATCACTTAACTAATAGAATGGTTCCACATGAATTTAAGTAATGGTTATAAAACCAATAACTTAAATTTTTACAATTTCATCCGGGAACATAGAAAATAGAAGAAGAAAGAATAGAAGAAGAAGGCATGCCAGCTGTAACATTTATGTCTTCTTTTTGTTCTTATATTGGACATACTTATTGAACATGTGATTCAACATATTTCCATCTATTTTAGCCATGGCTTCCTTCTCTGTCCTAAACTACAACAATCCTTCATTCAAAACTTTGATGCACACTTCCACATTTTCCAAGCTTGGGCCAAACCTTGCAATATCTATCTGCAGCCCCACTAGTCTACTTATAGAATTCATCATGAAAGGCTTAGTAGCTTTATCAATTCTCTTTTGTACCATCAGAAGAGACCCTTCTAGGGAATTAGGCACCTTGCTAGGAACAATCCGTACATATGAAGTAACACCTCCGACCACGTCCTCCTCAGTGAAAGAAATGATACTGTCTGGTAAGGATGATGTCCTACTCTCAAGTGCCTGCATCCTCTTTAGCAAAACTCAGAGATTTCCAAATGGAAAGATACTACAAATTCTAGTTGCTTCCCCTTCTCGACTGATCCGTCTGGTACAATTTTCTCTGCAACCAATACATCTCCTGGCAGCTTGTTGATCTCTCCCAAAGTACTCAGGTTACTCTCAGCAACTGTGTTCATATCTACGATGCTTGTCACCAGTTGCTGCAGCTGATTTGCCACATCATTCATAACCTTTAGGCGGGCTGGCACTTCTCCAAGTTGTACAGAAGCTTGACGAATAATCAAATCCTTCCATTCGTCAATAGCTTTTACTTGATTGCTTGCATCCTCCATTTCCTGCATAAGATGATCACTCACCTACTCTGAAATGGGCTGAATGGAAGGCTTAGCAACCTTGGCTATGATCTCACACAACTGAGATACCTGCTTCTAAAGTTCTTCTTTCTCTACCTTTTCACTGTCAAGCCTAAGGAATAGAGCATCTATCAATGTCTGCATGTCCTGCTTCAATCCTTTAGTGGTGGCTTGACCAAGGGGTACTTTGGTTACTGTCACATCTTCTACCATGAGCTCCTCCTCTATCTTTCCTTCTGCTAGAATTGATATCTTAGTAAACTTGTCTCCCGAATCTTTGATGATCAACCTAGAAGTTGCTTTAGCAACTTTAGGCCTTCTATCTCTTCCACCCAGATTCTGGAGTAGCTGCAAGTCGTGCTCTTCTAAGTTCATCTCCACTCTTGCTTCTAGAACCAACTGCAAAGCCAACCATTCCAAGAAGTTACTTCTCGAAGAATGAGAAGTCACTGAGTGCACCACCATCTCCCGCTCTACATCCTCTCCATCAGAAAGTGCCACGGTGTTATGGCTGCCATCCTCTGAATCATCCAAGGACAAAGCTCTTTCAAACTCCGCCATCTGCAGCTTCAACATCTCTTCTGGAACAGGTGCTAAACGGAGTGGCTGAGGAGAGAAGATGAATGTCACCGATTCAGTGGAGGCATGGAAGTGTCCTGCTGCTGCGGTGCAATAGTTGGTGAAGTACTGGGTGCTGGAGAAGCTGGAACCAAAGTCATGTCCGTGGAAGTGATCTTCTCCTTAGATTGAGATCTTCTATGTACTTTCAACTTCTCAAACTTTCTGCTGCTTTCTCCTCCGTGCTTCCACTTGAGGGAATCTCCTACGCTGAAGTTTCCCGTGACTTGATTCATCAATGCTTCATCAAGGCAATATCCCTTCGTCAGTAGCCAGTTTAAAGTATTCACCAAAACAGCTCTAGATCTTTCTTCAAGTGTATGGCAGCCTCCTACGTTATCCTGAAGTATGGCTTTATCTCCTCCCATTTGATGGTAAGTGTCAAGTACCACATTCCCATCATCTTTAAGATCCACAGGTATCCATACTAGTCCAAAGTTAAACACTTGCTTTGCTGATAGCTTGCTGAAATATCTCTTTCTAACCTCGTACTCACTTTTGCACTTCATCCAGAAATCTTCTAATGAAGGCACATGTGCGTACTCCTGGGAGATCATCTTCTTGGATACTCTAAATGGATCGAATTTTAGCCGTGTAGGGAAGAACTCTTTCTCATACTCGGATAACATCTATGTCTCCATCCCCCGAGCTCTATGAATGCTAATGCAGTTGTAATATCCCATAGTGATTGGGAAGAAGCCCGTAGACTTGTGCCAGTTTGATTGAAGGTTGTGTAACTCCAAAAGTTACCTGCTCAGCTCCATGGTGATAAATATATCATTCCTATACCTGGACATCTTTATTGGTTCTCCGAAAATCCCATAACCCTGAGGTATGTGAAATCCACAAATTGAATGAATAGATTGCCAATCTTGGACACAGCTTCCCACACTTCCTTTCTTACCATGTTGGCCTTCAAGTCTTTGTCTAGCTTGCAGATGAAATCATAGAAGAATTCATCATTGACCACTTTGAAATATTTCTCACATGTAGGTACAGTAAGCTGCGGGTAGCACTCAAAAATGGGGTCCTTAGAAAGAACACCACATCTATCTAGCTTGGAAAAGACACCTTGTGAAGCTGCAACATACACCAAGTAGGAATTCATTTTGAAGCTGAAAATATGCTTCACGTTCCAGAGTTGCTCACCAATGTTGTTGCTAATAATTTTTGACCAATTGATTATGGAATCAACCTTGTTGACTTCAATGGTCCTAATGAAAGCATACATCCATGTATGGAAAGTGTAAGCATTCACCTCGCCATTCATCCTGCATAGCAATTTGACAACATCATCTACCTCCTACACCAAATTAGACCGCGGAAGAGTTCTCGGGAACTTTGAAGGAGATCTAGGCTTCTTCATATATCGGCTATTCATTATGCTCACACAATCAGCTCTATGCTTCTCCCACCTGCTGCCAGCATCCTGAAGACTAATGGAAGTCACCACCTTTCGTACTAGAATCTTCAAACAATAATTGATGAACTCTACATCCAAACGAATTATTGTCTTTCCCGTAGCATCACACACTGACTGGATGAAGGATGGTAAGATCTAGCGCACTCCATAACAAACTCTGGCAACTGGGCTGTGCATGGAAAGGTTACAGCTCGAGATAATTCCACTACTTTTAACCACACGCATGAGTGAAGTCTTTCCTACTCTGGATCTATCAATCAATTCGGAAAGAGGTTCTAGACCTAGATCTGTGTCTCCTATGTCTGCAAGTTTGGAAGTGATGCATGACTCCATCGTGCTTTCTTTTTCATCTCTCTTCACCATGGCTTTGTCTATCTTTGTCTGAATAATTCTTTTTCTTCTTACTTGGCCGGATTTCTTCAAAACTGGTGTAGATCTAGATAATTCTTCAGATTTGGAGGATATATGCAATGTATTGGACATTGATAAAAGCTCCTTTTCTTTTGTAAAGCACCTATAATGAATTCCTACAATTAATTCAGACAAAAATGGCCACCGGAGCATGAATAGTGAATTTTAATTGTAAAAATCTACACTTCCAAGTCTACTAACCCAAAAATTGATGTTTAATTTGCACATAAAGAGAGCATGAATCCTTTCAAAAACACCGAGCACTTGTAACACCTATGCAAACAATTATGCGAAAAATATCAACTTCCTTCAAAGCATGCACCAAATCTGAAGCTTTTAGCCTTGTTACCACCTTTCTTGAGCAAAATACTTCTTCAAATGGGGGCACACTTTTCCTCTTGGCTGAAATTGTTTACCCGTGAATTAAATAATTCACCCATATGGCAGCCCATGCTTATATAACCCTCACAATTCTATAATTAATAATTTCCTTCCTATTCTTGCAATTAATTAGTTAAAAATCATGCGTTTCTCTTTAAAAATAGCATGTTTAAGGACATCCATCCAATAAATTAAATTAATCCAATTTATTCCTTCACACTTCACTTCACTTAAGCTTCACAGTGTGCCTTGACCATATCCACTGAAAATAGAATTTAATTTAATGATTTAATGCTTTAAAAATCATTAAATATATCCCAAATGGGGCGCACTTTTTGACATGAAGGGGGCAACCTTTAAATGAATTAAATTTAATCCATTTAAATCTATTTCTTTTATTCCCCTTTTGACTTGTTGACTTCTTCCAAGCTTGGGCACATTTTTTAGAAGGATAAATTAATTAAAATAATCACTTAAAGGCTGCCAACAACTCACCAAAGGGGGCACACTTTTTTGCACAATATAATTCTATTTTTAAGAATTTTTAACAATGGGATTCTTTACCCTGCAAGGCAGCCTTAGAAATCCCATGATCCACTTAAGTGATTTGACTTTGACAATGAGATTATTTACCCTGCAAGGCAGGCAATAAAATCCCATGATTTCACTTAAGTCACTTTCCTTTTATTTTATCATGGAAATTTTTACCCTTCAAGACAGGCAATAAATTCTCCTTGCTGCAGACCTCTAACTTTCCCATTGTAGCTTAAGTAAATTTTATAACACGGGAAAAAGTACCCTGCTAGGTAGATATAAAATTCCCACCTTGCTTGCTACTTGTATTTTTCCCATTGCAGCTTAAACCCTTTGTTTTCCAAAAATGTGCCCAACCCCACAGGGGTTTTTGTGCACAACTTCACTTTTTTCCAGTGATCCAGACCTCTAATGGTGACTTCCTCCGGGCATAACGTGTGTATATGTTTTCCAGCTGCTCCAGGCCAAAAATCGGGCTTACCCGACAAAGGAATTGTTCTAGAGAAATTTCACAGAAAATGAAACGGGACAACACAAAAACACGAAAAATTACCAAAAGTCACAAATAAAGCCCAAAACTTATTCCAAGTTAAAACCCTTCTGATACATAGGAATAATGACATGTTCGATCATAACAGCTAAACGGAGCGCAAATAGCCTCATATGGGACTCAAAATAATTAAATACAAATTTCTCATGAGACAAATCCTGACGATAGAATATAACAATTTTAGGCATCCGGGTATTTGGTTAAAAAGGCTAATATGGATTTTTGGGAATATATTGATGCAATACAATAACTTTCGTGCAATAAAAACACAAAATGACCCATTATTTTAAAAGTATGAAATTTTTTTGGATAGGGTAGTCACAGATTTTAGGATGAAATTTGGGTGACACCGTGGTGGTGCAAGTGTTATCCTTATCCCTCTTGATGGTGAACCCATATCTTTATCATTCAAAATAAACTTCGAGTGCACTAAAAATATTTCGAATACCAAGCGCTCATATTAGGTCTCCTCACTTTGCTTATGCCTTAGACGTTAAATCCATTAATATCTTTGGTGATTCCCAACTAGTAGTAAACCAAGTTAGTGGTATATATCGGTTTGTAATGAAACACTTCAATAGTATAAATGTTACGTGGGTATACTTTTGAATACCTTTATGTACGCTATAAAATTCAAACTGTTCCGCGATCCACCAATAAATTTTTAGATACCATGACCTCGCCTCTTCCCAAGTACCCGCTTCACCTAATGATTCTGACATCTTTGTCACTTTGTAAAAGACTACGAGATACCTTCTTATTCACCTTGCATTTTTAACCTCATCCGAACTACCTCCTTAGATATACAAGACCTTTGGTATAAGAAGTTCTCGGATTACCTATCTCTTTTTATATTACCGCCCAACCTCACCCGTAATGGACAACATGCCTTTCTCAAAAGGGCCTCTCGTTATATCATCATGGGTGGCCTCCTCTATAAGCGTGGATTTGACGGTATCCTCCTACGATGCCTCACGAGTTTTGAAATTCCCTATACTATTAAGGAAGTTCATGATGGCATATGCGGAGGTCACTTTAGTGGCCTTCTTTGTTGCTAAGTGTATCCTTTGCCTAGGCTATTACTTGCCAACCCTCAACCTTGATTTTTGTGACTACGTTAAGCATTCTATCAAATGCCAACAACATGCTAATCTACACCATACACCTAGTCATGCATTTCAGGTTGCTTGTGACCTTTGGCCCTTCTCTCAATGGGGTTTGGATCTCTTCGAGAAATCAATCCTCATTCTTCCCAAAGGCATTAAATAGATCATAGCCACTATAAAATACTATACCAAATGGGTCGAGGACATACCTCTCATTTCAAAAAAGTGGAAAAAGATGTGAGTTTGTTAATCACCACATTATTTTCCACTTCGTGTTCCACATCACCTCATCACGATAACGGAAACAATTCAAAAACAAAACCTTACGAAACTCTATGATACCTTTGGCATTCAACTCATTTTCTCATCTCCTTATTACCCACAAACCAATGGCCAAAACAAATCTACCAATAAAACCCTAAAAAGTTCTCATGAAGGTGGTTAACGATCTTGGGAAGGATGGCATACACACATTCCTTTCGCCCGATGGGCGTATCGCACTTTGATATTCACACTTCCATGGCCACCACCCTTTTTCTCTGGTCTATGGTACAGAGGTCGTTTTCCTCTAGAATTCCATATTCCATCTCTTCGTATTTCTCTCCGCGACATGCTCAAAGATGAAAAATTTCATCGGGATCATTTAGCACAGCTTGAATTACTAGATGAACGCCTCCTTCATGCTCTCGACCATCTTCAAGTTTACCAAAAATGTATCAAACGTGCTTATGAAAAACATTTCCATGAACGCACCTTCAAAGTTGGTGATCTTTTCCTGAGGAAAATCAACATGTAACTAAAGCATAAAAAAGTAAACGGGAAAATTTTCTCCTAATTGGCTTGGACCATACATTATGACCCATACCTATGGATTAGGTGCTTCTTGTTTGTCTTCCCTCGATGGTAAGCCAAAACCTGATCCTCTCAATGCATTGCATCTTCAACCATTTTATTGTTGAATTCAAGTCCTACATCATCTTCTACCTATTTTATGCTCATCCCTTGAGGGTCCTTCATTTCCTTCATTTCACAATGCTATCTACAACAACTAAACAAGAATCATGTGCTTATCTCATACCTTTTGTCTTATCTTAAATATGTGCACCATCACTCTCTTTGCACATGGCATGATTCTCATAAATAATTTTTGTTGCTTCTTTGATGAGATCCCATTGTCATTCACCCTTCAGCTGAACAAGAATCCAACTCTTCACCTTAGTTTGGTCCATGACTTAAAAGCCCCAACATCATGTTCCAAGTGGGATCCAACTCCTTGAGTAAAAATTCCAACACAAAGATGACTCCCTCAAAAAGGACATCTTCCTTTCTCCATTCACCACTATAAATAGATCTGCTCCTCGAAGGAAAGCCATGTAAATCCCTTTTAGAAAAGGAGAATACGAAGCTTCCCTCATTGATTAGCTTCGTGAAGACCTCAAGAAGAATAATTTCTTCATCCCATGTAGACTTCCCACATCGATTAGTATACCTCATATAACATAAAACCAATACTTTTCCATCATTGACCTGCTTAGCGTGACCTTGGATCTCTTGACAAAGGGGCATGTTCCCTCGCACCATGTAACCTACCTCCTTTTCACCTCCTCACTTTTTGTACTTTCATTTCCTATCGCCTCGAGGGAATGCTGAAACCACGACATTTGGTAATCATGTGACTATTCTTCACCTCTATAATCATCCATTATGCAATGTTTGTATGGCCTCACGTTCATCATCCTATCTAGGGTTTTGTTCACTGTTATGGTCCTTGCCAATCAGGTGGCTTTATTGTCTCCTCTTATCTTTTAAATTCTTCATTACTTATTGACTATCCTATACGGGACTAGACCCTAGATGCTTATATCTTTGGAATTCCTTCCTTCACCGACTAAACCTAAATTCACTGACACCTATTCACCCATAACTCAATCATGCCTAAAGGACCTAACCTCAACCATGTCTAAATGACCTCACCTCAAGTATGCCTATAACCTACCGACTCATTTTTCTACCTCCTCATATTCTTCCCTAGCTTATGGGAGAACTACATCGGCCTAAGGTCCCTTTTCACTAGGACTATGTAGGCAGCACTTCGAGGGCATGGGGCCCTTGAAGGTTAGCTTGGTCACCTTCTTACCCTAACCAATTTCCCCTATTCTTCTAATTTCCCATTCTATCTTGTTTTTCCTTTGTATATCAAACAACCGGAAATAAAACCACATACATACACATTAATACACATATATATCAATCATTTTTCTTTGTTTAACACATCATAATGACATTCACCAATTTTTTGTTTCCCATTTCCACAAATACCAATACATTGGAAATTTAAATCATCATACATCTACATTATCATTTGCTAACACTATCAACAATTTATTATAATGTAAACCACAACCAACCATCCATGCCCAACCTAACTCAATCTATGCCTAAACTAACTCGACTCGATCCATGTCTATGACCTGATTCAATCCATGCCTAAACCAACCTGACTCCATCATGCCTAACTCACCTAGTTTCCATCCATATCACGACCAAATTAAAATTCTCATAAAACACCAACAACTCATCAGAATCTCATCCATATCATCATATAAACAAATGTGTATGTCTCTATATAATATACAAAGATATCCAATAATGTACATCTCTCAAAATCATTAGCACACGGCCAATACCCAATACAAAATGTCATTGGCACACAGGCCGGTATCATATACAATAAAACAATACAAAATCTCTTTGGCATGTAGGCTGGTATCATCATCAAAAGCTCAAAAAAAAAAAAAACTCTCATGTACATCCTCACTATCTTTGGCACGCAGGCCGGTATATATCAAAAATACAAATATCTACAAAATGATGGATTACATGGCTATCAGGCATCTCCTTGATGAGTATCCATCATCTCTGTCTTATTTGTCTCCTCCTTAGCCCCTACGCGGTGTCCCGCTAACAACAATGTATGTGGCCTAGCCCCTGAAGGCCCTAGATCTAGAGCTCACCTCCATGTGCTAGCTTCCTTACCACAACCCTGTCCATGGGCTCACCACCCCCTATGCTCTCCTCACTCTGAGTGCAGGTGCTCTTATCACTCGAGGTCTACTAGGTTCTATACTCTGCATATGACTAGACATAAATCTCGGCCTCCAATAACTAATCATGATAATATTGTGCCTCACCTAAGGCATCTCTCAAAAGGCCTACAGGTACTATCCATGGTGGTGCCATCGGCCTTTGACCCTACCCTACCCCTACCTGTACAATCGGACCCTATCCCTAAACACTGCAAAGTGGTGTCACCGGCCTTGGACTGAAACTGTATTTAGGCACGAAGGGCTACTATATGTGCCTGTGTTGCTTTGTCGGCCTGTAAGCCGGTAACTCCGTCCTTGGACCATGGCCAACTGCCCTATAAATCTATCATCTATGCATGTATGGCGGCTAATCGCATCCCATCCCCTCACTCTCCTCTCACCTCCACCCTCTCCATCTCCACCCTAGGTGGGTACCTATCACTGTCCCGCATGTGCATGTAGTGTGACAACTCGTGCTGTAATACAACAACCTATGCCTCTCTGTACTAGTCATCTTCCCTACATGATCCCAACCTAGGTCGCTAGGGTCACCACCGCCCCTATAGGGCATCTCTCTACACGGTGATGGTGGCTAGATCTAGCTTCCCTAGCCTTAGTGGTACTGCTCTCAGCTATGCCGTCCACCACTATCTATATCCATCTTCCACCCCGACATCATCTATCTGCTATTTGATAGGATGCTCCTCCTCCTATTCAACACTATAGGTCGAGGTAGAGACATCAGCCTCTCCACGTCATCTCTCTGGTACTATGGGAAGGGTGGCAATACATCCTGACGTAGCCCAAACTATCACCTGACCCACTCTATAGGTATCAGCTCGTGCTCTCCCTGTTCACTACCCTCTATCCACCTATAGATCTAAAATCCATTCATCTCTGCCACCCATCCCTCTGTATGATGGGAAGCCCACATATGGCCTCCAAATGATGCCCACCCTAGAAAACCCCTCCAATAACCACTTGTAGTATGCTACATCATGTGTAGCCCTCATGCCCCAGAGTGCTCTCCCATGGTTAGTACCCACCACCTATAACCCACCCACAACAACTTCCCCTTAAATGCATCTTCTCGGGCATCCCAACCGGCCGTACACACACAATATGCTCGTAGGCCCAATAATGTAGTAAATAGGTACAACACAAATTTGAACCACCGTAGCTGCCCATATGCCCACAAATCCTCGTATACCTATGCTAAAAGTGCAGGTGCCCATGTAAACTGGGTCCTATCTATCATCATGTTGTAACACCCCCATCGGTGACCACAAGAATCCTCCACCCTCTCGCATCCTGCAATGCAAAACAAATCACTTCCTCCATCAACAATACAACCAACCTCATCTCCTTGGGGTGGGCTTTGTACATCGCTCTATAGCTTATACTCACACTATGAAACTAAAATCTGCCACACCCTCATTGAATAACCATGCCAATAACTCCTCGATGCCTCTCACTAGATTAAGTACACGTGCCTCCATAATATCGATAGTGAAGGATCCTATAGACATCCTTCGGGGTGATTGTGAGCTCATATGTTGGCAAATGGAAGGTATTGATCACCGAGTCCCATCTCTGCTGATGAGGGAAACCATCAAAATCACCTCTGGAATGCATACCCTGTAACACCTGGGATTGTTGTTACTTCCTCCTGAGCATACAAGTGTTGATATGTGATTTCTTTTGTAAAAAGGATGTGTTCCTTTGATTGAGAAGTCATGCTTGATATGGACTGTACCTTCTTTGAAATTGTAGATCTTTGACTGAGTCAGAATATGATTGGACTCTTTTATTTCTTTCATTTTACACCTGAGTTTAATCTGATCTCGGAATGAATTATGGAGTTATCCATCTATAAGACCTAGCCTTGGATCAGTGGTATTGATCCAAGTGATGCTTTAAGTTTATTCAGGGATGAATTAAAATTATAGACCTTACGCAGGTTGCAAGGTCTGGATGCATTGACTAAGCTATTCCGGAGTCTAACTCAGGCTGATCGTGTTAAATGAATTGGTTCCCGATATCGTAATATCAGGAAGGTCTTGATCATGGACCAGGTAATAAATTCAGATACATTTATTTCCACTAGCCTATTGGCAGTGCAGGAGTGAACCCTGTTCGTGAATGTATGTTGTAGGTTCTTTTTCTGAGCATTTGAAATGTTAGACCTAAACTGGATTTATTAAGGTTAGTAACCTAAAACTAAACTATAACCTAGGGGTTAGATTAGTGTTAATCTAACCTAGGCCTAGGCTATAAGCTAATGTTCTAAGTTAGTAACTATGTGCTATGAGGTTAGACTAAGTGTTATCTTAAATCCTAACCTAAGTTACTAACCTAACTAATGAACAAGGAAGAAAGGGGACCTATGGAAGGGTGCGAACCATGGGCGGCAGTTTCTATGGCATTAAATGGATGGATAAGTATGAAGGACAGGTAATTTGGTAGAAGTTTTAAATGGCTAGCTAGAGCCGACGTGGCAGGTCGCCAAAGTTGGAAATGGTCTTCGAACTGGTTTTATCCATCGCCAACTATGGCGGTCGGTGGCAATGGAAATTGAGCAGGAAATTTGGAGTAAATGCCATTTATGAACTTGGTCTTCGAGCTCGGGTTCCACGGGAAGGCATGCAAGATGGAAAACTGGTAGTTTGTTTGGTTTTTCATGTGCTCCAGTTTTCCCTCTGTCTGATCACTGGTTCTTCGCACCAGTCTTCTTGGAGTTACATGGAAAATATGAGTGTAACTCGCTCTTTTCTCTGGCAAGGAAAATTTATAAGTCATGGAAATAACAAATTTTTGTTGGTGAATCTAACTTGGAAAAAGAGGAGAAGGCTCGAGCTCTTTCAGTGGTCTTCTTCAGATTTTTAAGCAAATAACCAGGCATGTTAGGCCCTAACCTTTAAAAATATTGCTTTCTTTCAAATGATTTCATTAGAACAACTCTGTTCAGATGATTTATGGGTTCAGATGGTTTTTATGGTAGCTTTGTGTGATTTTGTTACTGTATCTTCTTACTGGTTCGATTTTTCAATTTAACCCTTGACGGGTGTGCATTGTGTTTCGAACTGTTGCTCTATTTAGTTGTGTTTTGCATTCCAGCTAAAGTTTGTGAAATGCATGCAAGAAAGTATACTAAACCTACTCTTTGGGAGCCCATGAATTGTTTCCTTTTTGGGGTTCAGGCTACAATTGATACTTGTTGTTGATACTTGTCGGAAAGGATACTGATGGACTTTTGTTTGAATGTTCAGTTTAATTGGACTTCTTTGTAAGTTCTGTCGTGGTTATTATAGGTGGTGGTTACTGAATCTTGTTGGGTTTCGCTATGATACTTAGGTTATGTTGAACGGATAACTGGCTGTGTTACAGTATTTAATGCGACCCTGTAGAAGTTGTTTTTCCCTCCCTTGTGTTGCAATTACGGGATTTAACCCGTTGATGGTTTGCATTATATTTATTTATTTACAAGATGACTCTGTGGAGTCCTTGGATTGGTTCGTATATTATGGACTACTGTATAAGTCATGTATGTGAATACTGGTAGCATGATTCTGTCGGAGTCCTGGAGGGGTAACTAGTAATATGAATTCGGTTATCTTGTAATGAATACTTTCATTTAGTAATGAATTTTTGGTACAGACTTAGTTGGTGTACTTTTTACGTTTCCTATCTGTGTAAGCTTGAGCGAATAATTTTGTAGAGGCTCAGTTGGATTCTTTGTTATAAAATCAGTATTTAACTTCTGTATAAGCTGGATTTTGAATATTTACCATTGTTGGCACGGTTGGAATCCTTAACTTATGTTTATCTTGTATATCGGCTTCTGTAGAAGCTTTATCATGTATACTGTTGTTCGGATTCAGTTGAAATCCTTGATAGGTAACCAGTGTATCTGCTTCTATATAAGCCTGATTATGAACACTTATTGTTTTTGGCTCTGTTGGGTTCCTTAAGTATAGATAGATATCTTGTATCTTGGCCTCTGTAAAAGTGGGTCGTGATTACCATACTTTTCAACCTCTGAATGAGTTCAGATGTGAATACGGTATGTTATGTTTCCTTTCTGAATAATTGCAGTTAATTGAGGTTGTGCATGCTGCGTGGATTTCGTATGAATATCTCTGCATAGTCTTAGGGAAACATCATTTGCTTTAATGTTAACGAGTCTCTTGTTGACTGAGATAAAAAGGGGAAGTTCTTTTGATTTCGACCTTGGATCTAAAACCTTACAGTGTTTAGTAGGGATTAGAATGAGTGTATGTTGCTGAGAGGGATTGTTGTCGAGTTTGAGCATGATTACGTCTTCTGTTGCATGGATATCTAGTCTTGAGCTT
The DNA here is from genome assembly GCA_018340775.1 of Taxus wallichiana var. yunnanensis. NCBI lineage: Eukaryota > Viridiplantae > Streptophyta > Pinopsida > Cupressales > Taxaceae > Taxus > Taxus wallichiana. Next base: position 567,368,098 of record CM031240.1, read on the forward strand.
GACTGAACTAAGGAGCTGTCGACTGCACCTCGACAGGTGATGGAATTGAATAACTTCTTGTTTGTCACTTCGTGTGGAAGGTCATGTGGAGTCTGTTTGGTTGATATTCATCACTGTTTTGGCGTGAGAGCTATTGTACTGTTAGTAAGCTACAGGAGTTTTGTTATATTTAATTTTAACAAAACTGTGGTTCTTCTTGTGGCTCGTCTGACTTATTCGTATGCATATAAGGTGAATGCTTTACTTTTGAGGAGATGGTACAGTCATGAGCTTGTTTGAAGGGAAATATGAATGACTTGTTTTCTTTCTCTTCTGTTGTAAAGTATATGTTGATATTTTTATCTAACCGTTGGAACTGTTTTTAACATATTGATGGAATCATGATTTGTTATGATATTCCTTTTATTATGTTGAATGTAATGATCTGTCTGATGTTTGTTGTCCTTGGGATTCAGATGGATAGTTGTTTTGGATACTTTCGTTCTTCTTGATCCCTAATATTTTGATGAAATATTTGAGAAGTATCTAGGACTATTCAGTAACGATAATTTGAGTTACGCGTTTATAGTCATGTTTGTATTACAAAAGCATAGTCTGAAATATGTTTACTTGTTTGGTGAAATGATCTCATTTAAACAGGTTGTTTAATGAAAACAGTTGGTGGATTGCAATTGTTTTAAGAGTTAGTGCTTATCATGCTCAGTTCATCAAACTGACCCATGTTGAAAATTTTTGCAGATGGTTGCCGTAAGTGGTAAAAGCAAGTAGATCTGATAGGATGTTCAAATTGTTTAATTTGGTTTTATGATGAATTTCAGCTTGATTCTCTAAATGTACTATATGAGGAAAGATGTTCTTTTTCCGTTGAAGTATTGTATCAAGTAAGCTGAAAGCATAAAATGTATTTGATTAGCTTTGAAGAGAATAAAGTGAGATATTTGTTACTTATGTGTTTGTATTCTTATTTGGATAGTTTGACCTTCTTCGGATCAAATGATCTTGAGAGCTTGTTATTATTGTTTAAATTGGAGACTTTTGTGATTATCAATGTAAGCTTGCAAGAATATGTGAATGAATACTTATGATGGTTTAGCAGTTCTAGTATGTTCTATCTAAAGCTAAATTGAAATTTAGATCACTGTCTTTTTGGAAGCTAGGGTAAAAATAAACCTAAGCAAGATGCTAAACAAGATGGATTAAATTATTGATTCCTAGTATTGATTAAGCCAGGACAACGTTTAATTGGATTCTTAATCATTATATCTTGATACTAATAAGTAAGATATAAATTCAGTTATGAGAACTGATATAAACCAAAAAAGGGTTTGGTTAGCAATCTCATGTGAAGGATGGGAGTAATTGTCCAATTTCATTGATTTAGAATTATGTATATTCTATGAGCTCCTTGATGGGACCTCTAGTCTTAATAACTTCTCTTGTGTATTGGGTTTTATTAAGAAACATCATTCTAAGGTGAGGAACTCAGGGGTTGGGAAAGACTACCCTTAAAGGGAGCATCTTATGGTATAATTTAACTCAACGTATGTAACACTTTTTAATAAGTAGATCTTTTCGAGGTGGATTTAAAGGTTGACGGCACAAGTCAACTGCAGGGTTGTACCTCCGAGAAGATTAGGATCTCCTCGAAGATACAACAATGTAGGTGACTTATGACGACACCCTTTGCATTGATCGTTAAGATTTACACCTTTAACTCGAACAAGTTACTCTGGGACTGATTAGGATGTTTTTCATGTTATAAGGCTGCCTAAGAGACTCGGGGTATCTTGACACACTTTGGTTTAACTAGGGTTGACCCGATATGTCGGCGTATCCCTAGTCCTCGGGAGCACCCATATAACGTTGTCACCTTACTAATCTGTTTTCAAGTGAATAACTTGAGATAGGAGGGACTCGATGGTGTGAAGTCGGTATAAGACATTCTACATAACATAGGAATGGGGTGAAGGACGTATTCCAGTTATGGACGAGTATGCCGTCAAGGAATACGAGACATAAGCGATATGTTTCAAACCTTTGGCCAAAGTATCGCAAGCTGCTAATTGCATTTTCCTAAGTCACCTAGTCTAAGGGATGAGATGTCGATGAATAATGGTAACAATTATTCGAGATAGGTTCCTTAGACAGAGCATTCTGAATCCCGAATAGGGAGGATAACCGCAAGAGTGGTGCGTTAAATAAAAATGCCAACTCTTATTACTCATGAATAGATTGGTAGATTACCGAGTCATGGAATGAATAGATCGAAGGTACTCTGAGTCATTACAATGCATATGGTTATCTGTTATAAGAATGGTTGTTTGATTTGTGAGTTCTAAATTATGTATTTAGAACTAGGAAGCATTTATCAAAAAAAAAATTACTTGTTCTAACATATAAAGCGAGGATGTTACAATATCGGTAGCCTCTGAACCTAATCAGGCCCATCTCTACCATATGGTGCCACTCCTCGCGTGTCATGCTCCCTCATACCTCCAAAAGAAATGGTGGTACTTTGTCTCTCATACGTAACTTATCTCTCACTTGCATCCAACAAAATGATCACATTATTAAACACTTACCCACATCTACAACTTTTACCATTACCTTTGACCCCAAATTCCACCGAACCTATCTACCCATACCCCAAACCTTCACCTTTTTACCTTTCTCTTTGACCTCACATTCCAACCTAACCTACTTACCCACACCCATATCCTTGCATCGTAGCCTTACCTATCTATCCATACCTTTCCCTATCTACCTTTACCCTTTCCTATCTCTCCCTACCCACTAAACTTACCTTGTTTATCCCCATGTGGATCGGCACCGATTAGCATTGATCAACCCTACTCTAACCTTGATAGACCATGGTCTCACTATGACCGGCATCAGTCACCTCCCTTATGATTGATACCATTCCGCACCCACCAACGCTAAACACTATGGAACCAACGTCACCAATATCCCGGTGACCACCGACCCCAAACCCCCTTTCTCTCCACACTCCTCGTTCTACCCACCCATTCCTCCCCCAAACCCCTCACATCACTTCCCACCCCTCCTTTACCTATCTTCTACCCTTCCCCTTCCCATTTCATCAATTTTCTTTCCAAATTCAAATTTAAATTCCCCCCCCAAAACACCATTTCCTCCCTCCCAAAATTCTTCCTAATTTAACCAAACAAACAACAATAGGCTTTTGCTCCTACCTCATCTCACTTTGCCATCACCGCAGTGGCACCTCGAGCCACTACACTTTGGTCAACCCGATCCCTCTCCTACCTCTACCATCACTGACTACCCACCGGATCTCAAACCAATCAAATCTCTCTCCCGATCTCATGGCCCCACCTATCAATCCACACTCACTACCTACATGGCTAGCCAACTCAACTCTCCAAGGAACTCCGTCATTTTCCTCTTCCCTTTCTCTCTCTTGTCATTTTCTACTCTTTTGCAAATCACAAATGACTTTCAAAAATGTGGCCTTTTTCTTTTTATAACCCTCCCGACTTGACCGGTGATGGTTTCCCCTTGACCGACAATGGTCGGGTGCCCTAGAAGACCACCATCGGTTCTTCTAGACCAACCTCGGTTAATCCTGACCGATGTCGGTTACCTTGCACAATCTTCTTACCAACCCTTACTCCTAATTTTCTTACTTCACTCCTTTTCTACCTCACCCACATCTAACTTAGCTACTATACTTTCTCCTCCTACCCTCACCCTTTACCAACTCACCTCATCATCATCTGGGGCCTCCTTATTTTAATCATGCCTTGGCCTTTCTCATGTTGTGATTTATATCCCGAGACATGGAACACTATTTGTGACCTTTGAACCAATTTTATCGCTATACCTTGCGACATTTTTACCTGCGTTGTTTGACCTCATTACCTTACTTTTCCTATTCTTTGTGTTGATTGTCCCGAACCAACCTTAGTGTACCAAAACATACCTAAACGTTCCTGCACTTTGATCTACATTGTGTTTCCTAACCATACCCTATACCTTGGATACTAGAATCACTTCACCTTGTTCGGATAATCCTATTGACCTTAGACGATGTAGAGTTTGAAATCTCTTCAATCGGGTATCATGCTTTGTAGTTTATACATGTGTGTGTGTTTAACTTTGCCACTACCTTTGACCTGGCCCATTTACCTATTTTCCCGATTTTACGTTTCCCCCATTACCTCATTATTTCACACATCTTCATCACATCCACTTTTATCAACCCACTCACCAATTTGGTCTTCCACCTCATTAGTTCCTGGCTTGAGGGGGAGCACCTCCACCCACACATGGGGCAACCACATCTTATTTTTTTAGTGTCACTTACCAATACAAGCTACGCAACAAAAAGGGGAAAAATGTAGACACCAAAATCAGGTCACACTCCCCTTAGCCCCTTGTTAATTAATCAACTTAAACACACTTACCTAACCATGGCCCCTTTCACCACACACTAATATTAATTTAATTCATTTAATTAAATTAATCTCTATCCTCATCATATCTATTATTTAATTATCCTAATTACCTAATACCCACCCCTCCACATCACCAAGACACCTCACCTAGCCACCTCACCCTAAGCCTATTCTTAGTATGTTCCCATAACTAACTAAGACCTAACCAACACCCTAAAAATCAATGCCTACACCTCATTCCCATAGACACAAATGGTAACTCCTACTCTTTTCCTGAGGTATAGAGAGATTTGATTTCAATTACAACAATGATCTCCTAGTTTTAGTTACCTTAGGGAATTCCACCTTAACCGACACCTTGGTTACCCCTAAAGCGATGCCGGTTGCTTTGTAACCACCATTGGTTAGCCTTAATTCCCTTGGGAAACCTCATTCTCAAGGTTGGTGGTTTCAAAGAACATAGGTACACATGCAAAGCAGGAGATCAAGTATTTTCTCTTGCACGAGACGTCCAACACTCACCCATCACCATCCAACACTCATCCTAGCACATATTTGATCCAGGCCAAGAAAGGAGGAGAGCATAGATAACCCATGCAAGAGCTCTTCAACGTTTGGTTATTCTTCATAACATCTAATCTCCTATGAAAATGTTCATTTCCTCTTACATAGACTTCCAACACCAGATTCCAAGTAAGTAGAGTAGTTTTCTCCTCTAGTTTATTTACTTCTTCATTGTATGTTCATTCTTTCTATAGGTTATTTTCTCTCCCAGACCACCTATTGGCCTCCTTTGACATTTACCCCTCCATATCCCTACTATAACCTTGCTAAACCCCTTCCAAACAACTTAATATCTCATTCGACTAACCCAACCCTCTATGCAATCATAAATAAAATTCAAAACTTGTTACGTGATATTCCCGGTATCCTACATGGCTCGGAATCGATTATCCCTAACCGGCGTCAATTAGCCCACAATATATTGACCTCATACCCCATTTTCCAACTCAACCCATAGGTTATCATAGCTTCATCCAAACCCCATTAGATCTACCCACCGCTTGATATCCCACCTAGACCTCATAAAAACCCCACTCGGCTCCTATCAACTTGAAAAAACTCCTCCAATACTTTGTTCTTGTAACATTCAAACTTTAAGACTTTAGAAACAAGGGAATTTTTTTAGTAATGTTCCCTGTTCTAAATACATAATTTAGAACACACATTCCAAAAACAACCATTCTTATAACAGATAACCATATGCAGCTATAATGACTTGGTAACTACCGATCTATTCATTTCATGACTCGGTAAACTACCGATCTATTCATGTTTAACACTAAGTATTGAATAATTTTCTGTATACTATGTATACTTGGTTCTCTTACCCTGTTTATGGGTATTGAGTGATTTTTCTAAGGAACCTAACTGAATAGTTGTTACCAATATTCATCTGCATCACGATCCTTAGACTAGGTGACATAGGACAATGCAACCAGTAGCTTGCGATACTTTGGCCAAATATATTTAACATACTGTTCATATTACTTATTCCTTGATGGCATACTCGTCAATCCAGAATACATCCTTCACCCCACTCTATTGTTATCTAGAATGTCCTCTACTAACTTCTGTCAGTCCTCTTGCCCAAGGTTTATCCCTAGTTCTGGTTAACATCGTAGGTTATGATAGGAAGGAGCTCCCAAAGACTTAGGATAGATTGGCATACTGGGTCAACCTAAGTCAACCCCGTGTGCCAAGATACCCCAAATCCTAGAGGGCTACTTTGTATCACAACTATGCTACTCTTGCCCGAGTCCGGAGAGAAACTAAGTTCAAGTCCAAAAGTGTGTAGATCTAGATGATCAATGCAGAAGGGTGTTGCCACATGTCGACTACAGTGATGTATCCTCGAGAAGATCCTAATCTTCTCAAAGGTAAAACCCTACAGGTTGGCACGTGCTAGCATCCTCTGAGAACACCTTCATTGAGATATACATACCCTTAGCGATTATTAAAGTTAAATAATTTGGATTCCTAAAGGCGGATTTCAACAACCCTTCCCAGACTCTAATCCAACTCTCCCTAAGTTCTTTTCCAAATTAGGTTCCATTAACCCTTACAGAACTTCCTTAAATTTAAGGTTTCTTTTGATGTTCGTTAATGTTGGCTGAACAAACAACCACCAAGAAATAAGGACAACAACCTCTTAAGTTTCATTCAATGTGATTTAACTATTCAAGGAAGTGTAATAACCACCGAGGTTGTAACTTAGTAGACTTTATTAAATGAAGTCTAATGATTGTATTCATATCTCCCTTTTTGCTTACTTTTTAATAAGAGAGGAAGAGTCTTCCTCTTAAGTTCTAGGGTTTAACACACCCTTTATGTCTTCTACAAAGTTCATAGTTTTCATTGTGAGTTCACCACATGTTACTTTACAAAAATGAATTGTTTAGATAAGAACATTGATTATCTACAACTTATTTACTTGCTTCACGTTTAGGGATAATACTCTAATACCCTTTTTCCTACTTATCCAATAACACTCATTGAAACATATAAATAACATGAAGAACATCAATAGAATAGGATTCCATTTCTTTTGCAAAAGTACAAGTTAATTTACATAATCCATGCAAGTAAATTCTCATTCTACATTTCCTTTTCAAATCTTATAGATTTACTACTTATGCATTACCAACAAACTACATGACAGTGGCCTTCATTCAAAGGAGAATAACTTTTATTTTTCAATACAACTTAAGAACAAATCAGAATTCTTCTTAAGAATCGACTTAAATCAACCAATGCAACATATAAGTTTTTTCCTTCTTTTATCACTTACAAAGTCCATCTGCAAAATTGCTAGCATGGGTCGATTCAATGAACTAAGCATGATAAGCATTAATCCTTAAAATGAAGTGCATTCCACTAATTGTTCCAATAAAACAACCTGCTTTAATGAACAACAAGTAATTCATACTCCCTAAGCATAATTAATATCAATAAAAAGAAGAGCAATACTAAACAGGTTTAACAAAAAGAAGAATAGAATATGATCTATAATACTTGTCCTATAAATTAAAGTATAATTGATCCCATCAATTATCTTTACCAAACAACAAAACATAACATACCATTGTTTCCATTTCTATCAAATACAATACAACACATATCTTTACCATAAGATATAGAAGTGTTTACAGCATATTCCCTCTTGGATGCTTCAACTAACTTTCAAGTAAAGAAGAAGAGAAAGCATTCCATTTGCCAAAGTACATAACCATCAACAAAGCTGAAACAATGTATATCATGATTTAAATGTTCCTTTAAAGTAACTCTACTTTAAAATTTAACAATTTAAGGTATTCATCAAAACAGATCCAAATGAAAGAAATCCAAGAAGAAGTGATGGATTAACAGTCAACAACAAGCTACAATTTCTTTTTCCAACCTAACTTCAATTTCATTCCACTTCATTTCAGTCAAATGACAAGTATACAAGACTAATAAACATTGATTTCCTTTTCCAATAAGAATAAAAATCAGGAGGTTCCAATCAAAGAACTTAACCCAACTGCATTATGGAAGGAGTCTTACCAGAATATGATCCCAAACCCTAATCATTTCTTTCAACTTAATAAAACAGTTTTACCTTCTCACATTCATATAGTTTAAGTTCATTCAAGAGTTCCAAGGAAAGAGAACAATGACCATTTCAAAGAAAGAGAGTACTAAAAACTATCTTCCTTTCTAAACCTTCCCATTATAATGCATGAATTCTACTTACCCTTAGGAACAATGCAACAATGAAACTCATACACGGTCCATGGTCAGTAAAGGTTCACAGAGTATTTCTTTAAAGGCCTAACATTCTCCCATTGGACCAGAATAGCCTCAAATAAGAAGAAATCATGTTAACATTGCTCATTCTTAGAACCCTATACAATCAACAGTGAAGCTCTATTAAACCTTACCATTAACTTTCGCTTTTAAAAATATGAGAGAAAACAATGAATTTTAAACACAATCGTAATCAAGTTTAGATCACAATCAATATTCCAAGACATAACATACATTTATTAGATCCAACAAGAGGTAAGAATCTGAGTAGTTGCTAACACTCAAGACTTCCCAATAGTTCAGGAAACGTAGAACCATCTCAACGGTATGCCAATGCATCACTACAAGAAATATAAATTGGGTTTCCAACAAAATATAAGATCAAACATAAAAAAATAATACGTACATTCTAGGACTCATTTACAATTCCAAGCACAATGCAAGGCATAAACGTCATTGAAGGATCAAGACCATTAAAATACATGTAACCAAGTTAGGGTAACAATATGTTCCCTCAATAGTTTAAAAAGTAATCAAAATACTATAATACCTAAACCAACACAACGTTCAGGTTTCTATTTCAATTAAGAACACCAAGTATTAAACAGTTTGTATAGTGATGCATCTCAATATCACAAACACAATTACATAATACACCAGAACTGTAAGACTAGATTGAGTGCAATGAAACTGTTTACATATAGTTCGGAGTAAGAAGAAATGCTTCCATTATCCGTTAACATCCTTTCAACCCTATTTCCAAACTCAAACGGGATGTAAGATGCTTGACAGAGCTCAGACCGAATGACTCACAATTCGGGCTCATAAAGAATCTCTAAAAACCATTAATCTGGTCATAAGAACAAGATTTCACAAGCACCATGCAAAATAGATTTCGAGTTACAGTCTATTTTACCCAAAAATAACAAACACAAGTTCCAAATTCAATATTGTTCCAAAATCAATCAAGTTTTCATAGGATGAAATACAAAACTAAACCATATACGGTTTTTTTCAGTGCATGCAAACTTTGCTACAGTCAAAGTTTCCACAAGGTGATACAAAAACAACAAGCCATATACGGTTTAATTCCCAGTTAATATAACTATGAAATAACATGTTAACACCATGGAGCTAATAATCTCTACAATGGTTCCATCCACCGAAACAAGTTTCCAATCAAATAGCTCGAACTAGTTTGTGAGTTTCCATAAGAACTAGAGTTGCTTACCAGCTCGGGTATATGAAACACAACAAGTTTGCAACACTAAACTCAACAAATACAAACAGATCTCTATAATGATTAAAGGCCGTAACAAAGGTTGAAACCAACAAAAATTTCAAACCACTAAAGAATCCAAATAGAGTTATCAGGTTTCATTCACATATGCATAGTTCCTTGTGAAAAAGGTAATGCAAAACAAGCTTCCAATAGAATCATGTAAAAACAAATTCAAAACCCAAAATACAAGCTTTACAAAACCCATCTATTAATTTACCAGTTAAGCATGAATGCATAGAAGTCATCAGAGAAAAGTTATTTTAATGAAAACACTTAGAGGACAACAAGAGATTTTAAAAGTTAGGGCCTATCATGCACGATAATGTCATTGTAAAAATCGAAGAAGACCTCTAGTTGAGCTCTCTTCTTCCCTTCTTCTCCATGAAATATCAAAAAGCAAAATAATTCTTCCAAAATTCCTCATTCACTCTCCATGAAAAAAATAGATTTGAAACATCCAAAATAGCCATGCAATGCAGTTTAAATTACTGGTGCAAAAACCCAGAGCGCATGAAGAGAGAAAAACAGAGAGCATGCAAAATGAAACAACCAAACAAAAATCCACTGGCATGCCTACCAAAGCGGTTCGGGCTCATGAAACCAAGTTCATTAATTGCATTAATTCCATATCTCCCACCCAATCTTCCTTGCCACCGCCCGCCAAGTCTGGCAAGTTCCAAATCAAAATAACATGTGTTTCCATTTCTAGTGATACTACCACCTAGGCCTCCGCCAACCCAACTAGACCCACCAAAGTTGGTAGTTCATATGAAGTAATAAACCTTATCATCTTCCTAAATTCCTTAGGAACCACTATCAATGTGCATACGACCCCTTAGGTTCCCCTTCATGCCAATAACTTAGGATAGATTAATGGCTTAGGTTAGATCTTAGGTAGATTAAAGTTTATACCTTAGGATATAACACTAACCACTAACCCCTAACATAGGTCCTTAGCAATTAGGTTAGATAAATCCACATAGGTAAGTAATAAAAATACAATAGCTTTTAGAAACTAGGTTAGATCACAAAATAACCTTGTAGTGTTAGGTTCTAGTTTTAATACCTAGTAACCCTTCTAACTCTTTAGTACTGTTTAGGCTAGAAACAATTGTATCAAGTAATATAGATTATGTAGGAAATACTTCCACCTATCTTAGGATTCCGTTATTCAATCCTCAATAGGGTCCTAGGTATCTCTTATGCCATGTACAGTGTATGCCTATTTTATCAACAATGACTGTCTTGGTCGATCTTCAGGACCCAAGCCAAACAACCTAGTGACTGGAAGTGCATTCATATAAAAGTCAAATAACTTGCAACAAAAAATTTCAGTCCAACATGTAGCTTAACTCATGGAATGTCAATTTTACCATTCACTTGATAGAGCATGTTTAAAACATTCCTTGGATCACTGAAATTGATCCAAGGATGAATTGGATAAAAAGACAAGTTTACAACTCTTAAACTAGATTACAAATCATCTACCAGAAGTGAAAAATGGATTCAGAGAAGTCATACTAGTTTGATCAAAGGATCTTAAGAGCAGAAAAGACTTATCCATATCAAGCATGATTTCCAATAATCAGAAGAACATATCCTTATAAGGAAAATCACATATCAACACTTGAATGCAAAGGAGGAAAATAACAATAGTCAAGGGTGTTACATGCTTCCCTCCTAAAAAGAATCATCATCCCGATGATTATCTCTTTTAACAATTTACATCAAGGACAGTCAATTCATTCACTTCTCTTATCCTAAGTCAAATATTTCAAAACCTTATAGTTCCAGAAATCAGTATTAAATAACTTTTTATTCAATTCAAGTAAATATCTACCCAAAACTGGCTTACTTAATGTCATAAAGGATAAATTCATAAAAATTTATCAGTCAATAGATTCAATTCTATTCAAATAGATATGGAAAAGCAATTTTCATATCCTCCATATTTTCCCAAGTTACACTCTCCTTGTTAAACTGGTCCCACTGGACCTTACATTGACTTATTTCTCTATTTCTTAAATGCAACTGGTGAGTTTCAACACTTGAATGGGCTTAACCATGATTATTCCTAGGTCTTGGACCTGCAAGGAATTCCAATTTAACACATGTGATAAATCTGAAATGTATTTCTTAAGTAAAGAAATATGAAAAACATCATGCATTCGTGACAAATTAGGTGGTAGTGCTAGATGATAAGCTACAGGGTTGATTACTTCAACTATTTCAAAAGGTCCCACACAATGAGGTGATAACTTGGTAGCCTTTCCAAAAGTTATCGAACTCTTTTTCAGCTTTAACCCAGAGAAAAACTTTTCTCCAAGTTCAAATTTCCTGTCAACCCGCTTTAAGTTAGAATAACTCTTTTGCCTATTTGCTGCTTCTTTCAAGAATTCACGAATCATTTTAACTTATTGTTCCATTTCCATAAGGATTTCAAGTCCAATTACCTCTCTATCCTCAATGTTATCCCAACTAATAGGGGTTCTACATTTCCTTCGTAAAGTGCCTCAAAATGTGCCATTTTAAGAGAAGACTGATATGAATTATTGTATGAAAATTCAACTAATGGAAGATACTCTTCCCACTTATATTGCTGATCTATACAATACATCCGTAACATATCCTCCAAAACTTGATTTACTCTTTCAGTCTGTCCATCCATTTCCGGATGATACGCAAAACTAAAATTCAATTTAGTTCCTAGAGATGTGTTAAGCATTTTACAAAACCTTAACGTCATCCTAGGGTCTCTATCAGATATGATTAATTTAGGTACTCCATGTAATTTGAAAATTTCGTGTACAAACCTTTTATCCAAAACAGGTGAATCATCCTTTAGATTTCCAGCAATAAAATGAGCTACTTTCGTTAGTTTTTCAACTACTACGAAAATAACATCATGTTTATTTCTTGACATAGGAAACCCTTATACAAAATCCATGCTTATTACTGCCCATTTATCTTTGCGGTATGCTATGAGGATACAATAAACCAGCTAGATGCATATGTTCCACTTTTACTCATTGACATTCTAGACAATGAGTCACAAAATCTATAACATCCTTTTTTATTCCTTTCCAGAAATATTGTTGTTTATATCAGCAAGCATTTTTGTAATGCCAGGATGTCCGTAAAAGGAGAGTCGTGAAACTTTGCCAACAATTTCTTTGTCAAATCGTTAGGCAAAGGTATGTATACTCTATTTTCATATCGTAAGATTCCTTCATTATCAAAGTGAAAACCTTTATATCTTTCATCCTTTGGGTCTGCAACAAGCACTATTTTTACTTTTTGAAAATAAGATTCAGATTCCATAACACTTTTTACTTCATCCTTAAACTAAGTTCTTAATGTTATAAGAGTAGACATTTGCTTCCTATGACTTAGAGCATCAACCACTCTATTCTCTTTTCCTTTTTATTTTCATTAAAGTATAATTGATCCCATCAATTATCTTTACCAAACAACAAACATAACATATCATTGTTTCCAATTCTACCAACTATGATACAACACATATCTTTACCATAAGATACAAAAGTGTTTACAGCATATTCCCTCTTGGATGCTTCAACTAACTTTCAAGTAAAGAAGAAGAGAAATCATTCCATTTGCCAAAGTACATAACCATCAACGCAAAGCTGAAACAATGTATATCATGATTTAAACTGTTCCTTTAAAGTAACTCTACTTTAAAATTTAACAATTTAAGGTATTCATCAAAACAAATCCAAATGAAAGAAATCCAAGAAGAAGTGATGGATTAACAGTCAACAACAAGCTACAATTTATTTTTCCAACCTAACTTCAATTTCATTCCACTTCATTTTAGTCAAATGACAAGTATACAAGACTAATAAACATTGATTTCCTTTTCCAAAAGAATAAAAATTAGGAGGTTCCAATCAAATAAATTAACCTAAGCTTTGCTTTATAGAAGGAGTCTTACCGAGAATATGATCCCAAACCCTAATCATTTCTTTAAAATTAATAAAAAAGTTTTACCTTCTCACATTCATACAGTTTAAGTTCATTCAAGAGTTCCAAGGAAAGAGAACAATGACCATTTCAAAGAAAGAGAGTACTAAAAACTATCTTCCTTTCTAAACCTTCCCATTATAATGCATGAATTCTACTTACCCTTAGGAACAATGCAACAATGAAACACGGTCCACAGTCAGTAAAGGTTCATAGAGTATTTCTTTAAAGGCCTAACATTCTCCCATTAGACCAGAACAACCTTAGATAAGAAGAAATCATGTTAACATTGCTCATTCTTAGAACCCTATACAATCAACAGTGAAGTTCCATTAAACCTTACCATTAACTTTCCCTTTTTAAACTCTGAGAGAAAATAGTGAAGTTCAAACACAATCGCAATCAAGTTTAGATCACAATCAATCTTCCAAGACATAACATACATTTATTAGACCCAACAAGAGGTAAGAATCTGAGTAGTTGCTAACACTCAAGACTTCCCAATAGTTCAAGCAAAGTAGAACCATCTCAACGGTATGCCAATACATCACTACAAGAACTATAAATTGGGTTTCCAACAAAAGACAAGATCAAACATAAAAAAATAATACGTACAGTCCAAGACTCATTTACAATTCCGAGCACAATGCAAGGCATAACATCATTGAAGGATCAAGACCATTCAAATACATGTAACCAAGTTAGGGTAACAACATGTTCCCTCAATAGTTTATTAAATAGTCAAAAGACTATATTACCTAAACCAACACAAAGTGTTCAGGTTTCTATTTCAATTAAGAACACCTAATATTAAATGGTTTGTATAGTGATGCATCTTAATATCACAAACATAATTACATAATATACCAGCACCGTATGACTAGGCCAAGTGCAATGAAACTGTTTACATAAAGATCGGAGTAAGAAGAAATGCTTCCATTCTTCATTAACATCCTTTCAACCCTATTTCCAAACTCAAACGAGATGTAAGATGCTTGACAGAGCTCAGACTAGATGAATCACAAGTTGGGTTCATAAAGAATCTCCAAAAACCATTAATGTGGTCATAAGAACAAGATTTCACAAGCACCATGCCAAAGAGACTTCGAGTTACAGTCTAGTTTACCCAAAAATAACAAACACAAGTTCCAAATTCAATATTGTTCCAAAATCAATCAAGTTTTTGCAGATGAAATACAAAACTAAACCATATATGGTTTATCCAAAGTGCATGTAAACTTTGCTACATGATCAAAGTTTCCACAAGGTGATACAAAACAACAAGCCATATATGGTTTGATTCCCAGTTAATATAACTATGAAATAACATGCTAACACCATGGAGATAATAATCTCTGCAATGGTTCCATCCACCGAAACCATTTTCCAATCAAATAGCTCGAACTAGTTTGTGAGTTTCCATAAGAACTAGAGTTTCTTACCAGCTCGGTATATGAAACACAACAAGTTTGCAACACTAAACTCAACAAATACAGATAGATATCTGTAACGATTAAAGGCCGTAACAAAGTTTGAAACCAACAAAAATTTCAAACCACTAAAGAAGCCAAATAGAGTTACCAGGTTTCATTCACATATGCATAGTTCCTTGTGAAAAAGGTAATGCAAAACAAGCTTCCAACAGAATCATGTAAAAACAAATTCAAAACCCAGAATACAAGTTTTACAAAACCCATCTATTAATTTACCAGGTTAAGCATGAATGCATAAAATTCATCAGAGAAAAGTTTTTTTAATGAAAACACTTAGAGGACAACAAGAGATTTTAACATTAGGGTCTATCATGCTTGATGGTGCCATTTTAAAATAAAAGAAGACCTCTATCTCGAGCTCTCTTCTTCCCTTCTTCTCCATGAAATATCAAACAATAAAATAATTCTTCCAAAATTCCTCATATACTCCCCATGAAACAAAAATATATTTGAAACCTCCAAAATAGCCATGTAGTTCGAGTTTAAATTACTTGGTTCAAAAAACCAGAGCGCATGAAGAGAGAAAAATAGAGAGCATGCAAAATGAAACAACCAAACAAAAATCTGCTGGCATGCCTTCCAAAGTGGTTCGGGCTCATGAAACCAAGTTCATTAATTGCATTAATTCCATATCTCCCACCCAATCTTCCTTGCCACCACCTGCCAAGTCTGGTGAGTTCCAAATCAAAAGTAACACGTGTTTCCATTTCTAGTGATACTACCACCTAGGCCTCTGTCAACCCAACTAGTCCCTACCAAAGTTGGTAGTTCGTATGAATTAATAAACCTTATCATCTTCATAAATGCCTTAGGAACCGTCACCAATGTGCATGCAACCCCTTAGGTTCCCCTTCATGCCAATAACTTAGGATAGATTAATGGCTTAGGTTAGATGTCAGGTAGATTAAATTTTATACCTTAGGATATAACACTAACCACTAACCCCTAACATAGGTCCTTAGCAATTAGGTTAGATAACTCCACATAGGTAAGTAATAAAAATACAATAGCTTTTAGAAACTAGGTTAGATCACCAAATAACCTTGTAGTGTTAGGTTCTAGTTTTAATACCTAGCAACCCTTCTATCTCTTTAGTACCAGTTTAGGATAAAAAGACAAGTTTATAACTCTTAAACTAGATTGCAAATCACGTACAGTGAAAAATGGATTTAGAGAAGTCATACCAATTGGATCAAAGGATCTTAATAGAATAAAAGACTTATCCATATCAAGCATGATTTCCAATAATTAGAAGAACATATCCTTATAAGGAAAATCACATATCAACACTTGAATGCAAAGGATGAAAATAACAACATCCAAGGGTGTTACGCTTGACCCTCTATCATTCTGTCAGTGACCGTCGTCGGTCACCCTTAACTGGCATCTGTCACCCCTAGACCAACATCGGTCTCTATATCTACCAATATAGCCCATAACTATAACCCACCTACCTATTCTTGAGTCACTTTGGTAATTACCTGTGACCTACCTAAGACCTCTGCCAGACTTGAAAAAAACTAGAACTAGTTTCTTGACCCTTGGATCTTAGTTTAACTTAGCCTGTTAGATTAGATATTTCTTATTGTGTTTTATATGAGATGCCTAAATCGTATAGATTACAATAAGATGAAATTTATTTTATTTCTTGTATTAAATTGTTTAAAACAGTGGATTGACATCCTTCTAGGAAGTATCACACTTCCCGGATCTAGCATACGCTAGGAAGTCCACTACATATACTGTTTAAGTCTTCTTGGTGGTCTTTCTTTCTATTTTAGATAGTTCCTCCCAGACAAAAGGAAGCTCTCATGGTTAATCAGGATCGAGGAGTCAACATGCATGCAACAACCTTTAACCATCGTGGCAATTATTCCTCATTGCCCATTACCCTATCTGCTTCTTCAACTTCCTAGAAATGTTGAAGAATCGGTGAAACAACCAACATCGGTCCAACAACCATTGTTGTTTTACATCGACCATCATCGGTTTACTTAACCGGTGTCCTTTCCTTATTATTTTGGTTAGTTTACTCAAAATAACACTCATATAATCTTCTCTTCTATTTAGAGTCTCTATATATCATTTAACTCTCGATACTATGATAACATTCATTAAATACATCTTTCCTACCATTAGTCATCGGTTTCTACCTCATTTACTGAAACTGTTATTTTTTCCACAGAAACTTATATCAGTTCCTATAACCATTATCGGTCACCCCTTGACTATTATCAGTCATCCCTTAACCATCATTGGTTAGTGCAACCGGCATCGATCACTCTGTTTTTATTGTAATCAAAACACTTGCTAATTTTCCCTCTTAGAATCTATTTTATCTCATCTCTATTGTTCCTGTATCATTTACGAGAGCATAGTTCACCTAATATACACCAATTCGGATGCCATTGACTCGTAGCCAAGCCAACACTCTTGTGTTCCATGCTATTCTTTAACCACTTCCACCTAGTCTTTCATCCCCTTATATCCTATCACCCATGGATCTAATTCAGCCTACTACCATTATTCTTGACGAAAAGGAATTCACATGACTTCTTGATCGAAACCCACTTCCTTCAAGACTACCTCACCCACTCATCTACCAAGGATTCCTTAGGACAATTAGTGTATGACATGCCTATATCTATTCCCCTAGTTCTCACCCCCACCTCTACATTACCTAGCACCAAATTAGCATTACCTTCATCCACTTTACCACCTGTAGTGTCTCAGTTTGGCCCCACACCTGTTATGACTGTTGTGTCTATTTCATCTATCGCACCCATGATGTCGGTTGTCCCACCGATCGCTGCCTTAAGTATAGACCCATCTACACCCGCCACCTCACACATACCTATTACATCACAACCACCCCTAATGTCGGAAACCCAGGACCTCATTTCAAAACCTCATTATTTCCATTCCATAATCCTTGCCCCTAATTCTTGCGCAGTCATTACAACTACACCACCTACTTATACATATCACCAACAACCGTTGACATCCTCTATCGCTTGTTCGGAAATGTACCACTCACATCTATTCCTCCTTCATAGTTCTCATACTAGGTACTACCATATATAGGGATGTCAACCACCTCATACCATAATCCTCCACCTCCTTATACTGCAAGAGGTTTCAATTCATCACAAACCACTAATGACCTCATTAAAATGATGATGGAGAGGATGCAGACACAATAAGCATCTGATTCTCGCACTTGTAACACCTTAAACTATGAAGAAATCTATAACGATCCAATCCATCCATCCATTCCCATACACTCATACTCCACACATTGTGACATGCATAAATTCAATAATTTCAATACTAAAGAAGACTGCGCAACAACACTTGCGGTCATTCAAACATGTGTTCTATCTCATCACCCACAATGATGCTTTATTCCTATAGACCTTCCCAATGTCCTTAACAAGACCACACTATATTGGTATAGTGGGTTACCTAGACATTCAATCTATTCATTTAACCAGGAAACCAAATCCTTTCTTGTTCATTTCTCAATCAACATTGTAAATAAAGTTACCGTGATCGATCTTTACTCCACGCGTCGTGCGATGATGATTTTATTGCTGATTTCATTGCCCATTGGCGTAACCTAATTAACCAACTTACATTCCAATTACCTCAGATGAACTTATATAGTTATTAACTATAGTGTGTTTTGATATGTCTTGCCAACTCTATAAGTGTAAAAATTCTGTACCTTTGACAAGGCATTTACCATGGCATGAAAAATTGAGATTCGTACCATCGAAGAGAAGAAAAACCATCTCCATAACAAAAATTTTGCATTCAAAACCAATGATGCTCTTCATCTTCAAAACCCCAAAAAACATACTCAAAAGCCAAGGGATCTACCAAGCATAGTAGTTCTCAAGGCTAGTCCTTCACACCCATCTAACTAGGCCCAATCTTCTTCCAATATCTCTATAGTCCAAAATTTTTAGTTTAGATGAGAGAAACCAAAATATACCCCAATAGGGGAACCTTATTCTTCTGTCTTGGAAAATATTCTTAAATCTAGTGCCATTGCTCTTCCACCCATAAAGCCACATACTTTTGGTTTTGATCCTTGTCACACAACACCTATGTGGTATACGAACATGAATTTTGTAAATATCATCATGTCAAAGGTTATAGTGATGGTAACTACATCACTTTCAAAAATATCATCTAGGAAATGTTAGACAATGGAGACCTAGTCTTGGATAACCCAAATGCACCAGCCAACCAAAACCTACATATATTCAAAAATACATTCCCTAATAATGATCCATCTTCTAATCAAGTGGTGAAGCTTCAACCAACGATGGTAATATCGGTGAGGCCCTCACTATTATTGATGACATATAAGTTGTTTCTCAATTGCCTCTAGTTCCCTACATCGATGAAATCCTAGCACGAGCTCCCCTACCTATAGAAGAGCCTGCTTCATCAACTCTTCTACCCACAAAGGAACCCCCTTCATCTTCTTCTTCACCTATGGAGGAACCCATCATGGATACCAAACCAACTTTCTTGCTCACCTCTCGAACTAACGAACTATTACCGGTGATAAATTTCCTACCCATAGGAGACACATGTCCATTTCTTGCACCATTACAAGGAGACCGTACCCTACCTACCACACATCACCCATCAACTCCCCTACCCATAGGGACCCTACAACCACACCATTACCTATTGGTGACCATTCCTCTTCAAATTTTTAGGACCTTGTGGACCTTCTCTTGGCTCTCTTACCTATGGAATCCGAGGCCAACAAATTCCCTATTTCCCAAACATATTTTATAGGAAATACTACTAAAAAAACATCGGTCCTGCCTACAACATCGCCATTTTCACACTTGTCCAATATTTTATATTAAGTTGATAAATCCTTGCATTGGGGACATCTGCTACTCCCTGTTTCAACTCAAATACAAATGTCACTCAGTGATACCTCCATAATTTACCAAAAATTATTTCAAGAAAACAAGCCAAATATAACCATGCCTATTGGAGAACCTTATGCATTGTCATCCACACCTATGGCTGAACCTTTTCATACAAACCAATGCACCCCTATACCTAAACCCCTACCCACACATACATCATCTCATTTTCCTATACCCATCACCACCTTAGGGTCGTCGTGCAGACACCAAGCATTTCTCATCCACATGTAAAATTAGAATTAGCCACATCTTCCCAAAACCACACTTTGAACCCATCCATCCACCTAAAAACACAACCCAACCTTCTAGGTCATGCACACCAGTCTCACCTGTCACACCTTTGTCACCTTCACCTCTTCCATCCATCGTAGGACCTCACCCATCAACTCTTCCCAAGCAACCCCTACCCAAACCAAATAAAAACAAAATATCTGCTTCTTCATCACAATCTCCCATTGTACCCAATTTACCTACACAACCAACACCTTTTCCATCACTCGTATATTCTTTACCACCTATAACCCCACTATCTACCATAACTCCATCACTACCTATGAAACTTTTTACTTTACAACCTATACCTCTCACCCGGCCTTCACCAACAACTTCCACCATACATCAATTATCCCCATGGGTAACCCGTCCTCTTCCATCATCTACTTTTCCTTCTATATCATGCACCTCTTTCGTGCCTTTACCCAATAGGTTCTAACCAAAATCAAAATTCCGCTACCCTCCCAAAGGGTGGTCAATCCTACAACACCTCTTGCTTCTAGTACCTCCACCATGCCTTTACCCGTGAGAGCACAAACCACATCCAAAACCATACCACCTACCAAACCCATGGTTCACCTTACCTCTCCTCCACTTCCACCTCCCTGTAACATCTCTACCATAACCTTCACCCACCACTCAATCTAAGCCTACTCTCACCTCACATTATGATCCGCTAGTAGGGTCATACACCATCATCTTAGCCAACCTCTTAGAGACCTCTGTCATCATACTACCGCCACTTCGACCGTATGATCCAATCAAACCAAAATCTAAAGGGTTTAATGGTAGAAATATTTGTGCTTACCATCATGAACCTTGGCATCATGTAGAGAATTGTAATGCCCTCAAAATAGTTCTTATTCAATTGTGTCCTCCTGAAACAAATTTTGATAATGATGAAATTCTTGATGAAGATCCGTATTCACCTTCACCAAATTCCCAACATACTTTTCTCGATACCTATTATGTGACCTGTATCTCCACCCCCACAAAATTTTTATCCACCTTTGAAATTTGAGATCAACATGGTTTGTATCAAAGAATTAGCCGAACCCTACTAAAATTCCAAAGTGTGTCATACTCATTTTACAAGGGTCATATCCCCCATTAGGATTTTTTCCATCATTTCGTTACACATTTCATGACACACCCTCCCCATCTACCTCTCTCCCTCAAATCAACATGATCCACGTTGCTACTTGTGCTTAGAAAAGCGAGAAACAGAAAAGAAAACAACTAACTCATCAACTAACCCTATGCCCAACATACCATCTACGCCCACACCCAAGGTCACCATTTGTAGTCCCACATATCCTATCTCGATGGGGTGGCCCATCATACCATGTTGAGACACTTACACCAATCATCTTTAAAAATGTCTTTGTATGACCTCATTCAAACTTCTGAATCTCACCGACAATCTCTCATGGAGGTCCTCCAGTCAATTGAGGTTTTACCTAATGACCTCACACCAATCACCTCTATCATCACCCCTCTCCATGTAGCCTCCCTTACCAAATCATCTCCTTCTTCTACAAATTCCTCCACTCCACATGTGGTTGCCCTTACCTTCTCGATGAAGAGATTGCCCCCTCAAGCGAGACAACCCTAATCCTTCCCTTTTATCTTTGTCCATATTGATAATATACACGTACACCATGTTATGATTGATGGGGTGACAACATTAACATTATATCCTTCCACACGTATAACCAAATGTGCATACCCGAAAATTTCATGCATAAACACCCAATCATGTTGCACTCATTCAATGATGCTATCACTTCTACGCTTGGCTTCGTCATCCTCCACATTTGTGTGGGCCTCTATATTGCTCTAGAGTTATTCTATGTCTTGGAGGGGGAGTTTCAATATAACCTATTTCTTGGCATACCTTGGATCTCGTGTCATGGGCTATGTTCCTTCCACTTTACATATTTATGTCAAATTCGAACACAAAGGACATACCTATACCATACCCAGACCCTTCACCATTTAAAACTTGTAATATGCTATAACGAGCCAATGTCATCCTTGTACCAATTAGGACACCCGCCATAGTCACTTATTCATCTTCACCCATGACCCCATCTACCAACATTATTGCCAACTCTCCTACTCCTCACCCCTCTATTCCTATTGCTGCCATAGCCTCTACAACCGAACCATCCTTTATTCCATCCACTCATCAACTCACCAAAACTTCTTCCTTGTCCCCATCACCCATTGATTCATTTATTCCCCACCCACATACCTACTACTAATCCCTTATAAAGCGTATTTCAACGTCTCAATCTAGGGAGTACCATTTATACAAAGTTAACACATTCCTTACTCTGTAAGAGTATGGTAGCCTACACCAACATCCACGTTATGACCATCGATAGGTGAGGTCATCCCTTATGGACCTCCTCACCTTCACACCAAATTCACGTATGGGAGACTTTATACCTCTAACTATTTTCCTAAACCACTATCCCACACATGCCCCTTTTCCTCGACCTCCATTCTATCACCAACTGCCACTTCAATCATACTTTCCTACACCGTTGTTCTTGGAAAGGCTTTGGCTTTGTATCTATAAAAAGGTCATCATACCGTTATCCCATGTACCACCCGCAAACACAATGACTACAATGGTATTGGCTATGCCACGCTACCTTCCAAGAAGGCCCGTGTTGAAATTATTTAGGATGATAACCCTTCTTAAACTTGCCCTTCCACCTCACCATCTTCACTAACGGAGTTCGTAGATCCTTAATCTATTCCTCTTAATTTTTTTTTCTCGTAAACACCATTTCCTTAGGATCTCGACTTATCAATGTGATAGAAATGCTCCCTCCACTCATCCTTTCCTATATCCTGACATGATCAATGATGATACAACTTCTATTAATGTTGTTCGGTGTTAGGATGATGAGTCTCTTTTCACCTACCTTGTGCGAAGATTATTATATTCACCACATTTCCTTCAAACATAAACCATGTTGAATGAATTGACTATATAAGTCAACATTAACACTCAAGATGACCCGCACATTCGAAAGATAGGCCAATATTTAGATACTACTGAACAAGAAGCCATCATTTCTTTCCTCTGAGATCATAGGAATGATTTTTCTTGGTCCTACACTGATATTCCTAGTATTGATCCAAATATTATGGTTCACAACATCATAACCATACTTGAAGCCAAACCCAGTAAAGCGAATCTCCATAAAATGCATCCTCGCATTGCTCTTCTTGTCAAAGAAGAAATTCAACGTATTCTCTCGGTTTCCTTCATCTTACCCATCGACTACCCCCAATGGATTTCTAATATTGTCCCTGTCATAAAGGTGATAGGGGACTTTGTATTTACACATATTTTTGTGACCTTAACCTATATTTCCCAAAAGATGACTTCCATGTACCGGTATTGACCAATTAGTTAATCTTACCACTGGCCATGAGATGTTATTGATCATGGAAGGTTTCTTGGGTTATAATCAAATCTTAATCACTCCGAGAAGATCAACACAAAACTTCCTTCATCACTCCTTGGGAACCTTCTACTATCGAATTATGTATTTTTCCTTAAAAATGTTCGTGCTACATACCAGTGGGATATGACCTATATCTTCCATGACATCATCCATCATATATTGGAAGACTATGTAGATGACCTTATTGCCAAATCCAAACATTGAGGTGAACACCTTACCATTCTCAAGATCATCTTTTAGTGTATCATCAAGTATTCGGTTCACCTTCAACCTAAGAAGTGTGTATTTTTGTTCTCTTAGGAAATATCCTTGGATTTATTGTTTCTTTGCATGGCATAGAAGTTGACCCTACAAAAATAAAGGCTATTTTCAAAATGCCTCCACCTATTAACCTTCGCCAACTACGTAGATTACAAGGAAAATTAAAATCCATTCGTCATTTTATCTCATAACTTTCAGACCAATGCCAACCATTTCATCACCCGATAAAAATGATGTCTCCTTCAAATGGGATGATGAATGTCACAAAGCCTTTGATGCCTAAAAACAATACCTTCTCCAACCACCAATACTCACTCCTCCTAAGGATGAAAAACTCTTTTATGTATATATTTCAATGACGTATCATTCTATATGGGTGCCATTATCACTCATCATAATGAGAAACATAGGGAACAAGATGTTTATTACGTAAGTCATACCCTTTTAGACTATGGAACTAGATATACCCATGTCGAAATTTTTTTCTTGACCTTAGTATTTATCGCCACCAAACTCGTCATTACCTACTCAACCAAAAACATTTCTTGTCACTAATACTCGACCCTTTACATTACATGTATGCCAAACCTTACCAACATCGAAGTGTTGCATGCTTGCTCATGCTCCTTATAGAACTTGAACTCGAATTCATTCATCAAAATTCTATTAAAGACCAAACCATCACCGACTAGCTTGCAGATGCACCACTCTCTGGGAATCAGTCATCTAACTTCGATTTACCTGATGAATCCATTTCTACCCTCTCTTTGGATGATACCACTTACCAGATGACCTTATTCTTTGACGGTTCCAAATGTCAGTGTGGGGGTGGTGCAAGTGTTATCCTCATTCCCCTTGACAATGAACCCATTCCTTTTTCTTTAAAAATTGACTTTTATTGTACTAACCCTATCACCGAATATGAAGTGCTCGTGTTAGGTCTCCAAGCCGCCATCACCTTAGACATTAAATTAATTAATATCTTTGGTGATTCCCAAATGGTTATAAACCAAGTCAATGGTATATACCGGTGTCGTAATGAAATACTTCAAAAGTATAAGCATTATGTGGACATGCTTTTGACATCCTTTGACTCTTATAACCTCTAAACCTGTTCCTCATTCCACTAATAATTTTACGGATACCATGGCCTATCTCATCTCAAATACATGCTTTGCCATGACTCCAAAATATTTGTCATATTATAAAGGTTGCATTCACCTTCTTATCTAGTTCCGAATGTCAACCTCGTCGGACGTACCATTGTTTCACTCTGAAATGTTTCACTTTCCTGGGAATAGAGTTGCTTCTATCCTTTCATTCCTTTTAGAAACAGATGAGGTTAGGGTTAGGAGGAATACCTGTTGAATGTCGAGATGGTGTGCGCGTACCGTAGAGAAAGATCAGGTTGACTGCGGAGAACTCCTTTTTGTCTTGGAAGGACTACCTGCAAATAAGAACACAAGACCACAAGATTTTAATTAGACAATAAATGAGGGAACTGCCTTGGGCCCAGGAAATATAAAACTTCCTTTCGAAGGTGGTCAGTTCCCCTGCCAATATGAATTAACACAAAAGACTGCAAAATATCAATTAAATTGTTTCGTTGAACCGGGTAGGGAAAGGCTGGTTTTTCTCGTTATGATCGGAGGAACCGATGCGATTCTTCGATAACCGATGCCGATTCTCGATAACCGATACCGGTGGGTTCTAGGATCTTCTTGTAGCTATGGTGTTTTGTAAGGCTGGTTTATGGATGATATTAGGAAACGGGATGATTAGAAGCAAAGGAATAACAGTTAGATGCAATGACACGTTGGGTAGTAGATTCGAGAGATGGATTTAGGAGGACTGAAATTCACAGAGCATAAGAAATGTTATAACAGAGGACATGCAAGATGTGACTTACTGGTTTTGACAAAGATGCAAGTTGATCTCCTTGGTTGTAAACACTTCTGGTATTTCCACTCATCTCTGCTCGGTCAAGTGAAGATCTGGACTCTGCTCCTTGCTCGCAATGCTCTCTGTTGATCCAAAATCCTTTGGCTGATCTCCCAAATGAAATTCCGATCCGTTGTTTTGGTTTGGGGAGCCCATTTACAGGGAACCGATGGCGGTTGCGTAACCGACGGTGGTCGAGTAGGAACCGGCATCGGTAAGGAAAAAGTAGGCTATTTTTAGTAAAATAGCCCACCTTCCCTGCTTTTCTCCCGAGAGATCAGTTGTGGGCTTGGTCAAGTGGCTAGAAGGTCGGCTTTGGGTGCGAGTAAGGAGGCATTAGTTATGGATGTGAGTCTAGACCAAGTCATGGGTCCTAATTAGGTTAGTTTAGGGTTAGGTCTAGGTAATGATGAGGTGGCAAAGTGAGGTGGCGGGTAAGGTGATGTGGATTTATCAATTATAAGGTAATTAATAAATAATTGTGTAAGGTTTAGGTGATGAGGTTAGATTGCGAGATGAGATGCGGGTCACAAGGGGTCGTAAGACACAAATTTGGTGTCTACATTAGCCCCTTATTGTCGTGTAGCTTGTTCTGTAAAGCTGCGCGGACAATAATATGAAGTGGTTTCTCATGTTAAGGATATAGGTAATCCCCCTCAAATCTATCGCAGATTGAGTGAACGGGAAATCAGGGATAGGGTTGATAAAGGGTACATGTTGTAGAGAGGATGGTAAGGTGGTGGGGTAGGTCCAAGGAAGCAGACGCATGTTGAAATGCAATAGTACGACGAGGGTACATGATTTGACAAGCAAACCAGCAATGTGTAGGCAAAGGTCGATAGTTTATCCAAACAAGGGTGATATAATCCTGGTATCCAAGGCATAGGAAGTAGCTCCAGGGTATATAACAGGTGAGGTACAGGAATGTTTAGGCATGTTCGGCAGTACCAAATGGTTGGTTTGGTTGAGATAAACGTCACGGTCTAGGTCTAGGCAAAGTTGGTCGACAGATCAAGTCAAGGACCCTAATCATGCTAAAACACGAACAGGTGAGCTCGATTGAACAAAAGGTACATGATGGATGGATAAAATAAAACGTTGATTGTGGGTATGGTATTGAAGTGATACGGCCTTGGGTCAGGCCAAGTGGTTGGGCGGTGGCCCTGGGTCAGGTCATAAGGGTAGAGTGAGGCCTTGGGTCGGGCCAAATGGTTAGGGCGAGACCTTGGGTCGGGCCGGATGGGTAGGGCGAGGCCTTGGGTCGGGCTTAATGGGTAGGTTGAGGCCTTGGGTCGGGCCAAATGGGTAGGGCGAGGCCTTGGGTCGGGCCAAATGTAGGTTGAGGCCTTGGGTCGGGCCAAATGGGTAGGGCGAGGCCTTGGGTCGGGCCTAATGGGTAGGTTGAGGCCTTGGGTTGGGCCAAATGGGTAGGTTGAGGCCTTAGGTCGGGCCGAATGGGTAGGGCGAGGCCTTGGGTCGGGCCAAATAGGTAGGTTGAGGCCTTGGGTCGGGCCAAATGGGTAGGGCGAGGCCTTGGGTCGGGCCTAATGGGTAGGTTGAGGCCTTGGGTCGGGCCAAATGGGTAGGGTGAGGCCGTAGGTCGGGCCGAATAGGTAGGTTGAGGCCTTAGGTTGGGCCGAATAGGTAGGTTGAGGCCTTGGGTCGGGCCAAATGGGTAGGGCGAGGCCTTAGGTCGGGCCGAATAGGTAGGTTGAGGCCTTAGGTCGGGCCGAATAGGTAGGTTGAGGCCTTAGGTCGGGCCAAATAGGTAGGTTGAGGCCTTAGGTCAGGCCGGACAAGTGAACAAATGGTGTGCAGCAAAGGTGGATAGAGGCGATATTGGTGAAAAAGAGGCAAGGAGTAAATAAGGGCAAAGAATGGGGTGAAAGTTGGGTAGAGAACCGATGTCGATTCTGCATGACCGATATCGGTTAAGGGACCGATACCGGTTCCTTAGGGCAAAATGAAACCGATATCGGTGAAAGGCGAAAAACCTATAAAAAGAAAAATACGGCTTGTCATTGTCACTTTTGTTATTTGCAAACAAAATCAACATGTCTGACATGGAGAGTTGGGATTAGAGGCTAGATTGAGTGAGGTGGAGC
Source organism: Taxus wallichiana var. yunnanensis (assembly GCA_018340775.1). Lineage (NCBI taxonomy): Eukaryota > Viridiplantae > Streptophyta > Pinopsida > Cupressales > Taxaceae > Taxus > Taxus wallichiana. The sequence goes on from CM031240.1 coordinate 567,396,171, forward strand.
TATTGTATTGGCGGAGAGAGTTGATAGTGGGCCCGATTAAGGAGGAGGCAGTAGTTGATTGGCCGGGGACCCAGTAGATCAGGATTGGAGCCATGGCACAGGCAGGAGGAGCTGGAGGGGCTCAACCAGCTGGACCACCACCACCCATCCCACCACGATGACGTGTCGTCGTTCGGGTAGATTCAAAACTCTTTAATTTGGTGATTTGGTTGTATTATGCTAAATTGGGGGTTTGGGTAGGAATTAACCTTTTTTAGGAAATAATGAGAAAATGGAAATGATTTGAAAAAGGGAGAGGGTAGATAGGCTAGATAGGCTAAGGTGGGTAGGTGGGTAAGTTTTTAGGGTATTTGGGTGGGTAGATGGGGAAAAATAGGTAAAAAATGGGTTTTGGGGGCCGCGCGGGGGTTCGGCTCCGGGAGAAGACAGTGACCGATGTCGGTCACAAAGCGACCGGCATCGGTCACACAATTTTAGGGAAAGGGAGACTTGTTGGTGACCGGCGTCGGTCATGTATCGGCCGGCGTCGGTGGCTTGGTTGTTTTGGGTTTTTGGGTTGGGTTGTGGGTGGGAGTGGGGGTTGGGTTGGGTTGGTTGTTTTGGGTTTTTGGGTTGGGTTGTGGGTGTTGGGTTGGGTTGTGGGTGGGTGTGGGTTGTTAGTGGAGAAGGGTTTGGTGTAGGGGTAGGTTGGGTTGTAGTTGGAGGTGGGTGTGGGTTGTTAGTGGAGAAGGGTTTGGTGTAGGGGTGGGTTGGGTTTGAGTTGGAGGTGGGAGAAGGGTTTGGTGTAGGGTTTTGTTTTTTTGTTGGTTTGGGGTGGGACGGTTTTGGGTTTGTAGGGTGGTAGGTTCTTTAGAGGGGGTGGTAGAGAGTCGGGGTATGGGCGGGGGATAAAAGGGGTGTTTAGATGATAAAGTAGATGTTGTAATAAAGAATAGGTCTAAGGATGTGGGTTGGTTTTGCAGGCACGTCAGCCAGTTGACGATGCGGGATAGGATGCCCCCGCTGTTGGTGCGGATGAGGCCACACGTATCTGCAGCTCATTGGGCCATCATGCGCGAGGTGGGACTCGGTGGAGTCCAGAGGTACAGAGCGATAGAGAGAGATCACAGCCTGATGGTCACCCTCATCGAGAGATGGGATCCGGTGACCAATGTGTTCCATCTCCCGACTGGGGAGATGACCGTCACATTGGAGGATGTGTATCACATCCTTCGGTTACCTATCGAGGGAGAGGCAGTCTTCCAGGTAGATTCAGAGACTGCCATGGACAGCATACTACAGGTTTTTGGGGATGCAGCCGTGCTACTGACCTACCATAGCGCGAGTATCGGGTACGGTGACATGTACCGTGCGCATCGACACGAGACACGACTGGCTGTGTTGATGATGGTTGGGATCACCTGCTTCGCCCTCCCGGACTCAGAGGGAGGCCGCTTCCCATGAGCATTGATGGGGGTGCTGCTGGAGATGGTGGAGGAGCACACCTGTTACGCCTGGGCACCAGTATATCTGGTGTAATTATACAGGGAGCTATGGGGCTATCGCCGGAGGAGGCGATTTGGTATTTGTTCTACATTTTTGTTGCATTGTTGGGCATACGAGCACATCATATGCATCAGGCCAGTAGGGTTACCCCAGTAGCCAGGGCCATAGGTCATATACCGATATGGCTTTCAGAGGTGGTTGGGGGTCGTGGGCCAGCCACGAGCAGTTATGGCAGGTCGGGATGTGGCATACTATAGACATTTGCTAGAGGGCCTTACAGCAGTAGACATTGTATGGAGACCCTACAGAGGTCACCATCCTGGCAGAGGAGCCCCTTACCGTTGCGCTAATCCAAGTACACATTCTGGATAGCAGGACGGAGGCCAGGAGAGTACGAGCGGATACCCCTGGAGAGGGTACGCAGGCAGATGGGGCTGCGACAGGACGAGCCACCTCCCGTTCCTCAGTACAGGAGAGATGATGTAGAGGCCCCACTGCCTGCACCACAGCCTTTGGATCCAGATTGGGTAGCAGAGAGGCCAGCAGGTGAGGGTGTAGATGATGCTGGGTGCACGGGAGCATACAGGGTGTGGTGGGCTGGGCAGAGAGCAGCCAGGATAGTACCGCCTGCACAGCCAGACTTGGCTGCAGTGATAGGAGAGAGAGATCAGCTCAGGGGTCAGGTGCAGCTCTTACAGGGGCAGCTAGCTGCAGCACAGGCACAGATAGGTGTCTTACAGGGGCAGCTAGCCCAGCTCGAGCACGAGCACGCACAGCAGCACCACCACCGGACCACCACACAAAGCCAGTGTGCGAGTACAATGAAAAGAAGCGGCATGGTACTCACAAGACCACCACCAGCGGTGGTACACCACGGCCCAGCACAGTACCACACCCCACAGGCACCACCAGCAAAGACACAAAGCACACGATGCACGGGGGGGCACTGGTAGTAGGTGTCAGGGGACCAGCCCCAGTACCTACGGTGGCTCGAGAGCATTACATGGAGGCTAGAGCGGAGGCCCGATACTATCAGGATATTCTTGATGGTACCGGGGCTGATTATCAGCCCTATGCGGCACATAGAGCAGAGACCTCTCGGAGCCAGAGGTCTCAGGGAGGTGCAGCCACAGCTGGTGGGTCCGTCACAGGCAGGAGGCGAGAGGCACCACAGGGACCAGCGGGGAGAGGTGCCGAGGGCGGTGGGGAGAGCTGAGGGATCCCAGACATGGTTTTTGTATTTAGAGATGGGCACCGGTCTGCGAACCGGGTGTATTGATAGAGGCCTGCGTGCCTATGTATTATTCATGTATTCATTTATTCATTTATTGTATACCGGCCTGCGAGCCGAGTAGGGGTTGTATAGTGGATACCGGCCTGCGAGCCGAGTATATATCTATTTTTGATACGAGGGACCGGCCTGCGAGCCGAGTCGAGATTTTTTGACAGTTATTGCGGCCTGCGTGCCGGCTTTGGTGGATTATGAGATCACAGAGGCCCCGATGTAGGGCACATTGTATTTTTGAAAATTTGTATATATATAGAGACGATGTTTTGATCCACATGCAGTGTTCAAAATGTGTTTAAATATTTTGTTAATGGTTGGTAATATATAATGTATGATAAGTTTTAGTTGACATGTTGATAGATGGATGATGTTGATGTTTTTGTTTTTGCACGTATATATGAATGACAGGTTATGTGATGAATTGTTGGTTTTGTGACATTGTGATATATGTAACTGATGAGTTGGATCCAAATGATGTATAGATTGATAGTTGCTTGATATCCATAGTTGATGGTTTGTGTATTTGTATAAAATAAATGATGTTAATGAAAGTGTAATGCTATATGTGGTGGATGAACAAATGTGGTAAATTGTGTTGTTTATGCAGGAAAAGAGGCGGGCGCGAAAAAAATTTAGGTGAGAAATGAAGAAAAGAACGCTGTTGAGAAAAGATAGGTGTGTAACCGATATCGGTAGCTGATAGACCGATATCGGTTAAGTAACCGATACCGGTTATTTAGGTATGAGCTTTTCTAAAAATAGAAAAGCTAGGGTGGCAACTTAAGTTTTAATTTTAGAGCCATGCAAGAGGTTAAATATGCGAACGCGACACTTTTTGACGACTGAGACAGGTATTTGCATGAGAGATTTAAGTGATAAGGAGAAGAGAGATAGGAATTTGTATGAGAGATTTGGGTGATAAGAAAAGAGACTAGGAAGGTCAATGCGATCGGAGATTCAGAAAGTAGAAAGGCGAATTTGAAAAGAATGGTGATAATGGCAGGACGAGGAGAAACATCCAGCAGGTAGGGACAAGAGGGAAGATAAGGGCCACCTCAAGCTACTGCAACCCCAGAGGTAAATGTTTTGGTTGTGATTTGATTTTTGCATGTGTTATGAATAAGAGATTAAGTGGGTAGATATGAAGAAGAAAACATGATAGCAAGGGTTATAGGTGAGGTAAGTGTTACGTGGTAGGTAATCAAGGTTTTCGGGTATGTCTATGTATACAGAGAGGAATAAACGAGCAATTTATTATCGTAGGTGGTTGTTTTAGGCAAGATGTATGTAATTGATGTGAAGGACCAGTAGCGGTTAGAGGTAACCGGTATCGGTTACTGAACCGATACCGGTTATGTATAACCGATACCGGTTACTGGAGGAATTTCCAGAATGTTTGAAAAACCCTGACGGATTGAATGGTTGTTTGTTGTTTTGGTGTATGCAGGCAGAGGCAGGATTGAGGATGAATGATAGTGTGCAGTAGCTGTTGTCACGAATCCGAGCGGATGTAACACCAGCTGAATGGACATTGATAAATCATTTGGGGTTAAGTGGAATCTGCTATTATTCACGAATTGCACGGAACCATGCTATGTTGCAGGCATTGATTGAGAGATGGAATCTGAGACAAATTCCTTTTATCCGCCAACGGGGAGATGACAAAGTAACATTGGAAGATGTGTTTCAGATTTTGAGACTCCCTATTACAGGAGAACCAGTATATCAGGCACTACCTAGCGCGGCACGGGGAGCGATAACAACAGTATTTGGTCCATACGCACGAGATTTGACACAGCGAGGTTTATCCTTTACGTATGGGGTAATGTATGCAGCACACCCTGAGGAGACAAGGTTAGCAGTGATATTAATGATAGCGGTAGGGTATTATGCATTACCGAGGGCAGAAGGAGGAAGATTTCCAAAGGCATTGATGTGTGTTATCTGGGAGATGGTAGAAAGGAACGTTACGTTTGCATGGGCACCTGCATATTTGGCGGAGCTATACAGGGGTTTATGGGCTTGTAGGCGAAATCACAGGACGACGCTGGATTGTTCATACTTATTACACTGTTGGGCCTATGAGCACACTTTGTGTGCGACCAATAGGCCAATCCCTCCAGGCAGGAGAGACCGGAGTACAGAGGTTGGGATTCAGACGATGGGTCCAGAGGGAACAAGAGGCAAGATCTCGAGCCATGATGGGTGACATTGTGTATTACAGGCAGGTATGGGAGAGAGTGACGGTTGCGGATATCTGTTGGAGGCCTTACGGGAACTATATGATAACAGAGAGCATAGCTGAGGAGTTAAGGGGTGTAGAGCGAATGAGGTGGATCGCGGGGCACAGGCCAGGTGAATATGAGAGGATTCCTATAGATCACGTGCGGTGAAAATTTGGATTTGTGCAGGATATACCCCTGGCTTATAGACCATATATGAGGATCGATGCCGAGGCAGCATTCTCACCTCCCCGGCCAACACCTCCAGAAGGGCCTGAAGAGGTAGCAGCCGATCGCAGGGTAATGGATGCAGGAACGACAGAGGCCTATAGATTATGGTGGGTAGCAGAACTGCGAGGTGTACGTGAGCACCCTGACATAGCGGTGATTACAGCAGAGAGGGATCGTCTGCAGCGTTTGGTTCAGCAGCTCCAAACGCAGGTGAATGAGACAAGAGGATTGTTAGTGGTTGCGGAGTCACGGGCGGAGAGACTAGAGGCTGGAGTCCTCCATGCGAGAGGGCGTATTCATATGTTACAGGAGAGATTGGCAGATCAGTGGGCGGTACCAATAGCCGTGGTACCTTTGAGGACAGAGAGGCCCGGCGAGAGGGGTCGACGATCACGATCATCACCTAGTTCGGGATGAGGCGTGAGGGTCTGAGTAAATGTTAGCAAGGTATAAGAATAAATAAGAGTACCGACCTGCGTGTCGATGATAGAGAAGATGTATTTGTTTAACATCTAAATAAAACGAGATATGTATGTTGATTTGAGTTATAATAATAAGAATGTTTTCGTTTTGACTTTCGGTGTTTTGAAAAAGGATAAAGAGGAATGTGATTAAATAGAAATACACAAAAATATTTATATTTATCACACATGATAGGTTATGGTAGGGGATGGTCGAGCTAACCTTGGGAGATCCCATCTCTCGAAGTGCTTTGCCTACATAGCCCTTTGCAAAAAGTAAGGAGGGGCCTCGGATCGATGTAGTTCTCCCTTAGGATCGGGAGAGGCGGGTCGAGCAATTTGGTATGGTTTAGGCAATTGGTTGGTTGGTAAAAATATTAAGATTAGTAAAGGTAAGGTTGATGGTGTTGGTAATGAATTGGTGATGTTGTAAAAGGTATAAGGGAAGCGAAAGTTAGCCTACCCAAGTAGAAGGGAATCATGTCCTGATTAAGATCAACACACAATCCTAGATGAGAGGCAAAGCGGAAAGAGTGCTTCGTAGGTGAAAAGAGCTAAACAAACCACACAACGTAGAACGAGCCTGAAGCCCTAGGTACCGTGCATAGACGAGAAGTCAATTGGTGAAAAGAGTTGTATGATCACAATATATCAGGTGTACGTCACGTCCCTTGAGTTGAAACAAATGGTGAGGTGAGGTGGATGATATAGCTGAGGTACGGAGAACTTATTACCCAGTGAGTGTTCTACCGGAAGAGAACCTACCCTAAATAGACAAGTCCATGACTCAAAAGTCCTTTTGAATGAGGATTTTATTTTATTGAATGTAGACTGATCGATGCGGGAAGTCTACAAGGGATATTGATTGTATTATTCTTGAGGTCTTCACGAAGCTGATCAATGCGAGAAGCTTCTGATAAAGGTTGACTGTGTATAGTTGTCCTTCGAGGGAGAAGTCTATTTATAGTAGCAGATATGATTTTAATGCATAGCTAGTCCTTCTGGGCAAATATATAATAATAGCAGCAATAGTTCGGCATATAGCTGTCCTTCGAGGGAGCAGTCTATATTTAATTTAGATGACTAGATGTTCTTTTGCCATGAAGCATCTAGTTTAGTAGGAAGTTTGACTCAAGCAAATCCCATAAGAATACGGCTTATTTTAATACTTTGAAGTCATGGACTAGACTAAAAAGGGGAAGGCATCATTAAGGGGAGGTGAGAGGTGAGCTTGATTTTATTTCGAGATGTAGGAAACAAGTGCATGTGGTGGTATGGGAGCTCAAGGGACGAGCAGTAGGCGGATAAGAAGTGATATAACACTAATTTCAACAATAGAATGGTCGAAGATGCAAGGCATTAAGGGGCTCAGGCTCAGGTTTACCATTAAGCGAAGCTAAACGATAAGTACCAGATCCATAGGTGTGAGTGATTATATAAGGCCCAATCCAATTGGGAGCAAATTTTCCACGTTTGCTCTTTTCTAGTTTGGTTACATGTTGATTCTCTTTGAGGACAAGATCACCAACCTTAAAGGTACGCTCATGAAGTCGCTTATCATAAGCACGTTTAATGCGTTTTTGATAGATTTGAAGGTGATCAAGAGCTGTAAGACGGCGTTCGTCAAGAAGCTCCAATTGGGCTAACCGCTCTTGGCGGAAATCATCGTTGGTGAGAATATCCTGAAGAGATATTCTAAGGGAGGGTATTTGTATTTCGAGAGGCAAAACAGCCTCGGTACCGTATACCAAAGAAAAAGGTGTGGCATTAGTAGAGGTACGAATGCTAGTACGATAAGCCCAAAGGGCAAAGGGAATGTGATCGTGCCAATTTCTTCCGGATTCATTGACAACTTTCATGAGGATTTTGGTTAGTGTTTTATTAGAGGACTCGGCTTGCCCATTGGCTTGTGGATAGTAGGGTGATGAGAAGCTAAGTTTGATACCAAAGTTGTCGCAAAGGTCTTGTAACAACTTGTTTTTAAAAGATTTACCATTATCTGTTATTAGGCGATGAGGAATACCAAAATGACAGATAATGTGATGGTTAATGAATTCGACAATTTTTTCTTTTTTGATTGAAATGAGTGGAATAGCCTCCACCCATTTTGTGTAATATTCGGTCGCTGTGATTATCCAACGGTGACGTTGTGAAGAGGTCGGGTGAATCTCACCAATAAGGTCTAAACCCCATTGTGAGAAGGGCCAAAGATCTCGAGCGACCTGGAGCGGATGGCTAGGAGTATGTTGAAGGTTGGCATGTTGCTGACACATAACACAACGCTTAACATATTCGTAGCAGTCATTCTTGAGAGTAGGCCAATAATAACCAAGGCGAAGGATTCGTTTGGCCACGGCAAGGCCACTAAAATGTCCACCACAAATACCGTCATGGACCTGTTGGATGGTATGAGTGGCCTCCGCGCCGTTAGACAGTGAAGGAGGATGCCATCAAAGCCACGTTTATAGAGGAGTCCTCCCATGACAACATAACGTGAAACACTTTTAAGAAAAGCACGTTTGCCGTTACTAGTAAGGTCAGGTGGGAGGACAGAGATTGTAAGGTAGTCGTGAAATTGGTGGTACCAGGTATCCTGTGAATTAGTAGACACAATATTTATCATACAAACTACCGGGGTTGAATAGGATGGGGTAAAAGTTGTTGGACCACGACGAATAATTCGTAGTCGACTTGGCGCGGCGGGAATTTGCGAGGCTAAGCAAGCCATAGTATCCACAAATTTGTTAGTGGAGCGGGGAATGGTTTGTATAGAATAGTGAGTAAATAAGGCTAAAAGTGAATCCACGTAGTGTTTGTATTTTTGAAGCTCCTCATTTTTACATTGGTAGATGCCCATAACTTGATTGACTACCAATTGAGAGTCGCCAAAAATGTTGATAGATTTGATGCCTAAGTGTAACGCAACTTGGAGACCTAGAACAAGGGCCTCGTATTTCGCTGTATTATTAGTGCAAGGGAAATCAAGCCGGAATGAAAGAGGCATAGGCTCAGCATCGAGAGGAATAAGAACAACGCCGGCTCCTCCGCCGCGCTGGCATTTAGATCCATCGAAGAAGAGGGTCATTGGGTACGACTCTTCCCGGAGTGAAAGAGTGGCGATGAGTTCGTCGGGGAAGGTAAAATTGGTAAATTGTTCCCCAGGTAAAGGAGCTTCTGCAAGTTGGTCTGCGATGGTTTGTCCTTTGATTGATTTCTGGTGGACAAACTCAAGGTCAAGGTCAGCGAGAAGCATGAGCCATCCGGCAATGTGTTGGTTCGATGAGGTTTGGCATACATGTAATGGATGGGGTATGTATTGGTGATGACGAAAATCTTGTGATTTAGAAGGTAGTGTCGGAGTTTGGTGGCCACGAATGATAGGGCAAGGCACAATTTTTCTACATGTGTGTATCTAGTCTCATAGTCCACCAAAGTACGACTTATATAATAAACAAATTGTTCGCGATTCTCGAGTCACGATGTGCAAGCATGGCTCCTACAGCGTGGTCGGTGGCGGAAAGGTAAAGGTAGAAAGGGCGGTCGTCTTGGGGTGGGATAAGCACGGGTGGCTACAAGAGATAGGATTTGAGAGCTTCGAAGGCTTGGTGACATTCTTCGCTCCATTGGAATGCAATATCCTTTTTAAGGAGGTGATGGAAAGGTTGACATCGATCCGAAAGTTGGGAGATGAAACGTCGGATAGATTGGAGCTTACCTTGTAAACTACGCAATTGTTTGAGATTTTTGGGTGGGGGCATTTCTAGGATAGCTTTGACTTTAGATGGATAGACCTCAATTCCATGCAAAGAGACGATAAAGCCAAGAAGTTTTCCCGAAAGAACACCAAAGACACATTTCTTCGATTGAAGGCGACGTAATATTGAATTATATTGTAACAAGCGATCAAAAATAATGGTTAAAACATCGAGATGTTCACTACGATGTTTAGACTTGCCGAGAAGATCGTCGACATAATCTTCAAGGATAGTGTGCATAATGTCATGAAAAATGTAGGTCATAGCCCACCGATAGGTAGCACCAAAGATTCTTAAGGCCAAATGGCATGACACGATAACGATGTAAGGTTCCCAAGGAGTTATGAAGGCGCTTTATGTTGATCGGCGGGGGCAACCAAAATTTGGTTGTATCCTCGAAAAGCCATCCATGAGAGAGAGCATCTTATGACCTACGCTTAGATCAACAAGTTGGTCAATGCTAGGTAAGGGAAGTCATCCTTGGGGCAAAGCGAGATTAAGATCTCGGAAATCATGCATATCCAAGTCCCCCTGTCGCTTTAGTGACAGGTACGATGTTAGAAATCCATTGAGGGTAGTCGATAGGTAGGATGAAGGAAACAGAAAGGAGTCGTTGGAGCTCCTCTTTGACCAAGAGAGCAATGCGTGGATGCATTTTTCTCAATTTCTGTTTAATTGGCTTGGAATCGGGTTTCAGGATGATGTTATGGACAGCAATGTCAGGATCAATTCCTGGCATGTCAGCGTAAGACCATGTGAAAGCTTGGTTGCGAGCATGGAGAAAGGTAGTAAAGGCGGCTTGTTCTAATGTGTTAAGGGATTTTCTAATCTTCACAATGTGAGGATCCTCCTCCGTGTGGATGTTGATTTCTATGGTAGATTCGTTCAGTATGGTTTGGGTTTTAGATGGTAAGGCTCGTTGAATATAAGAATCATCTCGCACCAAGGTAAGTGAGGATGGATTCGTCATCCTGACACTCAACAACATTAATCAAAGACGAATCCTCTTCGATCATGTCTGGATACAGAAGGGGCAAAGAAGATGGGTCCTCATTATCACGTTGATAAGTGAGAGGACCTATGAAGATGGCATTTATGAAAAAAAAGTTAGGAGGGATGGATTCGAGGTCTATAGATTATGTGGGTGATGATGGTTTGGTAGGGCGACGTCTTCTTCTTCCAGATACGGTGACGACAGAGGTGTCTCCTGTGTAGGTGTTTCGGGAAAACCGAGACCACTACGATCATTATGTTTACGGGTAGTCACAGGAATGAGTGTATGTCGGCCTTGTTCGTAAAGGCCAAAACCAAAGCCTTTCCACGCACAACGAGTCAAGAAGGTGAGGGTGAAACGACGATTTGTCAAGTATTGAAAATCAGATTGGAAGGGAACCACACCAAGAGGGGGTTCAGGGGTAATGGAGGATGCGTCAACACCCCCATACGTTAGGTTGGTGCGGCAATGGGGTGGTCCGTAAGAGATTATCTCCCCCATGCGACGGTCGTAGGTGGGATGTGCATGTAATTGTTCGTACTCCTGCGGGGTAGGGAAAGAACTAACGTTATATAGGCGGTACTCCCCCAGCGTAAGGTGCTGAAAAACATCTACTAAGGGGTCGGAGGTTGGAATGTTAGCTGCGGGAAGGGAAGTGGTTTTTGCGATGGTGGTTTCATCAGTTGAAGGCGTAGGCGCGGTTGAGGTGGATGGTTGAGGTACATTTGAAGAGGATGGTTGGGTTGAATGTATGGGTGTCTTGATTGGTATAAGCACATCGTTAGGGCGGTATAACATATTGCAGGTTTTAAAGGGGGGAGGGTCAGCTTTACGGTGTAGGACTTCCCCTCGTACTCAAATTTTATGCATCTATGTAATGTTGAGGGAACGCATCCCATGGCTCGGATCCAAGGACGACCCAGCAATATATTATATTGGAACTCTCCCTCCAAGACATAGAAGAGTTCGGGTAAAGTACGTGGTCCTACCCGAATGTTGAGGATCACGGTGCCTAAGGTAGAAGTAATAGCGTCATTGAATGACCGCAACATGATGGGGTTGGCACACATGCAACTAGAAGGGATATTCATTTGTTGGAAGGATTTTGAAGAGATGATGTTTAGGCTAGCAACCCCGTCAATCATAACACGACGTACCCGAATGTCCCGGATGTAAGCTGAGATGAAAAGAGCAGGGTCAGGATCTTCTGTACCAAAGTCAACAATTTCGTCTTCGAGAAACTGACTGCAGCAGCTTGTGGTATAGAGACAGAAGTGATTGGAGTAGGTGGCTTTTTAGTGAGAGAGGCAACGTGATTGGGTGTTAGAATGGAGGCAACGGGTAGGGTTTCATTAGGTAAGACCTCGATCCTGAAGAATTTCAACGAGGGCTTGTCGATGAGATTTGGAAGTCTCGAATGAGATCATACAGGTGTCATTTTACGGGCGATTGGTGAAGTGTTTAATCATATTTCATGGGCAATGCCATTAGAGACGGGATAGGTGGGTCCACAAATGACCACTTTAGGTGGTGGTGCAATCGGGATGTTTGACGGAGAAAGAGATAGTGCAGTGTGTTTTCTTTTGCTTTCCCATTGTTTTTCTACCCTCGAGTAGCGACACTAATCATATTAATCTCGTAGACCTGAGATGAGGAAGATGGTTGGGATAACTCATGGTCTTCAAGAGGTGGGGTTGTAATAATGATAGATCTTGGTGAGGCGGGGACAGATGGTATAGGAGAGGGAATGGAAACTAAAGGTCTCTCCCTTCGTAAGTTGTCTTTCTTAATCTTTCTATCCGGGAGAGGTGACTGACGAAGGATGGTTTTTAGAGCTTTGCATCCCTCCACATCATGTCCTGGTGTGCGGTGATAAGCGCAGATTTTAGACTCATCGTAACCCATAGGTCGGGGTTTAGATGGGTCATAAGGTCTAAGTGGAGGTAGGGAAATGGTCGCATTCTCCACCAACATAGCAAGGATTTTGGCGTAAGATCCTTTGAGTGGGTCAAAATCAGAAGAGGATGAGGGTATTGGTTGTGCGGGTTTTGGTAATGTTTGGGCATGATTGGTTCGCACGGGTGGTGGATTAGCCGAGGGGTGTTGATACGTGGTTTTCACTAAATGTGATTTCTTTGGCGTAGAAGCTATGTTGGATGATGAAGCCGCAGATGATGTGGTATCAGAAAACAACCACGGGGAAATAGGAGTGACCGAAAACAAATCTTTTGATGATGGAATTTGTTTAGGGTTGATAGGTGGACAGGATACGCGGAGTGACGGTGTTGCTATACCCTGGAATTTCTATAGGGTGCGGAAGGCGTAGGTTGTTTTGAAGAAAACACGGGGGTATGATATATTGATGTAAGGTAGAGGGATGGGGTCCCAATATGGAAGGTAGGTATGACGATGATGGTTTTGATTGTGATAGGGGCATGGATTGAGTTTGTCTCCTAGGTGGCGGGACGGATTTATTTTTGGATAGATCGAGTCGCTTAGGCGGGTGCATTAGACTGGGCATTGGTGAGGTCCCAAGCATAGGGGAAGATCTGGTTAAGTTGATAGAAGTGGATGGGGCATTTGGTAGAGGTGAGGGGGGTGAAGGTGAGAACAGGGGCATTTTAAGCTTCTGTAAACACTTCGGGTATATGGTGGAGACATCAGGATCAGTCATTTGCATTTGAGTAGAAAAAGGGGTACTCAAACGTTCCCATAGGGCCTGTCTATCTTCTGTGGAATGACAGTCTCCAGGTGTGATTTGTAATTTTTGTACAGAAGAACGACGGGTTGTGATTCCAGTCCACTGTGGGTGTGACACAGGAGGTAGATGAGGCACTGTATCAATAGATGTTAAGAGGTCAACCGGTCGTTGAAAAGATTTAGGCGATGAGGGACTAATAGGTAGGAGGGCGTGTTTGAGGGGATCTGTCACGTTTAAAGAATGTGGTGATGTCAGTGTAAGAGATTTCTCGTCTAAGGATGTCAAAAGGAGTGGCGAGCCTTCCTCTTGTGTAGCAAGAGCGGTAGAAGGGGACGTTTGGGAAATAGATAAATTAGATAACATCTGCTCACAGTCTCGTAGGGATGTGGTGTAAGAAGACTCATCGATGAGAAGAGAAGTCTGGGCAGTTAATTATTCTATGGGTAAACGAATGATTTCACTTTAGCTTGATGGTGGTGAAGGAGGTTCAGACTCTTGTGTTGGTGGAGAGGCTTGATTTAAAAAAATTTCAATAGAGGCTTTTGGCTGAGAATCGAAGACTGCATGGATCTCATGAACACTCTCCTCGGCTAAGATATCTTGGTTTACGCATTCTTGTTGACGAGTGATTCGGGAATGGCTTGTTGAAAATTTTCAGATTTCGGTTAGCAGGGGCGTTAGGATTATCGAGGGTTATATCCCCTGCATCAACCATTTCCTGCACTATGTTTTTCAACATCTTGCAGTTTTCATGACTATGTCCTTTTACGCGGTGAAAGTTACAAAAGTCATTTTCTTTGTACCAGGAAGGTATTGCGCGGGTGGAGTCAAACCCAGAGTGAGGTTTAACAGGGGGCAAGGTGATAGCCCCAGCTTTGAGCAATTTCTCCAGGATGACGCCATAAGTTTCTCCCAAGGGAGTGTAATTGGTGGGCTCGGCTTTGTACTTATAAGTGGTTTTCGGCGGAGTATTGGACGGTGTTTGAGATTTGACCATTACCGCATGGACAGATCCTTTTGATTTAGAAGAAGTGGACACGTGAGGAGTGGTGGTGTTTGGCTTGTTGGTAGAATCAGGAGTTTGGAAATTGGGGTTTTTGTTACGCAACCGCAATTTCTCTTCTTCTAAGGCTCGAATTTCTAGTTTCCGAGCCATGGTAAAGGCCTCGTCGAATGTGCGGAAAGTTTGAATTTGGAGGGTAGGGGAGATGTGCTTAGCACAGGCCCGTGTAAATAGTTCGATAAGTTCGGTTTGAGGTAAGGCATACGTAAGTTGGTTGATAAGGCCCCGCCATCGTCCAACGAAATCTGCAATAGATTCGTCCTCAAATTGTCGGATGGCATAGAGGTCGGTGATAGATACTTTCTTGGCAATGTTAATGGAGAAATGATCCAAGAAAGATTGGGCTAGTTGGTTAAAAGAGAAGATCGAGTCTTTGGGTTAAAGCACCTTGTACCACTCAAGGTGGGTCCTGATAAGGACATGGGAAAGGTGCGGAGTAACAAGGCATCATCATGGGCAATCAAATAACAAGCATGTCTAAATGATCGCAAGTGTTGTTGAGGATCCTCTTTACTATTAAAACGAGTAAATTTTGGCAACTCCCATTGAGGAGGATATGAATGAAGGGGGGACACGGAAAGAGTGAATGGGCTCCCGACAAACTTGCTCGTATGTCAAGGCGCTACGACTTCCTGAAACAGAAGCCTCCAGGTTTTGCATTTTGTCCATCATTTGTTTGATGAAATCTGTGGTTGGATGAGATGATGGTGCGGTTGTGGTAAACGGAGGCAAGTTGGACCAAGGGCTTCCGCTGGACAATGGTGGGGCTAAGTGTTGATAAGGTATGGAGGATGAGTATGTTGGAGCAACAGAATAGGGATGTCCCATATAAGGTGTTGAGGTTACTGGATACGTGTATGGGAATGAAAAGGTAGGCGGAGCTTGAGAAGGAAAGCTCGTGTGAATAGGTGGCAGAGAGTAAGTCATGAATGGAGTGGTCTGAAAGAGAGATGAGGTAGGGGCAGTTGGTGGTAACGATACGTGGGGTCCAAGATTAACCAAAGGAAAGCTAATCGGGGTCGTATGAACCTCTAAAGCCGTCGGATTGGGAGACGGGGCTAGAGATGCAGGAAGTAAGGCAGTGTTATCAGGAGGAGTGGGAGCTAAATGAGCAGCTATACTAATAGCCATGCCAATAAGGAGCTGACCATCAGGCATACGGTCAGGGGCATGAGACAAATAGTATTGTACAGTGCTGGGATTAGCATCCAGAAATTTGGCAAAGTCCTTGTCTCCTACAGGAATTTGGGGGATCTCACTTTGGTGTCCGTAGGGTTCCTATAGAATGTGAAGGGGGTGATTTAGGCAAAGACACGAGTAGGCATGTGAAACCATGGCGGCGGCTTGCTTCCAAGTGATGACAACCATGGACAAGAACACACAGGAAAGTTTCAATCTATCAAGAACAAAAACAACCTCAGAATGATGAATTTGGCAAGTTGCTGGTTTGTCAGGGGCTGATGAAGACAGTAACCGATATCGGTTTAGTAACCGGTGTCGGTCACAGAGCAAACGACGTCGGTCCCTTAACCGATGCCGGTGTCAAAAGTCTAGGATAAGAAGATATAAAAGGCTGCTAATTTGATTTTTAGCAACGTTGAGTATATTTATCAACTTATTGATCACAGAAGACAAAGTATGACAGAGAAAACAGAATTTGAAAACAAGCAAGATGCACACGCAAATCCAGAGACTAATCCTAGGGTTAATTTTAGTTATCGTGGGCTTATGCCTTTAGACGTAAGATGATGTCAGAATCCTAAACAACAAGACCTAGGGGAAATGTCAAGTTTGTTTTGGCTTATAAGGTTACCTCAATCGGGCGGAGGAATACCGTGGAAAAGGGGGGATGTTTGAGCTGTTGTGTTAATGGTGAAGTGATTCGGTATGTGTTGTGCAGTGAAACTAGGGTTAATTTCCTGTCAATACCGTGGATATCACCCCCACATGTATGACCTGTTACTTAATCTATGTTCACTAGAATTGAAGAACAACAAGTAGGAATGCAATGCATGTGTTTAAACCCAAATCGAAAATTATGTTCGATGAAGCAAGAGAGATGAATTTCACTAATGCGAAACTAGGAAAGCAAGACAAATTCTTTATGAAATATATAACAAAAGCAGCAACAGCAAATATGCTTCCTAAAATGAAAATAAGCAAGAGAAAGAAACCCAAAATGGGTCCCACCGGTCGTGCCAAAATGTTTCACTCGGAATGTTTTCACTGGGAATAGAGTTGTTCTATCCTTTCATTCCTTTTAGCAATGATGAGGTTAGGGTTAGGAGGAATACCCGTTGAATGTCGAGATGGTGTGCGCGTACCGTAGAGAAAGATCAGGTTGATTGCGGAGAACTCCTTTTTGTCTTGGAAGGACTACCTGCAAATAAGAACACAAGACCACAAGATTTTAATTAGACAATAAATGAGGGAACTGCCTTGGGCCCAGGAAATATAAAACTTCCTTTCGAAGGTGGTCAGTTCCCCTGCCAATATGAATTAACACAAAAGACTGCAAAATATCAATTAAATTGTTTCGTTGAACTGGGTAGGGGAAAGGCTGGTTTTCTGGTTTTGATCAGAGGAACCGATGCCGGTTACTGATAACCGATACTGGTGGGTTCTAGGATCTTCTTGGTAGCTATGGTGTTTTGTAAGGCTGGTTTATGGATGATATTAGGAAACGTGATGATTAGAAGCAAAGGAATAACAGTTAGATGCAATGACACGTTGGGTAGTAGATTCAGAGACGGATTTAGGAGGACTGAAATTCACAGAGCATAAGAAATGTTATAACAGAGGACATGTAAGATGTGACTTATTGGTTTTGACAAAGATGCAAGTTGATCTCCTTGGTTATAAACACTTCTGGTATTTCCACTCGTCTCTGCTCGGTCAAGTGAAGATCTGGACTCTGTTCCTCGCTCGCAATGCTCTCTGTTGATCCAAAAATCCTTTGACTGATCTCCCAAATGAAATTCTGATCCGTTGTTTTGGTTTGGGGAGCCCATTTACAGGGAACCGATGGCGGTTGCATAACCGACGGCGGTCGAGTAGGAACCGGCATCGGTAAGGAAAAAGTAGGCTATTTTTAGTAAAATAGCCCACCTTCCCCTAACTTTCTCCCAAGAGATCAGTTGTGGGCTTGGTCAAGTGGCTAGAAGGTCGGCTTTGGGTGCAAGTAAGGAGGCATTAGTTATGGATGTGAGTCTAGACCAAGTCATGGGTCCTAATTAGGTTAGTTTAGGGTTAGGGCTAGGTCATGATGAGGTGGCAAAGTGAGGTGGCGGGGAAGGTGATGTGGATTTATCAATTATAAGGTAATTAATAAATAATTGTGTAAGGTTTAGGTGATGAGGTTAGATTGTGAGATGAGATGGGGGCCACAAGGGGTCGTAAGACACAAATTTGGTGTCTACAACCATACCTAACCCAAGTGACCTTTAGTATAAGAAGTTTGTCAACTACCTTTCCCTGTCCATTATGCCACCCGATCTTACTCACAATGAACAATGTGCCTTTATCAAAAGTGTCTCTCATTATGTCATCATGGGTAGTCTTCTTTATAAACATGGATTTTATAATATCCTCTTATAATGCCTTATAAGTTACTCAAGTACCTTACACTATCAAGGAAGTTCATGATGGAATATGTGGAGGTCAATTCAGTGGTCTAGTCATTGCTAAACGCATCCTTCACCTAGGCTATTATTAGCCAACCTCAACCATGATTTGTTGTGACTATGTCAAATGTTTTCTGAAATGCCAACAACATTCTAACCTTCACCACACACCTAGCCATACCTTACAGGTCACCCATGAACTTTTGCCTTTATCTCAATGGGGCTTGGATCTTGTCGGAGAGATCAATCCCCATTCTTCCCAAAGCCACCAATGGATCATAACCGCTTCGAATATTACACTAAATGGGTAGAATCCATTCCCCTCATCTCTACTAAAACTAAGAAAATATGCAAATTCATCAATCATCACATTATTTTTGCTTTGGTCTTCCTCATCGTCTCAACACTTGAAAATGGAAAACAGGTTCAAAAACAATACCTTACAGAAACTTTGTGATGCCTTTGGCATTCAACATAGTTTTTATTCACCATAATACCCATAGAGAAATGGCTAAGCAAAGTCAACCAACAAAATCCTAAACAAAATTCTTATGAAGTTAATTGACGATACTAGGAAGGATTGACACACACACATTACTTTTGCCTTATGGGCTTATCGCATGAGCATTCACACCTCAACTTCTACCATACCTTTCTCTCTAGTATATGGAATAGAGGTTGTTCTACCTCTCAAATTCCATATTTTATCTCTTCATATCTCACTCAAATATATTCTCAATGATGATGAATTTTACAAGGACTGTTTGGCACAAATTGAGCTCTTAGACGAATGTCGTCTCAATGTTCTCGACCATCTCCAAATTTACTAGAAACATATCAAATGTGCCTATGAAAATGTCTCCATAAATGTACCTTCTAGGTTGGCAACCTTTTCCTAAAATAAAATCAACACGTAACCAAAGAATAAAAAAGTAAGCAAGGTAAATTTGCTCATAATTGGCTAGGACCCTATATCATTACACATGCTTATGGATCATGTGCTTATCATTTTTCTTCACTCGAAGGTAAACCTGAACTTGATCTCTTTAATTCCTTGCATCTTTGACCATTCTATTGTTGACCTTAATCCTATATCAATTTCTGTCTATTTTTCATGCGTCCCTTGAGCATCTTCCACTTTCTATATCCTTATTTTAAAGGATCAATGACTAAACAAGAATCGTGTGATTACCAGGTCACCTTTCAAATCTTATCTTCAATATGAGTACCATGGATCTACTCATGGCATGATTCTCATGGATACTTTTCAGCATTTTAAGATGGAATCCCATGGTCATTCATCACTTAAAACTCCTCTTTCATAATTAATGGCTATTTACTCCACTCCTATCTTCTAAACAAGAGCCCGAGCTTCTTCTATAGTATTGTCCATTACTTAAACATCTACAAAAAAATTAATCTTAAAAAAAGGGATGTAACTCCTTGAGTCAAAATTCCCGTAACAAGATGAATCCCATAAAAAGGACATCTCTCTCTATCTCATTACTATAAATAGACCGATCCCTCAAAGGAAAACTATACAAAACTATCCATAAAATGTACATAGTCTATCATTCAAAGAAGACTATCTAAAATATTTAGAAGCTTCCCACATCAATCAACTTAGCAAAGACCTAAAGGAGACAATATATTCATCCCATATATACTCCCCGCATCGATCGGTCTATTAAACACAAAAAAATCATAAGAAGAAATATATATATATATATATATATATATATAACTTTTTAGTTATGGACTTGCCTATTCTTGATCTTGGACCTCTTGTTATGATGGTGTGCTTCCTCACACTCATTTTACCATCAAACTAAATTACCTCACCTCATATCCTTTTCACCCTCATTTTCTACTTGCTCAAGGGATGTGTCACAATATCCGACATTTTGTGATCATTTGAGTGTCTTCACCTTGAATGCAGCTTATTTATGCACCACTTTTAGGGACTTACGTTCATAAGCCCATATTTGGTATGATTGACTTGATATTTTTCTTGTCACTTAGGTGGCTCTTTTTTTGTCTCTTACACTACCTTATTCATTACCTATTGATTCTCCTATATAGGATCAGACCATCGACATCTATATTTTTTAAATTTCATACCTATGACCTAAACTTAACCATACCTATGACCTACACTCAACCATGCCTATAAACTAGAATCAATCATGCCTAAAACATACCCACCCACTCTTTACCTCATGATATTCTTCCCTAACTTATGGGAGAATTACATTGGCATAAGGGCCCTTTTTGCTAGGACTATGTAGGAAAAACTGCGAGGGCATGGGGCCCTTGGAAGTTAGCTCGAACACTCTTTACCCTAACCCATTTTGCCCCCATTTTCCTACTCACATTCTTCCTTAGTGTCCATTTTATATCAACAATTGAAATTTAACTCAACACATACCTCCATTTTACACACATATACACCTACTTACCATTTTTAACAACCTCACCAAAGCATTCATTTATCATTTCATGTCCCACAAATAACACATATTTGAAAATTTCAACCATAACATGTATATACATGACCATTTGTTTCGCATGTTACAAACACCTTGGAACTTCAATCAAAATCTTACAACCATAAATCAATCATGTCTAAACTTACCTAACTCGCCATGCCTAAACTGACCTAACTCAATCATGCCTATGACCTGAATCCATCATGCCTAAACTGACCTAACTCAACCATGCCTAAAATGACCGACACCACCATGCCTAAACCGACCTAACTCAATCATGCCTATGACCTAACTCCACCATACCTACACTAATCTAACTCAACCATGCCTATGGCCTTATTCCACCATGCCTAAAATAACCTAACTCAACCATGCCTATGACCTAACTCCACCATGCCTAAACTAACCTAACTCAACCATGCCTATGACCTAACTTCATCATGCCTAAACCGACCTAACTCAACCATGCCTAAAATGACCTGACTCCACCATGCCTAAACTAACCTAACTTAATCATGCCTATAACCTAACTCCACCATACCTACACCGATCTAACTCAACCATTCCTATGACCTTATTCCACCATACCTAAACCGACCTAACTCAATCATGCCTATGACCTGACTCCACCATGCCTAAACAGAAAAACTAGACCTAGCCTAAACTAACCTAACTCAACCATGCCGATGACTGAATCCATCATGCCTATGACCTAATTTCCCATGCCTATACTGACCTCAACTCAATCATGCCTAATCCACCTAGTTTCCATCACATATACAAATAAAAATTGAAATTACACAATCCATGTACATTATCATGCCATAAATACCATCATCCATATATACCATCAATAATCCAAATCTATGTGTCCATACATATGTACAAAAATGCAACATCAATTAAGTATCTCAAAATATTTAGCACATAGGCCATTATAATATAAAGAACCTCAAAATATCTCATATACATCCTCGAATCTTCGGTATGAAAGCCGATATATATCACAAATAATGAGAAAAAGTGATGTCATCAATCGTTGGCCGATCTAATGTCCATGTCGGTCTCCCTGTATCCTCTCCTCCCTTCTCGGTGCCCTACCAACATCTCTCCACCCTCTAGGGGTACAAGTATCACTTATGACTAAGCTATAGATAGGCAAGGTATGTATGCACTAGTAGCCTCAACTCCGACCATGTCTTTGGGCTTGCTACCCCCTGTACTCTCTCTTGCACTATGTTTGTGAGTTCTCATCCTCTCACTCAAGGCTGTTATACTCTATGCTCTGCATAAGATGGGATGTTAATCCCGGCGGTAGTAAAATGATCCTGATAATAATGAGCCTTGTTCAAGGAATCCATGAATATGTACATTAGTACTATCTCGTGGTGGCCCCATTGGTCTCAAAAATTGTGCCTCATGCCATGGGACCACGCCCCTGGACTTGTGCTAGTGTCTCGTGCCGGTACCCATGCTACAACCTAAGCCTATAGGGCCACAATATTTTCCTATGCGTGGCTAACCGGCCTTGCAACCTGCTACTTATGCCTTTAGGGTGGCTAACTACCCTCCATATCCATCCCCACCCCGTGTGGGTGCCTATTCTTGTGCTACGATCTAGGATTGAAGGGCTACAACTTGATCCCGTAATGTCGCCACCTCTTCCTATCACCCTATCAACAACCCCTATAAACCTATAATCTAGCCCTATAAGGTGGCCACCTATCCCTGTAGTGTATCCCTCTGAACTATGAGGGTGGCCACATCTTGCTACCCTGGCCTTGGTGGTGCTGCTCATAGCCGGCTACCCACCACGGTTGTATGCATTTGTGCAACATGCATCATCAATATTTTGGTATATCGGCCACTCCTCCTACCACTGTCCGGCCTTTGTATGTCATGGAGGAGACATAGGTCTCTCCACATTGTCCCTCTATCTTGTGGAAATGGAGGAGGCACATCTTGTGGAGGCCCAAACTGCCACCTAAATATATCAACATATATCATCTCGTGCTCATTGGCATGATTCCCCTCTATCCACCTAAGAAGTTGCAGCCCCTCTAGCCCATCTTCCATCCACCTCTATGAAGGGTAGCCAACATACAACCTCTAGATAATGTCCATGCTAGATAAACCCTCTAGCACTCACCTATAGTATGCTACATCATGTGTAGCCTGGCTGCCCTATGTTGTCCCCTAGTGGGTACCCATCACGTATAACCCACTCGATCAACCCTACCTCAAAGGCATCCTGTGGGTAGGCCCACTAGGTATATGCATAAAATGTGCTCGTACATCCGACAATGAAGAAGGAAAGTACAACATAAGTTGAACCTCCATAATCTCCCGTACGCCCACAACTCTCTATATAACTATACTAGAAAGGCTAGTGTTGATGTAAAACACATCCTCTCCTCCATCATGTCTTGGAGGATCCCCATCAGTGCCCATGGGAGTCTCCCACACTCAATCAGGCAGTACAAAACAAAACACCACCTCCATGATCAACACCACGAGCCTCATCTCCTTAGGATGGGCTGCATACATCTGCCCATAACTCAAGATGGTGCTATGGTACCTCAGATCGACCATCACCTCTCTAAATAATGCCACTATTGGCTCCTATGATGCCTACGAGGTAATCAAATACACATGCATCCCCACTATAGGTAATCATAGGATCTTGTAGATGTCTACAAGGGTGACCGTGATCTCACCCGTCAGAAAATGGAAGGTGTTGGTTACGGAATCCCATCTATCAGTGAGTGTGACCATCAAGATACAATCTTAGGCTATATTCCTATAATGCCAAATCCCAATCAATCCCATCTATGTCACGTGATGCCACTCTTCCACATTCACACTCCCTTGTACCTCTAGTAGTAGTAGTGACACCCTATCACGTATCTGTAGCTAGTCGAAGCCTACTGACCAATAAACCACAACATTATTCACACTTGACCACACCTACACAAGACTAATTCCCACCACTCTCATTATCTATCCCAACTATACCCACAAACCAAACCCTCATGACTACCTCATTTTCCCTATACTAAACTTGCACCTATCAAACCTATCACCTCTATACCTTTTTACCCTACCTATTGTCCATAGACCTACCCTTACCCTTCATGGCCTACCTTTTCCTACCACCCTATCTCTCTTATGGACCCATTTCCTCTTCCACCTGACCGACATCAGTCCTATTGACCGGTATCAGTTACCCTTGACCGACATCAGTCATCTACTACTTGACCGATGCGGCCAAGACCGAATGATATCGGTTAACCCTTGATGGCGCCGGTCTCTCTCACACCGATTTAAACTTGAAACCCTCCCATTTTTTCCAAACACATCCAAATCTAGCCTAATAACATCCCTTACCCTACCTGACCTAACTTACCCTCATCCCCACACTTATCTACCTTACCTAGGACCTTCCCCCTTACCCATTTCATTCATTTTATTTCCAAATGACAATTTAATTCCTACCCAAAACCATTTTTACCCACCCCGATTTCTACAATTTCTTTCAATCCACAAAAGTAAACTCAGATCAGATCCTACCTCATCTCACTTTTGATGGCATGTTGGTATGTCCATTCGCTATACTAGTGGCCCACCCAAACCTTCTCTTGCCTTCGTCATGACCCAAATCACCTCCTCACCTCCAACTAATCAAATCCACCGACCCGATCTCATGGACCCACCAACCACATGCCAATCACCTACTATGAGATCTACTCACTCATCTCTCGGTCTCACCTTGTCATTTTCGCGGCTCTCATGTGCTCTTTGGAATTTTTCTACAAATGGAAAATGACAAATGATTCCATAAAAAGTGGAATTTTCCTTTTCTAGCCCCAAATCGACTTTACCAATGTCATTCAAGTTGTTCCCTACTATACGGACATCGGTCATCCTTCAACCAAAATCAATTACCCACCAAAGATCCTTTTTACCTCGGTTTCCCCATTTTTGACCTTCACTAACCATTTCCCGACATTTTTGACCTTACCCACCCCTATGACCATCTACCTATAAACCCACATTACCTATACTTATCCTTAATTACATTTAGGGACATGTTATTTTACCCACATCTCAGCCTTACCCATTCCATTACCTATATACCTTGACCTGCACCCCTTTGTGACCTTTGATTGTACCTTATGACACTTTGTTACCCATGTTGTTTTACATACCGACCTTACTTTTTATGTTGTCGTGATGTTTTTCCTAACTCGACCATTGGTGTATCAAAATATACCTACACATTCCTACAACTAACCTATATCATGTTTCTTCACATATCCTATACCTTGGATAGTGGAATCACTTCAACCTCTGTTTGGATAGACCTATCAACCTTAGATGATGTAGTGTTTGTAAGCTCTTTAACTTGGTACCGTACCGCAATTTATACGTGTGCATGCATTTGACTCGCCACCGCCTTTGACCCTAGCTTGTTTACTTATTTACCTAATTTAACCTTTACACTTTACCTAATATACCCAGCCATACCCATACCCAATTACCTCCATTTTCACCACCTCAATATTTTATCAAATCACTCACCACTTTCGTCTTCTACCTCATCGTTTCCTAGTTTGAGGGGTGTTACCTCCACCTACGCTTGGGGAATTACTACCCTTACCTATACCCAAACCAACCAATTCCTATGTTTGTCGAATCTCTTACCAATAGAAGCCACACGAAAAAGGGGCAAAATGTAGACACCGAATTGGGTCACACTCCCTTTGGTCCCCTTTCGAGTAACTAACTTAAATGTATTCACCTAACCATGACCCCTCACCTGCATTCATATTAATTTGATCACTTAAAATGTAATTAATGTTCATACTCATGGTATTAATTAATTTAATTACTTTAATTAAGTTAATTTCCACCTCGCCTAGCCACATCACCTAGACACCTCACCGTGAACTTATTCTTAGTCTATTAATTAACTAAGATTGATTCTCCACTTATCTCAACCAACTAGGACTTAGTATAAACCCTAAAATTAAATTCCTATTCCTTCTCCACAAAATTCCTACTTATCTAAGTGTTGTTCATCATCTTAGACCCGACACCAACGAGCAAAGCTAGAAAAAGATAGCTAGGATTTGCTATTTTGGGCAACCTAGGATATACCACCTTAATCGATGTTGATCAACCCAAAACCAATGCCGGTCATCCTAAACCAGTCATTGGTTACCATATAACCACTTTGGTAACCTTTTTTGAGATATTGGCCACATTCTCAAGTTTTGGGAGCAAAGGAAATCTACATGCAAGAAAGAACCAGAGCCCATTCGTAGATCTGCAGACAACCATAACCAACACTACAACTGATCTAAACATATTTGTGTTCACGATATCATTCTCAGGAAGCACTTCCATGACACCGACCACCATTTCACCAATCAACCACCATCACCATCCAATCATTAAACTTGCAATACTAGTAAGTGTGTTTATCATCTATTTCATTTCATCTCGCATTTTGTTTAGAAGGTTTCTTCACCTCCGTTATTAGTATCTACTCATATTCCCATTCCACTATTAGTCACCTTCTTGTGAACTCAAATATTTCCACCACCCACAATAATCTAATCACCAATACCCACTTCCTGAATATCTCTGAGTGTTCCTAACATCTCCACATACCTCACCATTCCCTTTTCAATCTTTTTCCAACCTCGGATAAACCTCCACAACTAGATACTATTGAGTTTTTATCATCCCAACCATACCGATGCCGCTTACCCATGACTATTGTCAATTCCCTCTAAACCATCGTCGGTTATACCTGCAGGTCGACATCGGTATCTGTATTTGGCACTTTTGCTAATAACATAACCTAAGAGTCTTCACCCAATTGACCCAAGTGACCCAAAATGTGACCCCGACTCTGACCTATTACCTTGACCACTTATCTTAATCCTAGATCTGATCATAACTTAGCCTGTCATGTTAGATTTTCTTATTGTATTTGGATGAGATACCTAAATCATATCAACTATAGTAGGATAATGTTTATTTATGTTATTTATTGCATTAAATTGTATTTAATCATGGGTTGACTTTCACCAAGGAATTATCACACTTCCAAAGATCTAACATATGGTAGGAATCCCAATGAAATATATTTTTAACTCTTTCTTGTGGTTTTGTTTTTATTTCGGTAGTTCCTCCTAGTCAAAAGGAAGCTCTCACAGTCAGCATTGGATCGAGAAGTCAGAATGTGTGCAACAACCTCCAACCAACCAACACAACAGGTATTCCTCCTTGGCCCATAACCTTATCTATTTCTTCAAAACATAAAGAAAACGGTGAAACATTCACCTTCTTTGTTTTCTCAAACTTCCTTCGAGGCTGTATGATTCATAGAGTGAAGGAGAGTATTTTTGTGAAAAGTCTGATTTGAGGTTCAACAATGGTGGAGTGAAGGATGTAGACACCCTAAAAATACATACATACTTCATCCCACTTCTATCTAATTAGAATTA
Organism: Taxus wallichiana var. yunnanensis; assembly: GCA_018340775.1. Classification (NCBI taxonomy): domain Eukaryota; kingdom Viridiplantae; phylum Streptophyta; class Pinopsida; order Cupressales; family Taxaceae; genus Taxus; species Taxus wallichiana. The sequence continues at coordinate 567,423,001 of CM031240.1, forward strand.
ATTAAATTAATTCTATCTCACCGAGTACACCGCTCTGGAATTAATTAAATTAATTCCATCATTCAAAGACCCCATTTAGAATTAATTATATTACCTAAGCTATATGCCTACCCATTGGAATTAAAGAAGTTAATTCTAACATGCCTTTGGAATTAATTAAATTAAGTCCTACACCTTCTAGCTAATATAATTAAACATTTATTTATTTAAATGATTAATTATCTCCTCATAGTTAAATTAATTTAATTATATCATTCTCTTGGAATGAATTAAATTAATTCCTAATACCTTCTAGCTAATATAATTAAATATTTATTTATTTAAATGGTTAATTATCTCTTCACAATTAAATACTAATCAAATTTAGTTATTTAATTCAACCTATTTCAGATATAAGCAACCACTTGGACTCCACATCCTCATCCTAGCTAACGCACTTCTAGAATCCTAGAAAGGTGGGGGAGATTGAATTACATGTACAACCACCTTCCCTAATGCACCTTCTGCAATTAAATTCATTACAGCCCCTAAATTCCCCGACACTACTGTAACTTCCTCCAATGCTATTTTTAGCCCATTTATTTACCCGTATGTAACCAACTTTAACTTGTTCTACCTTAATAAATTGAAGGCTTAATCTCTTACAAATCCTCTTGAATTTGAAGTACAAAAACTCTTTGAATTCTTTGTGTTGATAGCATTTACATTCTATATTTGGAGAGCACTCAAGAGCACCCAAAAATCATCTTTGACATCCATTTTGCAAGGTTTCACAAGAGACCCTTATTTGAGGTTTGCATAGAAGGTTATTAGGAAGGTTTGCATTGTTTGTTTATCTTTCATTCTAAGGTAATTTTTCTCTGTTTACATTTTGGCACGCCTTTGATGGGACTCCCCAGATTTTCTTTCTTTCATTTTAGTTAATAATTTTGTGATCTAACTCTTTCTTTATGTTTATTGTTATTTTTTAAACTTGTTGTCAAAATTTTAGCTTCTCAAGTGAAGTATAGAAGTCAAAAAATGAAAAAAACCGGTTGTCGGGCATTTTTTCTCACGTTCAAATTGTCACTCAGAGTACTATCATATCCCATCCTCCGGAAGACATAAAGTTTTCTCCCGAACTCAGAATGACTTCTTTTTTTTATGAAAAGGTATTGAAAAGATATATGCAATGGAAACATAATTTTCTGATTTTTACTTACAGAAAATTTATGGTTTCATTTCTTCGAACACTTATCGTTTTTTTCAAAAAAATAAAAAAAATGTAATTTTTTTAACTTTAATATATATACATACATATATATATATATATATTAACATAACAACCTCATGCATATACTCTTTCCTCGCACTTTCAAATTGATATTGGAAATAAGAAATGTGTTTGTTTCTTGTTTTTTTGGGAATTAACCTTTCTTTTATTTTTTTAATCAAATCTTGTTTTACATGTATGCACTTTCCTTGTGCTTTTTAAAGTGATCTTGGAAATCAAAAGTGTGAACTTTCTTTTTTGTTTTATCTTTTACCTCCTTCCGAAAAACTTTCTAATATTTGCTTGCAGGAACCACTATCAAAAAGGTGATTTAAACACTTACAAACTACTAACTGCAGGTTGTCAAATGGTGTACAACCAAACCACATTAAAATCAAAATATAAAAAAAACACCATATTCAAAACACTCTATTTTTAGGTTCGGTTAAGAGCTATGGCTCAACCGCTTAACTAGAACATAATCCCCTCGACATAAGCATTAAGATACAACAAAGGGGGTGGTTCTAGGAAACCCAAAGTAGTCTACACCTTGAGGGAACCAGTGGAAGAAGCAAGAACATTTTTATCCTACATGATTAGTAAATCCTTGTGAGTTAGAGTCGTGGATATTCTTAGTGGAGACCTAATATGATTCATTCTCGAGAAAGGTATTTGCTTCGGGTTTCAAAGGGGGTAAAGTAAAGTTGACAACTAGTAATAGTGTCATGCTTGCTTAGATATATTGGTGACACCTAGTTGAGAGAGTCACCTAGGAAGCCACGCCTTGTCTAAGCCAATCTAAGGTAGAGGCCACAACTTTCATTTCACCACTTTTCATTTTTCTCGAATGTTACACATTTGTGTTTCACTTTCATCATTCATGTTTTCTCTCTCCTCCATCTTATCACTTTGTACACATGTCTAAGTCTTAGGTTGTGTACATCCATATTCACACTTAAGAACTTTCATTTTCATCTAAGTCTTGATGTTGCAATACTCACTTTATCACAGTTAAGAATTCTCTTGATCAACTTGATCTTTCATCATCATAAGTATTAAGTTTAACATTATTCTATTGAACTCTAAACATTCCCATTCTTACATCATTACATTTCACATTTACTTTCTCAACTTATTGACATTCTTCACTATCATTCTCTACTCACTTTTACATTGGCACATTTTTGCATTCACTTTGGTGAGTTGTGAAATCTTCCATTTTTCTCCCATCATCTTACGTTGTCATACTTTGTAATAATTTTTTTCATTATCAACATCCTCATTATTTATTTACTTATCTCATTGAAGCATTCACTTTGTTTTAATTTGTGATCACTAATCTATCACTTCCCCCTCGTCTCTTATCTCCATTTTTGTGAAATTCAAACCTTTTTATCATTGTTTATTCATTACTTATGACAACCTTTACCTTTTTGTTCTTTTATTTATTTCACTTCCTTGTCTTGTCTTATCTTTTAACACACTTTTTGTTAAGAGTTGACATTGACCATCATCTTCCTAATTTTTTCCTTTTACCATTCATCTTGCTAAAAGTTAAGAAATGCAATTATTTTCTTTCCTAAGTATCTCCACTTAACATATTTTTTTAAGAGTTGAGCATCTTCCATTGTGTTCAATGTCCCTTCTTGTTGTCACTCTTATCACACATTTGGTTAAGATTTGATATCCTTCATCTTATTAAGTATTGTTTCCCTTGACATTCATTTTGTTAAGTGTCGAGCACATTTTGCTTTTCCCGCCTTTGTCATTTCTCTTAACACTTACCATGTTAGGAGTTAACCTTTTTTACATCTTTTCATCACTCTTATCATTCATTTTGATTACGAGTTGATCGCATCCACCTTGTCAAGTCTCTTTTCCTTTAACATTTATTCTTGTTACGAAATAGAGAACATCTAACTTCTTATCGCCCATTTTTCTCTTTACTATCATTTTGTTAAGATACGGGAGCTTGAATAACCATTTTTGTTTCTTCCCTCTTAGCACTCATTTTTCTATAGTTCAAATTTTTCCATCTTCTTCCCTTTTCCATATTAGCATTCACTTTTCTCATGCTCGAGATTTTCAAACCATTTTCATCACTTCCATATTAGCATTAAATTTTCTAAGGGTTGCGTTATTCATCATACCTTTTCTTCACTCTACCTCGTTTCTCATTACAATGGTGGATTTATACAATTCATAATTTTCCCAAGAATGGAAAATGATGAAAGACACCATTGTGGGTATGAGAAAACAACACAAATAATTCAATTTTGATGAATTGTGTCCATACCCTTTTAATATGGAAATCTTACACATCCCCTTTCCAAAGTCTTTTGAGATGTCCAAATTTGACAAATATAAGGGAAAAATTGATACAAGACAACATATCAAAGAATTTTCCATAGCATGTCATGAAGTGGCATATAATGATAACTTTATCTTATGCCTTTTTCCTAAAAGTATAGGAGGACAAGATTTGGATTGGTTCTTACACCTTCTAAAGGGATATATTACCACCTTTACAGACCTCTCAAATAAGTTCATCAAACATTTTTCTTTCAACCTCACCCGCAATAATCACCGTACTAGAGCTTCTCACGATGAATCTTGGTACATCAACCATAACCACAATGTTATCACTACTGGTGTCATGGATAATCACAATATTCCCAACATACATGACCAATAAATAAAAAATCCAATCATACAACCTTTCCAAGAAACTACGCCACACAAAGTTAAACGTAAGTTTACACCCCTTAGCGAAAGTCTCTCTAGTGTCATTCATCAACTCAAACTGGGTGGGATGATAAAATATCCCCTTACAAGACTTTGGATTAAAGGATAACCTAAGCCATATTGGTACAAACATCATGCATATTGTGATTTTCATCACATTGATGGCCACTCAACCGATAAATGTACACATTTTAAGAACTATGTCTAAGACTTAATTGACAACGGAGAGATCTTTATAGATCTTGACGATGAAGCTCTCGCAACCGATGACATGTTAACTTCCACACCTTCAAATGAATATTTGAATGTTATTCCCACTTATATTCATACTAAAATTTCATGAGATCATGATAAAGGTCAAGTATCTCCCCTTTAAACCAATCCATTACTTCTACATTTTTTCTTCCTATAGTCCAAAGGACATTGAACATGTTTCGAATCATTTTCTAATACCTAACAAGATCTTGAATTTGTGCACATTCTCAGAGGTATGTATACCTAGGAACATCCTTATTCAACTATTTCATGCTAGCTTAACTACAAATATTTTATCCAATCAACTACTTCACAACCTAGAAGGAGAAATATTGAACATCTCCGTTCTATGGCCTATAAAGAGTCTTGGGTTTACATCTAGAGATCAATCCTTCTTTCCTCACGCTCTTTCTCTCACCGGTGAATATGTATCTCAACATATTCCTGCATCTTCAATCTTTTTCTAACATCACATATGTCTTTCGATCTCATCAAAGACTTATCTAATCACTTATTGAATCCTTTGACTTGGAACCTATCCACCCAAGTCTAGTACTTCAGGACCCATTGAATCGGTTGATTCACTATTTTGACTTAGAACTTGTCCACCCAAGTCTCATATTTCAAGACTTATTGAATCTTCAGATTCACTCCTTTGACTTTTCTCATGTACATCCAAGTCTCATATTTTAGGACTTATAAAATATTTTGATTATCCCTCTTGACTTGCATTTCATCTATGCAATTATTGTATCTCAGGACCATTCAAATTCAATAAACATGGACATATTTCTTGATGAATCCATTTCAAATCCTCATCCACCAAAATTCAGAAAACTTAAAAACATAAAAAGAGAATAAAAATCTGTATTAGAGAACTTTGTTTCACTTTTTCTTTAGCGAGTCTATGAAATAGATAGAGGTAATGGGTTAAGGAGGAATAGATGTTTTGATGGTTGGTTGAAGGTTGTGTGCGCATTCGACTTCCCGATCTAATGATGATTGCGAGAGCTTTCTTTAAGCTAGGAGGAACTACCTGTAATGAAAAAAATACCACAAAAGAGAGTTAAACAATATATGCCATGGGACCGCATATCCTATGCTAGATCCGGAAGTGTGATAATTCCTAGGAGGCTATCAATCCACCGTTAAATATAATTTAATGCAAGAAATAACGTAAACAAATAAAATTATACTATAGTTGATATGATTTAGGCATCTCATTCAAATACAATAAGTAAATATAATCTAACATGCTAGGTCATGATCAAATCTAGAAGTTGGGTAGGTGGTTAAGTTGGCTAGAACATGTCAATGTAAGGTTTAGGGTGGTTTGGGTTATTTGGGTGAAGGCTATCGGGTTTTTGTTATAGGTAGGATTACCAATTACAAAGAGTGACATCGATTTCGGTATGACCGATGATGGTATGGGGATGACCGATGTCGGTCAAGGGTGACTGATATCGATCACCGCGGGAAATGACTAAAAGTAACAATGAAGGTTATGTATCCTTTTTGGTTGCATAGAAGATCGAGAGGGGTTATATGACATTGCAGGGGAGAAGTGAAGACTCGGGGTTTGAATGGAGAGGGTTTTAGGAGGTGATAATGTAGAAAGGTGGATTGGTTGGCCAATGAATATGTGCGATAGTTGGGAGATGGGAAATACAAAGAAGGAATGAAAAGAAATGTAAGTATACAAACAAATAAGAGTAAAAGGGGATTCTACTTACTCAATATCCCATGCTTGCGGGTTGTGAGTGGATGATGGTGGATTGCTGGATTTTTTTGGTAGAACCCAAACATTTTGTGAATGAAATAAATTACACATGAGATTCCAATGCTGCTTGGATCTCTATATGGGTATGCTTCTATTTTCTGGATGGGTGTGAGAACTAGCTTTGTGCATGCATGTAGATGAGACTCCAATTCTTGAAATCATGAAGATTTCCTACTTCCAATCCCCAACCTCTAGAACAAGGTTTCCGAAATGAATATATGGTAACTAATGATGGTTTAGGGTGACCAACGTCAGTTTATGGTTAATCGGTGTCGATTAATGTGGGAAATTGTAGGTTTACTAAAATGGCGATCTTGGCAATCTTATGACCAATTACTCGCCTGTTGTCCGGGTCTAAAATGGTATTTTACACTTAAGTAAGTGGGCATGCTATTAGAAAAAGAATAGGCATTATTTTTAGGGTTTGACTAAGTCCCGATTGATTAAGGAACATAGAGATTGAGTCTTAGTTAGGAAATATGCTAACAATCATGTTTGGCGGAACACTTAGACTATGTTGATCATTCCATGCTTTGGGGATGCCTTCAACTTCTTGTCTCAACTCAAATGCAAATTTCGTCCACGGATACTTCTACCATTTACCCCAGAGTGTTTAAAATAACAAAAACAATCACACCTAAGGTGGTTAGGGTGAAATCTCCCATATCACCATCACTTATACTTGCACCTAACCATTACTTTCGTAACCACTTGCACCTAATCCACTTACCTCTTCACCTGCACCCAAACCTACCACTACCTTAGGGGTCATACTGACATCAAGCCTAGTTCATCCCTCCATTAAAATTGAATTAGCTACCTCTTCCTAAGCCATCACTAAGACCATCCCCCCACCTAAGAGGAGGACCCAAAGTCTTAGGTCGCATACACCACTTTGCCCACTTGCTCCTTTATCCCCTTGTCATTGCCATCTATACTAGGTATGTGCCCTTCAACCTTGGTAAAAAAACCTCCTATTCAAGGTAAACCAAAAAATCCAGCAGCTCACTTCCTCATCACAATTACCTATATCTCCTCAACTACCTACACGATTCCCGACTTCACCGTTACCTAGGTCCTTTCCACCTCCCATAACAACACCTTTTCCAATGCCCTCATTATTACTGTGTGCCAATCCCTTTGACATTTCTTCCCACTACCATATTTACCACACATCTACTATCACCTTTGTTAACCCGTCCCGTTCCACCATCTACATTTCCTTCTTCATTACGCACCTCTTGACACCTTTACCTAGGAAGGTCCAAACCATGCCCAAAACCCCTTTACCTTCCAAAAGGGTGGTTAAACCTACACCACCTCCTACAACCATTTCATTAGCTAAACCTTTACCCAGAAGGTATAACCTAAACCCAAAACTAAATCATCTACCAAACATGTGGTCAAACTCACCCAAATGCCTAAATTGTCTCTGTGATGCCTCTTCCATGAAAATCACCCTATCTTTCATCTAGACCCACACTCACTTCACACTATGAACCATTGGTAGGATCTTACGCCAATATCCTGGCTAACCTTTTGGAAAATTCAGTCATCACATTGCCACCACTTAGGCCTTATGACCCACTCAAACCTAAACCAAGAGGGTTTGATGATTCCAAAATTTACACTTACCATCATGTGTCAGGACATGATGTAGAAGATTGTAAGGATCTTAAGACTGTCCTTCTCCACCTATGTCCTCTTGAAGAAAACTTTGATAACAATGATATTTTAAATGAGGGACCCTATTCCACCTTCACCTATTACCACTCAACCTCACCCCATAGCTATTCCACTAGCTCCATCTCCACCTCCACAACCTTTTTACCCACCTCTAACATTCAATATTAACATGGTCCACATTAGAGAGTTAGCCAAAACCCCTCCAAAATGTAAGTGTTCCCATATTATTTCACAAGAGCCTATTCCTTTATCATTATTTTCCCCCTCATTTTTTATACCTTCTATGACACACCTTCTCCATCTCCCTCTCTTCCTAAAATTAACATGGTTCAAATTGTCACTCACACACTGAAAGGGACAAAGGAAAAGAGAAGATAGAAAAACCATCCACTATACCTCTACTTAACATTCCATCTTCCCCCTCACCCAAAATCACCATCTATGGACCGGTATTCCCTATGTTAGATAAAGTGATTCATCATATCATGCTCAAACAGTCTCACCAATCAACCACGAAAATGTCCCTGTATGACCTTATCCAAACCTTTGAGTCTCATTATCAGGCCCTCATTGAGGTCCTCCAATCCATTGAGGATCTACCTAATGACCCTACACCTATTGCCTCCATCATAACCTCTCACCACGTGGCCTCTCTCACCACTTCACTTCCTCTGTCATGCGCATGAACCACTTATCAAGTGGCTTCTCTCGATTTCTATGATGACGATATTATACCTCTCCAATTAGATGACCCTAACCTTTCCCTATTCATCTCCATTTATATTGAGAATACATGCATTCGTCGTGTTATGATTGATGAGGGTGCTAGTATCAACATCATCTCTTCCCATGCGTATCAAAAAATGTGTATCCCTTCCAATTATATGTAGAGTAACCCAGTTATGCTACATTCATTTAATGATTTCATAACTTCCACCCTCGGAACTATCATTCTCCACATCCATGTGGGCCCCTATACTATCCCCTGAATTATTCTACACACTAGAGGGGAATTCCAATATAATTTTATGATTAGGCTGACCTTAGATTTATGCCATGGGTTATGTTCCTTCCACCTTACATCGATGTCTAAAATTTGAAAACAAAAGACAAAACTACACCATTCTGGCTGATCCTTCACCATTAAAAACTTGTAACATGCTCTAGCAACCTAATGATGTCCTTATACTAGTAAAGGCCTCTACCACGAGATACCAATGTCCCATCCATCGCTGCTGATGCCACTTCTTTAGTTGCTACCTCATCCACCCCTTATGTTGTTACACCTACCACAACCAACCCCGCTATGCCGATTTGCTGCTACTGATTCTATCATGGGTCCATCAACCAACCTATCTCTTACACTAATAATGGACGTTTCTCCTTCCCATGATTTAGGTGATTCTTCTATTCCCGCCACCCAAATTCCAACTTTGGATCCCTTAGTAGACGTTTTCCAATGCCTTACTTTGGGGGAATATCACCTCTATAATATAAACAATTTCCTTACTCCTCAAGAGTATGGAAGCCTCCATCAACATCCACATTATAACCAACGGTAGGTGAGGCCTTTCCATATGACCCCCTTATCTTCGCACCAATTTGAATTATGGGGACTCAATGCTTCTTCACATATGCCGAACCACCTATCCAAATGAGTATATTCTCATCCAATTTTCGGCACCTAACTAATCATCACTTTTCCTACACATTCCTCTATTTCTATGCATGGAAAGGATTCAATTTCGTTCTCTACGAAAAAGGTCTTCACACAATCATTTCATGTACTACCTATAATCACAAAGATTGCCATGGTCTTAGATTTTCTAAAGACTAATATTCTAAGAAGGCACATATCATCCTTGTAGAGGAACAAATACCTTCTTCACTTCATTCACTTATGACACTGATTTCACCTATGGAGTCTATGGATCCAAAATCCATTCCTCCAAACTTTTGTTTTTCATAAACACTTTTTCCTTAGGACCTTTAACCTATCAACACAATGATGATAAACCTTCTATAAACAACGTTCAATGTCGGAGACGATGATTCCATTCTCACTGTTTATGTATGAAGGATTATTATATCCACCGATTGTTACCTTTTGAGATGCAAACCATGTTAAATGAATCAACCATAAAGATCAACATTCATACTTAGGAAGACTCGTGTTCTAAATATAGGTCAATATTTACATTCTACTAAACAAGAAGCTTTTACTTCTCTCCTTTGAGAATATAGCAATGATTTTGCTTATTCTTATGTATATATGCTAAGTATTGACCCAAATATTATGGTTCACAATATCACAACCGTTCCTAATGCCAAACCCATGAAACGGAAGATGCAAAAATGCATCCACGCATTTCCCTTCTTATCAAATAAGAAATATAACACCTCCTTTATGTTTCTTTTATCATACCCATTTATTATTCCTAATGGATTTATAACAACTTTAATGTCACTAAAGCGGCAGGGGGAATCCGCATATGCACAAATTTTGTGACCTTAACCTAGCTTATCCAAAAGATGATTTCCCTCTACCTAACATTGACCAACTTTTTTATCTCACCGCTGTCCATGACATGCTATCACTCATGGATGGTTTCTCGGTTATAACCAAATATTACTCATACCATAAGATCAACACAAAATTACCTTTATCACCCCTTGGGACCTTCATTATCGCGTTATTCCTTTTTGTCTTAAAAATGCTTTGGTGCTACCTACGAGTGGGATATGACCTACATATTCCATGAAATTATGCATAAAATATCGAGAAGATTACATATATGAACTTCTAATTAAATTTAAATGTTAGACTTAACATCTCATGGTCCTCAAAGTCATCTTTGACCATCTACTCAAATATTGCATTCATCTTCAACTTAAGAAGTGTGTTTTCATTGTTCTCTCTAGTAAGATCCTTGGTTTCATCGTCTCTTTACGTGGCATTAGGGTCGACCACGATAAAATCAAGGAAATTATCGAGATGCCTTCACCTACTAGCTTGTGCCAACTTTGTAGTTTACAAGTAAAGTTAAAATATATTCATCATTTTATTTCCCAACTATCTCGATCATTGTCAACCTTTTAATCATCTTCTTAAAAATATGTTTCTATAAAATGGGATGATGAATGCCATAAAGATTTCAAAGAATTAAAAGGATCCTCAAACCACTGTGCTCATCCCTCTCGAAAGATAACACCCCCTTTTACCTCTTGTATTTGTGCCATAGACCATTCATTGGGGCCATACTTTCTCATCATGAAGAACAACATAGGGAGCAAGTGTTTTATTATATAAGTTGCACACTTCTACACTATGAGACTAGATACACTCACGCTAAAAATATTTTCCTAGCCCTAGTATTTTTCACTACCAAACCTTGCCATTACCTACTTAACCATAAAACGCGTTTGTTGACACCAAAATGACTCCCTACATTATATGTATGCTAAACCCTACCAAAATCAACGTGCTACACATTGGATCATGCTTCTTCAATAAATTGATCTCAAATTCATCCATCAAAAATCCATTAGAGGATAAAACATTGCTGACCAACTCACGGACACACCTCTTTCGAAACCAATTTTCTAACTTTGACTTCCCGAGATGAATCCATAGCTACTATTTCCCTTGACGATACCATTTACCAAATGAAATTATTCTTCAATGGTTCCAAATGCCAACATGGGGGTGGTGCAATATTTATCCTCATTCCTCTAGATGGTGAACATATACGCTTATCTTTCAAACTAGATTTTGATTGCACTAATAACATTGTCGAATACAAAGCACTCATATCTGGGTCTTAAAACCACCATAACCTTAGATGTTAAATACATTAATATTTTTGGTGATTATCAAGTAGTGGTGAACCAAATTAAGGGTCTATATAAGTGTCGTAATGAGATAATTCAAAATTACAAACATTATGTTGACACACTCTTGACTACCTTTAAGCATTTTGAGCTTTAAAATACCCTACTTTCAACAAACAAATTTACGGATACCATGGATTGTTTTGCTTCTCAAATACCCGCTCCACCCTCAGACTCAAAGATATTTGTCACAATAAAAATATTGAAATCAACCTCTTACCTATTCTAATAGGTTAAGTTTGTAGGAGAAATTGAAATTAACCCACGTAAAATTTGGTATAAGAAATTTTTGACCACCTTTCCCTTTCAATTTTACCTCTAAATCTTACTCACAATGGACAATGATCCTTCTTCAAAATTATATCTCACTATGTCATCATGGGTTGGCTTCTCTATAAAAGTGGGTTTAACAAGTATCCTATTATATTGCCTCACTAGTTACGAAATTCCATACATTATCAAGGAGGACCACGATGGGATTTACGGAGTCATTTTAGTGGCTTAGCTATCGGTAAGTGCATCCTTCACCTTGGTTATTCTTGTCCAACCCTAAACCATGATTGTTTTGACTATTTAAAGAATTTTATGAAGTGTCGGCAATATGTTAATATTCACCACACCCCTAGTCATGCCTTACAGGTCACACGAGACCTTTGGCCTTTCTCTTATTAGGGATTAGATCTCATTAGTGAAATTAACCCTCATTCTTCCCAATGCCATCAATGGATTATTACCACTACCAAATATTACACCAAATGGGTAGAATCCGTACCTCTTATTTCTACCAAAGTAGAGAAAATTTGTGACATTTGTCACTTTGGTGTTCCTCACCGCCTTATCACCGATAACAATAAACAATTCAAAAACAAAACCCTATGGAAACTCTCACGATGACTTTGGCATTCAAATTAGTTTCTCTTCACCTTACTACCCTCAAACAAATGGCCAAGCCGAATCAACGAACAAAAACCTAAAAATTCTTAGGAAAGTGGTTGACGATACTCACAAGGATTGGCATACGCACATTCTGTCACCTTTGGGCTTACCACACTAGTATCCACACCTCAATTACTGCTACAACTTTCTCCTTGGTTTACGATACGAGGGTTTTTGCCTCTCGAAGTCCAAATTCCATCTCTTTGTATCTCACTCAAAGATATGTTCACCGATGATGATTTTTTCCAAGACTGTTTGACACAGCTTGAGTTATTAGACAAACATCATTTAACCGATCTTGATTACCTTCAAATATACCAAAAATGTATCAAACGTGCCTATGAAAAAAGCATCCAAGAACAAACCTTCAAGGTTGGTGACCTTGTTCTGAAGGAAAATCAACATGTAACAAAAGAAGAGAAAAGTAAATGGGGAAAAATTATCCTAATTGGCTTGGACCACATATTGTTACTCATGCTTATAGATCGGTGCTTATCATTTATCTTCCCTAGAAGATAAACCTAAACCCAAGCCCCTCAATTCCTTGCATATTCGACCATTCTATTGTTGAATCAAGTTCTATATCACCTTTTGTCTATTACAAACTCATCCCTTGAGTACCCATTCCTTTCATCTAACCCTTTTGATGACCAATGACTAAACAATAATTGTGTGATTCTCCATCACCTTTAAGCCTAATCTTAAATATGAGTACCACAAATCTACTCATGGCATGCTTCTCATGGATAATTTTCATTCATTTAATGATGGAATCCCATGGTCATTCATCACTTATAACCCCTATTTCACAGTTAAACTTTGAGTGCTATGGTTTTCCTTCATTAAAGAATCCTATACTCCTCTATAGTCTTGTACATGACATAAAAGTCCAAAAAAAAGAGGAATCCCAAAGTAAAATGGGATTCAAATCCTTGAGTCAAACTTCTTGTAACTAGATGAATCCATAAAAAGAACATCTACCTCTCTATCTCACGTTTATAAATAGACTGTTCCTTGAAGGAAAACTATTAAAGTCATCCCTCAAACACATAGTCTATCCAACAAGAATACTAGTTCTCGAACAAATTAAAATAAAACATTCTCGATGATTCCCGCATCGATCAAATTCATGAATACATCACGAGTCATTATATTCATCCCACATAGGCTTCCCGCATTGATTAGTCTATCAAAATCAAAAGCAAAGGAAAAAAAAAAGATAATTTTTTCGTCATGGACTTGACTATTTCAATTTAGGGTATCTTGCGGAAGAGGCATGCCATCTCACAACAAGGTTACACTCAACAAACCATTTTACCTCACCCTCTTTCCCTTATTATTTTCTACCTACTCAAGGGATGTACCAAAAATGTGACATTTCTTGATCATGTAGCTTTCTTCACCCTTCAGACGGTCAATCATGTAATGCCTTTAGGGTCTTACGTTCATAAGCTGATATTTTGGTATGTTAGACTCATAATGTTTCTTACTAATTTGGAGACATTCCACCTATTTTACCATTCACCTCTTTTCTTACTTATTGATTCTGCTACATAGGACTAGACCTTCAAAACCTACATGACCTAAAATTTAACCCATGCCTAAACAACCTAAACATCACCCATGCCTAAAAACCTAAACCTCAACCATGCCTAAATGACCTAGAATCAACCATACGTAAATGAACTAGACTTAACCATGCCCAAATGACCTAGAATCAATCATTCCTATAACCTACCGACCCATTCATCTACCCAATCATATTCTTCCCTAGCTTATGGGAGAACTACATTGGTCTGAGGCCCCTTTTTGTTGAGGTTATGTAGTCGAACTCCAACGGCATAGCGCCCTTGAAGGTTAGCTCGGCCATATTTTTACATTTTCTTTCCTTTAACCCCTAACCATTTCCCCCTTTTTATGTTCACATTCTACCTAGTTAGTTTCCATTCACATAAAAACTTGGAAATTAATATATCACAAAAACATATATTATTTTATCATACCTACCATTTTATCATCGCATCCATATTCTACCTACCTCATTTAATATTTTCCATGATATAAAATAATTGGAAATTTAAGCACAATATACATATAACATACTATTTCCATAAAATCAATAATTTGGAAATTATCCTCGACTAAACCATGCCTATACCCGACTCCATTATGCCCATGTACCTAACTCCATCATGCCTATACCTGACTCAACCATGCCTAAATAACCTAGAATCAACCATACCCATACCTAACTCCATCATGCCTACATGACCTCGACTCAATCATGCATAACTCAACTAGTTTCCATAATACATAATAGTAATGGAAATTAAAACAAGTACATCATCCATCCAATAAACATCATCAACTATATAATGGGAGTGTCTGTGTATCAATACATATATACATAGATATAAATAAGTATTAGTATCTCAAAATATCATGTACAATATCACATCTTTATCACGCAAGACGATATATATATCAAAAATCAAAATGATAGTAAAATATAAAATATGGTGATCAATCATCCCCACTTGATGCCCTCCTCTCTGGTCTCACCTATCTCCTCCTCCCTACCAGTCAAGCACCCTACAATCAACTCTCCACCCTCGATGGTCCCCTGCTTGGCGTCTATCTCCTCCTCCTTTCCCTCTTTTGGGCTTAGTCTCCAAGAACTAGTAACCTCACCTTGGCCCTATCTCTAGGGCCGGTGACCCCCTCGCATTACTAGAGCTATGAGTCTTGGATCTAGTCCACTCACTAGCTTCCTATTGGGCTTAGTGTTTGGAGTAGGAAGGCACATCGCACTGCAGTGGCTAGATGGTCTTGATAATATCAAACCTCATCCGGGGAATCCTGGACCTCGCCATGCATATGGTTTGTGGTGGTGGCGTCGGCCTAAATAACACCTGTGAACTCTTCCCTACCAAACTAGGGTTTGTGGTGGTACATGTGTAACTACCTAGGCCTCGTAAGGCCAAAACCTATGTTGGGCAGGCCCGACCTTGTAATCAAACCACCCACCTGTAAGGTGGATACCTACCCTCCATCCCCATCTTTACCCTATGCGGGATCCATTGCCTATACTACCTAGGCATGTAGGGTTGTCACCTATGTTTATGCACTGTCACTTTCCCTACAACCATGTAATCTATGTTTATAGGGTATCCACCTAATCCCGTAATGTATCTATCTAAACTATAACTGTAGCTAAAATAGGCTTCCTTGACCTTGGAGGTGCCACATGCAACTACGCTATCCACCACTACCTGTAGCCATCGGTGGTGCCAATGTCACCAATCCTCCTATATGCTACCATCTCCTAATTCCCATCTAGATTTGCTAGATGTGGTGGAGACAATGGTCTCTCCACATTGTCCCTATGTTATAATGGAAAAGGTGGAGGAACATCTTGCTAGAGCCCAAAATTCCGTCAGAATTGGTCCATGGGGATCATCTTGTACTCACTAGCATGTCTGCCATGTATCCACCTGACTAGATGTAATCCATCTAACTCAAATTTCATCCCTCTATAAGATGGAAACCCTATATAAGGTCTCCACAATATATCAATGGCTGATATGCCATCAAACAGTCATCTGTAATAGGTCAAATCCATGGAAGCCTATGCAACCCTAGGATGAGCTACAACCGGGTACCCACCACCTAAAACCAACTCTAAATAATACTCTAAACCAATCCCTGCCTCAGCATTCTAGATAGTTGTAGGCACATTATATGATCATACACCCAAAAATTTAATAAGAAGGTAAAAAACACTCCAAATTATGTATCTACCGATACACCTATAGCTCTTTGTACAACTTTACGAAATGTAGGTGCCCATGTCAACCATACTCGTTACTCTACCATATCCTATAGAAAACCCATCAACGCTAGAGGAAATTGACCAACCTCTAAATTTGGGAGGGAATAATAACTGATCACAATCATCATCAACACTTCCAAACGTGTCTCATCAAGATGTGCCGCGTACATCTCTCCATACTTGACACTCGCATTGTGGTATGTCAACTCTGCCACAACATCACCAAACACTATACCCATGGGCTCCAATGCCTCATCAACTCCAATCTGATAGACCTGTTCCCCTATAATGGGAAACCTCAAGATCCTATATACATCCTCTAGGGTGATAGTCATCTCCTAGTCGAGAAAATGGAAGGTATTGGTCGTATAATCCCATCTATCGATGAGAGCGACCATCATATTATGATCCCTAACAATCTATCTATATTGCCTGATGGAACTAAGACCAACATCTTGGATGTGGTCCCACTCATCCTCTATGATAGTGGGTCTAATCTCTGCCAACAGTGGTGGTTGTCTATCATGCATCATGAGTTGTTGTCGTTCTGCATTCATACAACTTAACAATGTCAAGTACTAAACTAATTTTTCCCATTTCTTCAAAACTAATTAACTCACCCCTACCTACACCACATACCCACATTTGTTTACCTACCTATCTATTTCCTAAACTACCTCCCTAACCTATTATTCATTCTAATCCAACCTACTATGTTCCCATACTAATTTCATCACCTATTACCTACCTACGTTTACCTAAATTTACTCAAACCCACCTAATTCTATACCTCATCCATCTAGGTTTCCTTCATTCTTTTCCCATGTACCCTCCCATTTGATTTTTACCCCATTTTGGCCTTCTAAAATCTAACCCATTTGGACCCGGTCACTTTTCCCTATGACCAACATCGGTCACCTTGATCAATACCATTTCCATAAACCAACGTCGATAGACTAATTTCCTCATCGATGCTTTGACATGTTAAACCGACGTCGGTGATACTTGATCGATGTTAATCTGCGGTGTAGCCCTAGGGCCGTGCTACGCCCTTAATCACATATCTTACATTGGATGTATATAGCCAACTTGTGGCTATCATACATTTTTATCATGATGTATCTCTTTCATATCTCGTTATATTATCATTAGTGGGTTAGCCTTGGTGTTGGCAGGACCATAGGAATAGTATATATAGGGGTTAGTAGGTAATAGTTTATCATCATATTGAGCATTTTACTTTTATTATATGGTTTGGAGGTTTCCCCCTCAAAGTGGCTAAGCTATTATACTTTCATATTGAGATCATATATCTACAATATTATGTTCATTGGTGTTCTATTTTTTCTAATAATCAGATTTATAAAAGTAATTTCATTACAAGTGGTATCTGAGCTTGAACTCGGTTAGCGGTTTGTCAAACCCGAATTGTGAAGGTTCAACCATATCTCAAAATTGGTAGCAAATTTTTTTGTAATTTTTTTTTGATGAGGTGAAATTAGTTAATTAAGCTCCTCTCCAAATTTTAAGAATTTTTTACTTGTTTTGTAGACATTATAGTGATTTTATGTTTTTTTCCTGATTCAACTACCTAGGGTACAATTTGTGGAATTTTTCCAAGTTATTTACATTTCTAGAAAGAGGATTAAAAATTAGTTTGAGTTTTTTCTTTGAGTTTTTTCACATTTGGCCGAATTCCTATTGAAATCCCAAACCCTAAATTTTGACCTTGATCCCTAAATCCTACCATTTTGGGGCATCATGGCAGGGCCTTCGATAAGAGGAAAAATAATCCCATCTCTCTAGGTAAAACCCATGACAAATATGAGATAAAATTTAAGGATTTAGAGTCAGAAGGGATAACTACAGAGTCCTCAGGGTTAGGGTTTACTTCAACAGACCATAAGGTAAGCCATCTTGAGTTTGAGTTACGAAACCTCGAGGGTAGAGTGGCCAAAAAAGAAGATGTAGAAAATATTGGACAACGATTGGAGGATTTCATTCACTAATTTAGTTACAATATAATGGGTCATCATATCCTTCCTAATCAGCCACAACTCAATCTTACTCATATCAATCAGGGTGGATCCTCGAGTCAAAGTAATAAATAGTCTAGCCGGGTGGATCTATGAGCATGAACAATCCAAATACAAACACTCTGCAGGCCCATAACATGATTCCAAAATTGGAAATGCGTAAGTTTGATGGAAAGGATCCACTCAATTAGATTAACTAGAAGGATAATTTAATTGATCTTTACCAGATTCCATCGGGACAAAATGTTACCATGGGCATTCTTGTATCTTGAACCTAACCAATTTGTTTGGTATCAATGGTTATGTGATCAAAGGAAAAGAGTGGCCTCAATGTTACATAAACAGTCTTCGCCTAGGATTTACAATTTCACTATAGTTCTAGTGTGTCGAGAATTATTTTAGTCAATTAAAAAAGCTAAGACAAACATGAAAATCAAATATTACATCCATCGGTTCCAAACCCTTTCCTTACGGAGGAAAATATTCTTGAAGATAATTTGAATGAATTATTTCTTGGGGGACTTAAAGAACACATTGATACTTGAGGTGTGTATGTTAAATACTCATAAGGTTTTTGTTGGTCTTCAAAATTACACCCGTGTCTCGGATCTGGAAGAGCCGAGCTATTTGAGATCACAAATAGAATTGTCCCCAAGTTATGGGAACTTGCGCACTCATGACGGATCTCTAGAGAAGGCTGGTTGCTTTATCTATTTCTACTTTGCTACTACTACTCCTAGTGGTGAAAGGGAAAACTAAGCTAATAATGCCAAGGGACCATTAATAGAAGGATAACATAGAAGGAAACTATACTAAAACATGATAACACCAGAAAAGAGGGATGAACACTATTTATTCTCGAGTGAGAATGAAAAGAAATGCATGAAAGGAGGCTACACATGAGTAGCATAGTTAAAAACATATGTACTCGGTCATTCTCATGGACACAACTAAATAATAAACCACAAGGGACATATAATGGCACAACCAACACAAAAAAGAAAAATAGAAGGAAAGAAGAAGGAATGCAAACATGTTAAGATAGAGAATAGTCACAAAACAATGCTTCTATTACTCCTAGAAGTGCACACAATTGTTATAATGGTGAAGGAAGATGATATCCACATGTAAGAGGTAGATCTAGAGGTCTACAACTCAAAATATAGCAAGTATGAAGTCCTTAGTAAAATGCGTAAGGATCTAGAGTGTCTAAGATAATAAATGAGCCTAGATATTACATTTATAGATGAATTCATGGAATAGAAGAGAAGAAAGGGAAAAATATGATTTTGAAATACAACCACTAATAAGAAGCATTCAATGCCTACAAATCCACCTAGAACTATATCGATGCACCTCCCCAAGTTTTTCTAGCATGTTAGAGAAGCAAGGAAGGTGAATCGAGATAAAATTAGGTGGTTGGAGAAATCAGATCCACTCATCAATGCTCGTAAAGAATTTTTCCCATTTTCACCTACTAGATCCACCAAGAATTTAAATTCAGATGCCTAGCACTATAGATGATGTTAGTAGCTCTCTCGAAAAGTCAAATTATGTGTTAATCGAGCTCAGTAGCAGAAGATACGTCTCGTTAAAAGTTTTTAGAGCCATCGGCACACGTAAGACACATGACACATGGGTATTGACTAAAAGGATGGCCAACTATGCAAACATTTTTTTATTTTTGCCACATGTCACCCATTGATTTGTTGCAAGGATTCGACACCTTGTTGACTTGATTTTTATTGGTTACGTGTGATACACTCAAGAATGTTAGAGGATGACCTACCACAGATGGGCGCGAGGAGGGAACAAAGGTATGTGTGCAGGAAGAGAGCAAATGAAGGTATGCATGAATCACATGTGGTGGAATGGGGTGAACTCGGGAAGGAGAGAATGCATGGTTAAGGCACAAATATTAGAATATAATGGGCACGATGCATGAGAGGGCCAAAGACTTAGCTAAATGAAGCAAGTGCGAGGCACATGCATAAGACGAGAAACTAATAGGAAGAAGGTATATGTGTAGAAGATGCGCATAAGGGGAGATAAAAACAAAGAGAAAATGAAAAGGGAAGAAGGGAAAGTGCATGAGCACGTGAGGAAAAGAAGGGAGCACGCAGGAAACTACAACCAAAGTAATGTGCCAAGTGAACTTGAGTGCGCGTAACCTTGAAATGAATAACTCGAGTCAAAATCTATATGTAAGTTACCCAAATAACTAGGAGAGTTATTTGGACAACAATTTTGGAAACTTTTAGGGCCATCTGCCTACTAGATGAAGGTGATCGGTAGCCTAGAGTATCCATTGGGCATAGAGTCTACTATGTAATCATGAAAACTGATTATAACTTTGAAGAACTACTCCTGGAATCACTTGAAGGATCATTTTTGACTTTATTATGAATCCTACAATTTTTGAAAGAAAACATGCACTCTGGAAGCAACGAAAAAGCACGTTCAGAAAAACGGAGAGGAAAGAACTATATACAAACAAAAATGTGTGCACAACACACTTAGAGGAATTTAAAACAACTCTACTATATGCAAAGTGATGCGGCAAACTTAAAGAAAGGGTTTGAGGTAGATCCCATTTACTATTATTTGTAGTGTGCCTCGAACAAGATGAGTTAACTTGAAAGAGTTAGCTTCTTTTCTCAAACTAATGATGTATGGACCACTCCAAAGTGCATCAAAATTTGAGTGGCACCTTGGTTTAGCTCTATCAAGATCCCATTTTAGAACCAAGTCCCCAACCTTGAAATTTTGAGGCCTGGCCTTTCTATCAAACCAATTCTTTGTTGCTTTTTGATGTTGTTCTAGCTTGATTATGGTAGAGTTTCTTGATTCTTCAATATTAATTAGCTCTACATTCTAATTTCTCTTTGGTCTATGCCTTTGAATTCAGCTACTAGGTAAGTGCAAATGAGTTTAACTCTAGCATTAAAGGAAGGGTATCCTTTTTACCATAAACAAGATTATAAGGAGAAGTTCCTATTGCTTTTTAAAATGTGATTCTATCCACCCAGAGTGCACACGTGACCTTTGTATTCCACTTTATTTGGATGATTTTCATTGTGCACTTTATGATCCTGATTAGGTTCTTTCTTATTGACTTTGAAAGACCATTGCCTTGGGGGTAATAGGTTGAAGAGGTTTTTTAGATAAATTCCAAGATTTAGAGCCCAATCAGTGATTTTGGTCCCAAGGAAGTCCTTTTATTTATCATAGATAATGGTTTGGGGAACACCAAACCTTGTGATTATACCTTTGAGAAAGTCAAGGATGACTGAATTGGTTGATTCTTTGAGCACAAAAACTTTTGTCCATCTGGTGAAGTAATATGTTGCTTTCGCACACATTTATATCTAGTTCTTGATGGTGGATTGATCATGCCTATGAAGTTGATACCTCATTGCGCAAATGGATTATCTACTTGGATTGGTCATAGAGGGAGTGCTACCAATATTTTATTTCCTCTAAAGAAAGCACATTCCTTGCATTTTGTGACCCACTTGTGTGCATCTGTGAATAAAGTAGGCCAAAAGATACCTATCATTATGATCTTCATTGTTGTAGTTTTGGAAGATAAGTGTCCACCAGAGAATCCATCATGAAATTATGCTAACACTATTTCATTCTACATGCCATCGACACATCTTAACATCATGCCATCAAGATTATTCTTGAAGAGAAGTCCATCAATCAAAACGTAGGGAATAGAATGTAACATCAGATGTATTCTCTTTGTTTTGTTTAAACCAGGAGGGTGTTGGTACCATTTTTGAGTTCAAAATCTTTTGCCCTAATTTTCATTCATTATGTGTGCTCAAACATTTTTTCTCCCAAATTGGTGGTCTAAATTTTCACTTTAGTTAAATGCTTTGAAAAATTCTCACAAACTTGTTGTTTTGCCCCAATTTGAAGGAAATTTGCATGTGTGCCCTGTTTTGTGCCTTAATGTCCCAAAATCCATGGGCTTCTACATTTTATGGTCATACGGGCATCATTTTCCCATCAACTTCTTCTTCGGCACTCATCAGCGACGTGGCATGTTCTAATTGGCCAAGGGATGGCGAAAGATTGTTTTAACTTATCGCTTTTTGCTTTTTTGGCAAAAAGGTGAATTTCGTCCCATGGCTCCATTATATTCTGATTGGTTCAAATGTTGCTTACGTGGAATGTTTTGATTAGAGGAGGTGTGGCAAGTCATTTTGAGAACTTATTCCTTTTAGTCACTTTTCGCTAAAAGTTTGAAATTTCCCCGTGTCCCCCAAAGTGCTAATTTGCATGAATTCAAGTGCCGGAGAAAATTTCTGACTTTTACCCGAAAGTGATGATGTGTCCTTTTTCATTGGATGGGAAGAATTAGGTATTTTTTTGCTCGAAGGAATTTTGGATAAAAGGTTAAAGTGCAAGGAAAATGCCTAAGGCCCACAAAGAATCACAGTGGCCACGTGTCATGTTCACATTAAAGGTGGAAGTGGAGGTTGGCGGAGGACTTAGAAAATTTTACCTTTTGGCAAACGGGAGAAAAAGTTGTGAAGTAAGCTACGGGTATGTCGGGATAATAAGAAGAGGACACGTGGAAAGATTAGGGGCACAAGGAATATGGATTAGTGGTGGATTTGGATAATTTTTACTTTTGGGTAAAACTTGCTAAAATGTAGAAAAGAGGCGCGAGCCACCAAAGTAATTTTATGCCTTAGTATTTTTGGTTTTGAAAGGAAAGGCAGGTCACCAACCACCTGGAGGGAAAAGGGAATTGTTTCCTTTTGGAAAAATGAGTTAAAAGGGTAATTTGAAGCGTGGCTCGTAACAATCGAGGGGAGACACATGTCTAAAGCAATGCAAAAGGAGGTGCGGGCCACCGTGAGTTTTGAAACTTTTAAAACTTTTGAGGAATTGGGTAAACGTTTGAAGGAAAGTTGTAGCCTTGCAGTGAATCACGAGAGACACATAGTAGGGTCGGGACCGAGCTTCTAGCCTCGAGGAAAAGTTGAGAATTTTTTCATTTTTGGCATAAAAGGTTAAAGTTGCAAAGTGAGGTCGCACTTCATCAACGGTCACAATTGAGCCACATGTATGGGTTAGATCAAAGAGGGGATTCCAGAGCATCAGGTCTTTTTGGGAAATTTAGCTTTTATCCTATAAAGGTAAGAAATAAAAGGAAGGAACACAAGCCCGTAGCCAATCGGTGAATGACATGTGTCTGGGACGAATCGAGAGGTGTGGGCCAAGGTGGAGATAAGTTGGAAAATTTTCATTTTTTCCAAAAAGATGGAAATGTGCTTTGAATCGATATGCAATTCCAATGGGACCCACATTAGGAAACATGTCAATCCCGGAGGGGCGGGAAAAATTTCAAAATTTCCCAATTTTTTATAAAAATTTTAACAGAAACATTGAGATCTTAGGTCCACATCCAATGAAATGGTGCCACATGGCCGCTCAGAATAAAAGGGTCAAAAGCTAAAAATAAGAAGCCCATGCCCACACAAATTGAATCTTGCCACGTGGTTGTTCCTTATAAAAGTTAAAAATGGAAAAAGGTGCCTCTAAAGTCCGTCTCTAATGATTTGTCTCCATGTGGAGGGCTCAAATTAAAGGTTGAAATTTGAATAAACGGTAGTTGTGCATCATTTTTACCCTAGAACGCTCCAGGAAGTTTGGAAATGTGGTTTTTGCATCAATTTTCATTGAATTTTTGGAAAATTCATGTCGTTTATGCCTATAAGGACCAATGCAACCACTTTTGAGGATCAATTTTAAGAGCAGAGATGTTTTTGAAGTGAAATTCTACCCTAACCCGTCCAAAAATGTAAAATATCAAACCCTGAAGTTGCGGGGTCAAAGTTTGGAGGGATAAGGATGAAATAATGAAAGAAAGTGGGTCTGCATGCTTTAAACATGAAAAATGTGCCTCCATAATGGATAATGATGTGAATTTTGCAATGATTCATCTCTTTTGAGATAGTTGGCAACTTTTTGGACGTGTTCTATTAAACGTCCTTATCTGCGAATCATGAGGAATTTTTGTAACAAATTTGATCCTTTGGCATATTATTTTCTTGGGAAAGAAGGATCAAAGGGGATTGAATGCTATATATTGCATGAATTTGTCATGCAAAGGGTTGGAAGAGTTTGAAAACCTTAGAAAGCAAAAAAATTCACGGGAAAATCTTGGAAGAAGACCATTCTTTGAGTGATCATTTGAGTAACTCATGTATTTCTCTCTGTATCAGATTTCAAATCATGTTAAGTTGGTTACACATGCATAGCCATTAACAAGCTCTAAGATTTTTTTAAAAACATTTCCTCTACTGATAAATGGGATTCAAGTTTGAGTTATTCTACGTTATCTCTTTAAACAAAACTTGTGAATGCTTGCATTTCATAATGCCTTTGAATTTGTGTTTCTTGTTTCCTGTTGCAATCTTGTGTGATCATACATGATCTCACTGTTGTGATAGTTTAGTGGCATTTGCGTCTTAAATTCGAAGAGATTTCATCTCGACAAAGAGATAAACAAATTTAAAATCACTTTACCTTCCTTGATTTTAGAGATTGTTAGTAAACCTTTGAGTGCACCTTAGGTCATGATCAAATAGTGAGTTCTAAATGCTTCATTGGTTCAATATAACTCAATATTTTGTGATATATGATCAAATATTGAGTGGAAAAGTGTATATATGGGCCTCCATTTGATGCATATATCCTGGTTGAAGGAATGCTTAACCATTTTGATACTTTCTGCTGTTAAGTTTCTCAATATTTTGCTGAAATCCTACCCTGTTTTACCCCTGTTTTGACTTGTATACCCACAGAAGATCAAAATCTATTTGCCAAAGTATGTAGAACAAATCAGGATTTCAAATGTCTTTAGTAACCCTTGCCTTGCATTGAAATTATCTCCATATTCTGGAAGTGAAAACTTGTGAAAATCAAATTTGGAGTATTGATCATATTTTCCCAAGGCCCTTTCATATTGTTTACACAAATTAAGGGATATCTTCATCTCCTTCACCATATGAGGGTTATAAAATAGGTTTTCTTACCTTGGTTGAAAGGCACAACCGAAAACAGATTAGGACAAGATCAAGTCCTATTTGAGTGCTATCCATCTCTCTACAAATTTGAGTGCCAATTAGATCATATCCCTAGCTACAAAATGACATACATCATTATCTATCTACCTTCAAGCTTCATGTTAACTCTATATTTCTACTCAGACTGAAAAGGAGAACAAATTTGGGTACCAACACCAAAGGTGCACTGCTGGGGACCTTAGTTCAAATTGATCCATGTTCATACACATTTTAGATATTGAATGCATATCAAACCCCTGTAATGTCCCTTGCAAGTTCTTTCTGTAAATACATTATTAAAGCCATCATTCTATACTTAGATTTGTAAGTTGTTTATAAATGTTTCAAGATATGCCTGCATTTTTATCGAGCTTTCCAGCAGTTTTTGCACTTCATTTGCATTTTTGATTGATAAATTCAAGTAAAGGAAGATAAAATCTATAAAGTTTTGCAAGATTTTTAGTGTTGATAGGTATTTGACAGATTATTTTAGTGCATTTACACAACTAGGGTGAAAGTCCTTAGTGACGATGCCATGTTGTTTTGATATTGATAAATACCGTGTCTTAGCGTTATGTCATTTATTTTTTGGTGTTTCTAATCTTTACCAAACTGGAGGGAAGAAGATCTCTCTTCATTAGAGACTCTGCTAAGAAGTTGTTTTCAGATTTAAGGAATTTAGAATTATAAGGGAGAAGAGTTTGGAAGGTGGTTGGAGAGCAGGGCTTAAGGAAAGAAGTCCCCATTGTTGAACTTGAGATTGATCAGCCTGTCATTGAGGACTACAGTTCTTCTTCAGGTACATCTGAGTTTGATAGTCCTCTTGAAAATTTGCATTCTCCATCTAGAGAGGGACCTTCAATTGTCTTTGAAAATATTACTCCTCATTTTTCCCCTGTTTTTTTCCAAATCTGCTAGATTTTATCAAAAGCTGATCCTATAAGGGGTATCCATTTGAAAATTACATTTATATTCCCCAAAGACCTCTCACTCCTCATCATTCTATTTCTCCTCCAAGATCACCACCTCAAAACAATATGGCTCATCCTAGACCTCCATTTGTTGTCAATACCTTTGTTCCTATAAACTTTAGAGGAATGGATGGTTACCCAAATGTTGTCCCTCAAGATGTCGAATAGGTTGCTAAAGTTCCAAGGTAACAATGCTATAAATGGTGATCAACATCTCAAACTTTTTGTTAACATGATGGAGGATTTTGAAATAGAGTTTGAACATGTGTATGTAAAATTGTTCATTCATACACTAGAGTAGGATGCAAGGGATTAGTAAAAGGCTCTTCTGATAATTCTATTGATTCTTGGATAGAGATGAATAATTCATTTAGGTTGTAATATGGTGATAAGACTGATCCTAGCTTCTTATTGTCCAATTGAAAATATCAAGAAGAACCCCAATGAATTAGTGCATGACTTTAACACAAGATTTAACAAAACATTGAGAAGACTTCCTGTTAATTTGAGGCCTTGTGATGAATCTTGTTTAATAAAATATGCAAAAGCATTTTATAAGAAAGCAACTTATTACCTAAGAGACAAGAACCCTACCAATTTGAGGTAGGCCTTTACCATGGCACTGCAGATTGAAAATAACATTAAGGTTATTGGGAAACCACTCAAAAGAGATGGTGTAAATTTAATTAACCCTGAGAAACCTCAAGCTAGCAAGGGTGTTGATTTGGAGGAGGTTGTGAAAAAATTGGTAGGGTCAGTCAAAGAATTCTCATACAAACTAGCCCGGGTAGAGAAGGGAATTGGATAGACTTCACAATGTCAGTAAAAGGCACAAAACTATGAAAAATTTTCCAATCATCCTAGAGGTGATCAAATATCTGATAATAGAGGGAAGGGACAAATGGGGTCTACAAATAAACATCCTCAAGCATGTGAAGGAAGAGTGTTACCCGATCCCCTAACTACTAGGGTTGTTCTTTGTTTAGGAGATGGTTGATATTGATTGGTGTGATAAGCTTTTTCTACCCCATCCTCCATGTGAAGTGAACTAGCAAGATAATGAAGCTAATAATGAGGATGGAATTGATGATGATATCTCGCATGGTGGGATTTTCTTCAAGCTCACACGAAGGAGCAACATCAATCGAGGTAATAATTACAAGGAATGCTTTGTAAGTTTTGGGATTGCATCCAACGGGTACAAGTCCTTCTTCCCTCTCATACTCTTGAAGTTGATGTAGTGTAAGCTTTTGAAATTCCTAACAATGACTTTGAATACTAAAGATATTTTATGATTAATAAGTATGATGGTGGTATCCCTTCGGACGAAGATAGACAATTGTTAATGAATGTTGTTGTAGCTCAAGAGAAGGACTATAACATTAGGAGAAAATTTGTTAAGGAGATGGGCCTCAAGAAAACCTAAAACACCCTTTCTTACGAGCATTCCCAAGGAGGCTCCTAGAAGAGAAACACCTGCCAAAATATCTCATTGTCCCAAGCAAAAATTATAGTCCTAATGCCCAAGCCGACAAGAATCCCATGCTATCTAATGAATCTTCTTGTCTCCCTCGTAATGTTGCCTTGTCAAATAATGCTCCCTATGACATAGCCCAAGTATTGAGCCAAATAAAAGTGATTTTTCCAATCATTGAGTTGCTTAGAATTCCTCAAAAAAAAAAAGAGCATTTGAGTACCTAGGTTTGAAAGAACAAAAGAGTACTCCAAGAAAAATTTAAACATTGTTGAAAATCCTCCTCGATCATTACGGACCTTGAAACACCATCAGCATTAGAGGATATTGTAGAGACACCTGAGGTATACTTGGGGACATCCTTAGTTGATTCCCAATTGAATGTTGATCCATTCTTTACAAATTTGATCATAAAGGATAGACTACTTCACAATTATATGTTTGATTCTGGTGCATCATGAAATGTCAT
The DNA here is from genome assembly GCA_018340775.1 of Taxus wallichiana var. yunnanensis. Classification (NCBI taxonomy): domain Eukaryota; kingdom Viridiplantae; phylum Streptophyta; class Pinopsida; order Cupressales; family Taxaceae; genus Taxus; species Taxus wallichiana. The sequence goes on from CM031240.1 coordinate 567,451,416, forward strand.
GCCTCTAGAAGTCATGATAGATTTGGATATCAAAGTTACAGTAGCCTATGGAAAATGTACCACCATGGAATAAAGATAAGTGCCTATAGTTAGTTGTGTGAAGGGTTTTGTGGTATAACTTGCAAAGCATACTTGGGTAAGAATTCAAAACTTGATGTTGTAATTTTTGATTGTCCTGCCAAATGGGGCATGATTTTGTCGATATAGTGGGCTCCAAGTGTTTGTGGGACTATTCATATGGACATCTCTTTTTCCACCATTCCCATTGAAGGAATCTTGTCAATCTTTATGGAGAGAAAAAGATGTTGCATCTTATTGAAGATCCCAATAATGCCTCCTATGAAGTGTTGTTTACTGATGTTGATCCTGATAACTTTATTGGGTTTGCTGATGGAAAAGAACACAAGATGGATCAATCAAAGTTCCTTGAATAGGTAGGTTCTCCTTGGAACTTACTATTTGATGGAGCTTGCTCCAAATTTGGAAATGGTGCTGGTATAATTTTGATTTCTCCTAGCTTGGAAGAGTTTACTTTTTCCTTCAAACTTAATTTTTAATGTACTAACAACATTACTAAGTATGAAGCCTTGTTGTTGGGTCTAAGAATTGCATAGAAGTATGGTGTCAAGGACATCATTACAAAAGGAGATTCAAAGCTAGTTGTCAAAAAAATAAGAAAACTGTATGCTACAAAAATCAGCAGATGAAATAGTACAAACATGCGGTTTGGGATCTAATTAAGATGTTTGATTCCTTCAACATTGTGCATCATGACAAAAGTTTCAATGCTTGTTGACAAGTTGCTAGTGTTCAGGTCAAGATTTGGAAATTACAACATTTCACCTTATTATGAGTACAATATCGAGGTGTCAACTAGACCATTTGTCCCTGACAACATCAAGCATTGGTAAGTGTTTAATGATGATGCTCAAGTGCAAAGGTTCTTGCAAAATCAAGGTGAGTTTGCATATTATAATATTGATTGGGAACCAATGGTATCTGTTACTGAAGTAAGAGAGACTTTGTTTGGAAAGGATATCATCCAATTGAAAACTAACACCATTCCTAGAGGTCTTGTTGCACTTGAGTCAAATTTTGACAATGTTGATTGCATCATCAATAGAAACATGTCTACCTCAAGGGATGTGGAAGAGCATAACTTGTGTACAAATGATAAACCAAGGAAAGTTTGGTTGGGCAGAAATCTAAATAAAGAATAAAAATAGTCTTATGTTCAACTATTGAAGAAATATCAAGATTGTCTTGCTTGGTCTTATTCGAGCTGAAAGCATACGAGAAGAGATTTGTTTCAGCATGATGAGATTCCTCTTGAAACAAATGCCAAGCCTTTCAAATAGAATCGATGCCAATTAATCCACTTCTCTACATGAAGATGCAAGATGAATTTAATAAATTGGAGGGAGGGATCATTCAGCCCATAAGTTATTCATTTTGGGTTGCAAACCTTGTGCCGGTCGAAAAGAAGAATGGAGATATCAGACTTTGTGTGGACTTCAAAATCTGAACAGAGCTTCATCAAAGGACAATTATCCTTTGCCAAATATGGAAAACATTCTACAGTTGGTGACTGGATCTGAATTATTGTCCACCTTAGATGGTTTCTCTGGCTATAATAAATTTGTTGTCAAGGAGTCAGAAAGATTTAAAACTACCTTTACCACTCCTTGGGGAACATATGTTTATGTAAGGATGCCTTTTGGTCTTATGAATGTTGGAGCTACTTTCCAAAGAGCAATGGATGTTGATTTTTCTGGTTACATAAATGACTTCATTGCAGTTTATTAGGATGATGTGATTGTGTTTTCAAGGAGTGGAAAATATCACTTGCAACACTTGGAAAAAATGTTTATCAGATGTAGAGAGTATGGAATTTCTCTCAATCCAAAGAAGTGTCATTTTGGGGTGCAAAAGGCCAAGTTTCTTGGTCATATTGTATAAAAGGTTGGTGTCATGATTGACCACGAGAGGGTAGAAGCAATCGAAGAGTTCCAATTCCAAGAACAAGGAAAGGCATCCGATCTTTCTTTGGGAAAATCAAATTCATTAGAAGGTTTTTGTCTAATTTTCTGAATTAACCCTCCCTATTATATGCATGCTAAAGAAGGACTAGGTCATCAAGTGGGAAGAGGTAGCCATTCAGGATTTTGAAGGAATCAAAGAAGCACTTAAGCATGCACTGTTTTGGTAGCTCCAAATTACAAGAAGCCTTTCCAATTTTTTTCTTTTACCTCTGAAAATACTATTACATCTATTTTGCTCCAAAAGGATGAAGATGGGGCTGAGAGGCCTATTGCCTTCTTTAGCAAGGCTTTACAAGTTGCTTGAGCTAAAGTACACAATCATGGAAAAATAAGAATTTTCCTTAGTGAAAGCAATAGAGGTTTTCAAGCCTTATATCTTAAGTTCAAAATTTGTTTCTTATGTTCCCCACACCATGGTAAAATACATCTTATCGAGATGAAAATCTCAAGAAAAATATGTAGATGGGTGAACAAACTGCAAGAGTATGACATGGATATCCAAACCACAAAGTTGGTAAGAGTTTTGGGCTTGAATAAGCTTATGGCTGAAAGCAATCTGTAGACTATGGAAGTGAATGAAGTAGAAGGAGAGAGGGTAGATGTACTTTAGGAATTGGTAAATTCTAAGTGGTACAAGGATGTGACCTTTTACCTCAGACACCTATTCTCGCCCGACTATTTAAATAAAAATCAGAAAATATCCCTCAAGATGGCTTCTCAAAAGTACATCATTACTGACTTAGGGCTGGCTTGGAAGAACCCTAAGGTATCCTCTTGAAATGTGTAACTAAAGATGAAGCTCCCAAAATAATTGATTATTTCCATGGGGGAGTTTGTGGAGGACACTTTGTTGGAAGGGTTATAGCACATAAAATTTTGAGAGCTAGTTATTGGTGGCCTACTCTCTTCAAAGATGCAACCCTACTGGTTAGAAAATGTGAAATTTGTCATCGTTTCTTTGGAAGAATGAAAGCTTCAGGCTCCCTTCCTTTGCAGCCTATATCAGTTGAAGCTCCTTTTAAACAGTGGGGAATGTACTTCATTGGTGAGATTTTAGACCCTTCTAGTGCTGGACACAAGTGGATTCTTGTATCCACAGATTGCTTCACTAAGTTGGTGGAAGCAATCCCCACTAAGAAAGCAACACACCAAGTGGTTATGGAATTCTTGTTGAATCACATCATATACAGATTTGGTGTGCCAATAAAGATTATTGCTAATAATTCCATGTGTTTTAGAGCTAAGTCCTTGATGGCAATGTGCAAGGAGTATGGAACCAATCTAACTTAGGCTTCAAACTACAACCCTCAAGGAATGGACAAGCCGAGGCCAGAAATAAGAACTTGTTAAAGATCATTAGGATAACCTTGGAGTTGAACAAGAGAAAGTGGGGTGAACAACTAAAATTTTTAGTTTGGGTTGATAGAATCACTACCAAAAGAGTTACTGGAAAGATTCCATTTGAATTGGTGTATGGAACTCAAGCTTTTCTGCCCTTACACTGCAATTATCTTCATTTCAGTTTGTTCAACAAATTGAAGATCAAGAGGTCAGTCCATATGAAGCAAGGACTAATAAAATTGTTGAGCTAGATGAAGAAAGAAGAGCATGCCACCAAAGGCATGTCAAATTTATAGAGAAGTTGAAAAGATTGTTTGACAAGAAGGTCACTCCTAGGGCCTTCAATATTAGAGACCTAGTTTTGTTTTGGGATAGTAGAATTGAAGATAAGGGCAAACATGGTAAATTTGATGCATTATGGATGGGCCCTTACTCCATTGATATCAAAATTAGCGAGAATACATTTTTTCTCAAAGACTTAGATGGGGAATTGTTTGAACTACCTGTTAATGGCAAACATCTGAAGAATTTCTTGGACTAATCCCCAAATTTAAGGTATGCACCACTTGTATAGTGTATAGTATTTGTTTTTGGATCTATTTTTACCTTTTTGTCGGTTTGTGGTTTGCCTTGTTCTTGGTAGCCATTTTTTTGGTTGCTTGGGTATGGTTTTCAGCTTTGCTGTTTTGACTACATTGCCCAATTTTTTTGGCACTTGGTCTACTTCTTTTGTTCTTGTGGCACTCGCTTGGAGTGCCCATCCCAACAAGAGCTGATGTTAGTAACATTTTTAGCTCATAATAATTTTCCCTAATTTGTCTTCATTCTACATGCTCTAAAATGTTTTTCTCCCAAATTGGTGGTATGCAACTTTTCACTCCAATTGAATGCTTTGAAAAATGCTCACAAACTTGTTATTTTTCCCCAATTTGAGGGAAATTTGCATGTGTGCCCTATTTTGTGCCCTAATGTCTCAAAATCTACGGGCCTCTGTCATTTTTCCTTTTACTCAATTGTGGAAGTTTTAAAATTTATCAATTTACACTTATATGCCTTTGAAAATCTGATTCCATGATCAAAATGCTTTGAAAACATGTTTTAGTTGGTTTAAATTTGAGAAATTTTCTGTCCTTAGCGAAAAATTGAATTCTAGGGCATCCTTGGTATTTTTCTATATTTTGACGGTCGATGGGCCTCATTTTCCCATCAAATTACTCTTCAACACTCATCGGCAATGTGGCATGTTCTAATTGGCCAAGGGACTGTGGAAGATTGTTTTAACTTATCATTTTTTGCTTTTTTGGCAAAAAGACAAATTTGGTCCCATGGCTCCACTTTATTCTGATTGATTCAAATGTTTTTTACGTGGTGTGTTTTGATTGGAGGAGGTGTGGCTGGTCATTTTGAGAAATTATTCCTTGTAGCCACTTTTGGCTAAAAGTTTAAAATTTCCCGTGTCCCCGCCAAGTGTTAATCTACCTGAATTCAAGTGGTGGAGAAGATTTCTGAATTTTGCCCAAAAGTGATGACGTGTCCTTTTTCATTGGATGGGAAGCAACTGTATTTTTGTGCCTTAAGGCATTTTGGATAAAAGGTTTAATTTTAAGGAAAATTCCTAAGGCATACGGTGAATCACAGTGGCCACGTGTCATGTTCACATTAAAGGTAGAAGTGGAGGTCGACGGAGGACATAGAAAATTTTTGTCTTTTGGTGAAGGGGAGAAAAATTTGTGAAGTAAGTTGCGGGTCTGATGGGCCAATCAAAAGAAGACACGTGGCAAGATTAGGGGGCACAAGGAATGTGAATTAGCGTTGGATTTGGAGAATTTTTTCTTTTTTTGAGTAAAATGTGCTAAAATGCGTAAAAAGGCTCGAGCTTGCAAGTGTAATTTTATGCCTTAGTCTTTTTGGTTTTGAAAGGCAAGGTGGGTCGGCGGACCACCAGAGGAAAAATGGAATTGTTTCCTTTTTTTAAAAATGAGTTAAAATGGTAATTTGAAGCATGGCTCCACAACAAATCAGAGGGAGACACGTGTCCAAAGCAATGCAAAAAGGAGGTCTTGCCGCCACGGGTGATTTTTGAAACTTTTAAATTTTTTGAGGAGTTGGGTAAAGGTTTTAAGGAAAGTTGTAACCCTACAGGAATCATAGAGACACATGGCGGGGTCGGGACCAGATTTTGGGCCTCGGGGAAAGTTGAGAATTTTTTCATTTTTGGCATAAAAGGTTAAAGTTGTAAAGTGAGGTTGTAGCTCCATCAACGGTCACGATTGAGCCACATTTATAGGTCGAGATCAAAAGGGATTCCTGAGCCTCGGGACTTTTTGGGAAATTTAGCTTTTATTCTATAAAGGTAAGAAATCAAAGGAAGGAACACAAGCCCATAGCCAATTAGCGACGAACACATGTCTAAGGTAGAATCAAAGATGCGGGCCACGGGATAAATTGGAAAATTTTCTTTTTTCCAAAAAAGGTGAAAATGAGTTGAATCGATCTGTGATTCTAATGGGGCCCACATTGGGACATGTGTTAGGCTGAAAGGGGTGGGGAAAATTTCAAAAATTTCCATTTTTTCTAAAAAGTTTAAGAGGAAACATTGAGCTCTTGGGTCCGCACTAATGAAATGGTGCCACGTGGCCGTTAATAATAAAAGGGTCAAAAGCTAAAAATAAAAAGCATGTGCCTGCACTTGAATCAAATCCCAACACATGGCCATTCCTTATAAAAGGTGTAAAATGGAAAAAGGTGCCTCCAAATCCTGTCTCTAATGATTTTTCTCCACATGGAGGGCTCAGATTAAAGGTTGAAAGTTGAATCGATGGTAGTTGTGCATTGTTTTTTCCTACGCTACCATTTTTTACCCTAAAACACTCCAGGGAAGTTTGGAAATTTGTTTTTGCATCAATTTTCATAGATTTTTTTACAAATTCATGTCGTTTATTCTGTAAGGACCAATACAACTAGTTTTGAGGATCAATTTGAAGATCAAAGATGTTTTTGAAGTGAAATTATTCCCTAACCCGTCTAAAAACGTAAAATATCAAATCCTAAAGTTACAGAGTCAAATTTTGGAGGGATAAGGATGAAATAATGAAAGGAAGGGGGTCTGCATGCTTTGAAGATGAAAAAATGCCTCCAAAATGGATAATGATGTGAATTTTGTAATGATTCATCTCTTTTGAGAGAACTAGCAACTTTTTGGATGTGTTCTGTTAAACGTCCTTGTCTGCGAATCATGAGGAATTTTTGTAACAAATTTGATTGTTTGGCATATTATTTTCTTGGGAAATAAGGATCGAAGGAGATTGAATGCTATATATTACATGAATTTGTCATGCAAAGGGTTGGAAAAGTTTGAAAATCTGAAAAATAAAAAAATTCACGGGAAAATCTTGGAAGAAGCCCATTCTTTGAGTGATCATTTGAGTAACTCATGTATTTCTCTCTATATCAGATTTCAAATCATGTTAAGTTTTTTTCACATGTATATCCATTAACAAGCTCTAAGATTGTTTTCAAAACATTCCCTTGTTGATAAATCGATCAAGTTTGAGTTATTCTGTTTATCTCTTTAAACAAAACTTGTGAATGCTTACATTTTAGAATGCCTTTAAATTTGTGTTTCTTGTTTCTGTTGCAGTAGTCTTGTGTTTAAGGCCTCTATTGAACATACATGATCTCACTCTTGTGATAGTTTAGTTTTATTTCCAGTCTCATATTTAGAAGAGCTTTCATATGATAAAGAGATAAAAAATTTAAAATTAATTTACCTTCCTTGATTTCGAGAGATTGTTAGTAAACCTTTGGGTACACCTTAGGTCATGATCAAATAGTAAGTGCTAAATGCTTCATTGGTTCAATCTAACTCAAGATTTTGTGATAGATGATCAAATATTATGTGGAAAAGTACAGATCTAGGCCTTCATTTGATGCACATATCCTGGTTGAAGGAATGCTTAACCATTTTGATTCTTTCGATGTTAAGTTTCTCAATATTTTTCTAAAATCCTCATAGAGGTTGGCGGATCTTGTTCTATCTTATCTAAAATCCCACCCAAAAATCATTCAAAACAACAAATCCTACCTGTTTTACCCCTATTTTGACTTGTTTACCCACACAAGATCAAAATCCATTTGCTAAAGTATGTAGAAACAGATCAAGATTTCAAATTTCTTTAGTAACCTTGCCTTGCATTGAAATTATCTCCATAATCTGGAAGTGACAACTTGTGAAATTCAGATTTGGAGTGTTGATCATATTTTCCCAAGGCCCTTTCATATTGTTTGCACAAATTAAGGTATATCTTCATCTCCTTCACCATCTAAGGGTTACAAAATAGGTTCTCTTACCTTGGTTGAAAGGTACAACCTAAAATATTTAGGACAAGATCAAGTCCTATTTGAGTGCTATCCATCTCTCCACAAAGCTGAGTGCCGGTTAGATCATATCCCCAGCTATAAAACAACATACATCATGATCTATTTTCCTTCAAGCTTCATGTTAAATCTATATTGTTGCCTTCAATATTCATGTTAACTTTATATTTCGCATGCCATTGATATATCTTAACATCATGCCATCAAGATCATTCTTGAAGAAAAATCCATCAATCAAAGCATAGGGAATAGAATGTAACATCGATGTATTCTCTTTGCTTTGTTTAAACCAGGAGGGTATACACCTTTGGAAAGGAATGTGATCATTTCCTTCATCCAGATCACATGCATCGAGGATTTGTATTTTGTTCAAGTTACTGCACACGGAAGAGAATCATCCAAAAAAATGAAGTCTCAAACTCATTGTGCACGTCATCGCAAGTTGTTTGCAGAGCATGCTAACTCTAACCAGTTTCTTGGCTTTGATAGTCACATCATATTCCATGATTTTGGTTACCCATCATGCTCTTTTTTCACTAATTTCTACTCCCATGATGAAGTCTCTGACAGAGGAGTGGGATACTAACACCTTAATATTTTTGTGGCAAGCATACTTTTGAATTTCTTTAGTGTGCACAAGATGGTGAAAACCTGCTTCTACATGTGACTATACTTTAATTCATAATCCTATAGCGTCGGCTAAAAAAAGCCACTTTTTGTTCCAACCCTTGTTCATTTTCTTGTGTCGGACAATAACAAAACTTGCATTAGTGCCATAAGCATAAAGGATGAAATCCTTGGAATAATCTAGGTTAATGAGTGTTGGCATGTAAATAATTTATTTCTTGATTCTTTGAATCTCTCTCTTCATTTTGTTGTCCATCTGAAGGCTATGTCCTTCTTGAGCATTAGGGTGATTGGCCTTACCAAGTACTAAAAAGTTAGGAGTAAAACACCTAAAATTTTTGATATTACCGAGGAAGGACTGTAAGGATTTCTTGTGTGCCAAGTAGGGAAATAACTAGGATGGATGAAACACAATCAGGGTCAATTGCAATGCCATCCTTTGAAACCGCATGGCCCAAGAGTTTTCCCTACGTCACTACAAAATTGCACTTCTTGGGGTTAAGAGATACCCCATACTTTCTGCATCTCTTAAAGACTTTTTCCAAGTGCGCCATATGATGCACGCTCTACTTTGAGAAGACTATTATTCCATTAACGTAAACAAAGATGAACTCATTGATGTAACCTTTGAAGGCAATGTCCATAGTGCGCTGAAATGTTGTGCCTAAATTTGACAGACCAAAGGGAATTTTATGATATGCATACATTTCCCACTTGGTTTTAAACACCATTTTGAATTGATCCTCTTCCTTGACCAGGATCTAATTGAAACCTAAGTACCCATCTAACATGGAGAATATTTTCACACCGTCATCGACATCTGCAAAATATGTTCCATTGAAGGAAAATGATAGTGATCCTTTAGAGATGCCTTGTTAAAATATCTAAAATTAACACAAAGTCTGATTCCACCATTATTTTTACACACTTGAACTAGATTTGCAACCCATGTAGAGTACTTGATGGGAAAAATAATATTTTCCTCAATGATTTTGGATAATTCCTTTCTCATGAGGGGATTTATTTTTGGATTGAATGGTCGATGCTTCTATCTAATGGGCTTGATACTAGGATCAAGGTCAAAGAAGTGTTGAGACACACTTGGATTAAAACCTTTGAGGTCTTCATACTCCCATGAGAAGATATGACTATATTTTTGGTAGAGAGAGATGAAGGCCTACTTTTCTTCATGTGTGCAAGCTTTACTAAGCAATAAATCTCTTCCGTTTGCAATAATGACTAGGGAGTAGTCTTCTTGCGCGACACACATATTTTTATTCACCCTTGAACTCATCATCAGGGCTCAACATTTTATCTAAGGTGACCATCCCTTTAGGAATTTTTTTAACTTTAGTTGAATCACTTGGTCCCCATAGTTGTCATGTAAATCAGCTTGTATGCTTGATGAGAATTCTTCTTTATTCGGATGAATTGGATGATCCGTGTAGCACTTTGTCGAACAATTGTTAGCTGGTATTATTATATGGAATGGATGGTCTGATTACCATCTTAATGTGCTCAGTGTTTCCTTTGAATATTTCCTCAATAGGAGAGAACTATGAACTAAGTGCGGCCATTTTATCATCTTCCTTATTCAATTTACGAGGACCACTGCAGATTCGAGCATCAAAGCTCTCGAGGAGGTCCCAAAATATATGTTTATAAGCTTTGAGAAGCTTATTATTTTCCTGGAACTTATTGGTAAGCTGGTGGATAACTAATTTTGTGTCCCCAAAGATCTACAAGTGCCTTGATATTCTTATTCTTAGCAATTAGAAGGCCATACACTAATGCTTCATATTCTCGCCACATTATTGGAGCATGGTAACTACAACCTATGCATGAAGAATAATTTCTCATCCTTGGGGAAATAATAACAACTCCTACTCCTACGTTGTTTTTTCTTTTGGAACCATCGAAGTACAAATTCCATAGACTAGGTATTTCTTTGTTTTTTTTTTTTTTAGTACGTGCGACAACATAGCTTCCTCTTCAAGAATGTAGTAAGTAACAAGCCTAGTTTCATAAGCTTCCAATTCTTCAACATATGGGTTAAATTTATGATGCCTAATATTCCCACTCATCAAGTACTAGATCAATAATAGAGGGTGGAAGAGTCTTCTCTTTAGGAACTAAAGCTTATTCTTGGATCAAACAGTTGTCTTGGAGAGGGGATGAGACATATGACTCTACATGATAGGAAAATATAGGCTCATATTGTATGGTAAAACGAGTACCATACCTTTTCCCGAGTAACATATGAGACCAATCAAAAGACAAGTAACCACCCACTTTAGCAAGGTAAAGTCTCTTGAAAGACATAGGGAAAACAAAGGAGGTAGGTGCATAATTGCCACATCTTCGATTATTATGAGGCTTGGACATGCATGAAGGGTTAACTCAAGATCCTTGATGAATCCTAAGGTAGTAACAATTGAGCCATCAAGTTACATGACTCCTTTAGATAAGGGGTTATACCTAATACCTAGGACATCAACTATCTTCTTGGGCATAACAGAGGTACTAGCGCCTAAGTCTATCATGAAATTATGCACTAAGAATTTTCCTATGATCGAGAGACATATAGAAGTTTGGGGTTTTAACAACTTTACTTAATTTCTTCTCCTCTCCTTATTGGAATATGTTGATGGAAGTGTGTGGTTTGTGAAAAGATGGATCAACGCGTGGAAAGCTAGGACATGGCCTCATGAAACAAATATCATTGGGATGGAATGGTCAAGGCATCCCACATTGTGACGTTTTTATTTGTTCTCTTCATCTGCTCCACAATGCTAAATTGAAGACCCACTATTTTGTACATTCGGGAATAACATGCCTTCTTGACTATTTAGGCATAGAAGAAGGAACTTTAGTTGATGTTGAGGCTTTACCTACCAAAGGATTCGTGTACACATCTCCGAGAAGGAGCTTTATGTGGGGCATCTGTATAGGGAATTTAGTGCTTTTGCTACTAGATGCCTTGGCTACATCTCTCTATTTATGAGGGTTTTCTTGAGTTATTGGAATAGTAATCTATGCTTCGACTCTAAAATTATCTTCTTGTATCTTGTGTTGTCTGCGTAATTTGGGTGCATGGTCTGATTGTATCATTTTTTCTTGGTTTATTGCACATAAGTCCTCGATGCTAAAGAAAATCAAATTTGTATCTGAAGGAGCTTCTGTCCTTCCTTGATTATCTACTTTTGTGGCACTTGTTGAAGGCTCATAGGTTGAAGCATTCTAGATCATATAGACTTAGGCGTGTGAATGAACATTTACACATTGATACTTGATATGAGGCATGTTGAAAGGGAATCACCATTCTGACTCCTGTGCCAAATTTTTCTTAACAGGAACAAGAACTTGATTTGCATTGGGAGGCTGGAAGATAGGGCACGTGAGAGAACAACTTACAAGGAAGATGTACGTTAGCATGCCATCTATCTTTCTATTAATTTGGCATGTACCTTTGAGCTCCATATTGATTCTTCCAAGGCTAATTTATTTACCTATGTACACTGATTAGAATTGCCTCTATAGGCATGTGCCTACTATTTCTCTAGTGATATGACTTTGTTTGATAAATTTCTAATCAAGGACTTCAATTATTCATATCCCTTTTGCTTCCTTAAAGAGTAGGTGTAGACACCTAAAATTGGTTCTCCAATTTAGTGTCCCCCATGCGCATTTGTCTTCTCGGGTAACCTAGGGCACGTTTACATCACCACTTCTCCCTTAGGGTATTATTTAATATTTGATTTAAACATATATCCTAAGTTTATTTCACCCCATTATTTTATACCCATAGATAATTAAATATTAACTATTTAATTATATTTTTACATATATCTTAACCACTTATCTACCCCATATCAATTCCTAACCTCCCATATCTATTTTATCCATCTATCCCCCTATTTCTCCTCCTCCCAAACTAAGTAGCGGGATATTTCCCGTATTTGAGGTGGAAGGATCACTTCATCTTTCCAAAAATCACCCCTTTTGGCCATTTCGGGAGTCTGTTCCCTGATCGGTTCCGACCGGTACTTGGTCAACGCTAATTTTTTAGAGCGGCACCGATTTCACGGTCGGCACGATTACAAATACAGGGCCAAAATTCAATTCTGGTTAGACAGAAAGAATGAAAGAGAGTTTTGAGCATCAAGTCTGAGCATTATCTATCAAGCGAGAGAAATTCTATCCAAATCAATCCCTAAGAGGAGTACCGTTACTCTGCTCCTACCACATCAACATCATGAGCCCCAATCGATCTCTTGGTGACTCTGCTCCTGCATCTAGTGTAGGTAGAGCCTTATCAGTATCCCTATAGCTCTTGCAGATCCAGTGGAGATTGACAATCTAGCTTCCACTATCTGTTTCTCAATCTTCCTATAATTTTCCCCAAGTCAACGCCAACCGTACCTAGTCGACACCGATTCTCTCTAGTTGACACCAACCTATCTCGATCGACGCCAATTTTCTCGATCGACGCCAATTTTCCTAATTGACGCCGATCTACCTACGGACAGGTAAAATAATTCAGGGAACACAAATCTAGCATTGTTTTCACACTTTCCCATTTTTATTGATTCACATCTCTTTATTTACTTTTCTGTCTATCATTTTTAATCAAAATATAGACATTTACTTACATCTTTTATCATGTATGCTTCTTTCCTTAATTGAAAATGTGGACTGACATCCGCCAAGGGAGCTTATCACTTCTGGACCCACTTTTCGGGCAGTCCACCCAAATATCTTTTAACGTGGTCTTTTTCTATCAAGCATCTATGTCTTGCACAGTTTCTTGGATCTACTTTGCAAGATCGCTCGTGTGCACCCGTCTTGTCTACATCAGCTTTCTTTTCCATCTACATCTTTAGATCTTGTCTTATCTATCAGGTATCGATTTCATTTGAGTTTTCAGGGTTTTTGTGTTTAGTTTGGTACATTAACTTGGATAGGTAACAAGCGCGGAAAATTCTTGATCTACATTCTAGCACGCCAGTGGGACCCAATCAAAGTCCCTTATTGGTAAGTTAATTTCTTTTCCAGTTTTAATCTTTTGTTATTTTTATTCACTACTTTTAAATCGAGTTCTCCGTAGCATTTCCTTCCTTCATTTTGGTCTTGCTTCATTCACTTATAATTTGGAGAGTTAAAGTTTCTTCTTTCTTGTAAAACTAAATTCCAATTCCTATTCCGAAAATCAATAAATCTTTCATTTGATTTCAAAATTGCATTCTTGATCCATCTTCTTTTTGTAAAATTGTTATTTTATTGAAAGTTTTCTAGTTCTTTAAATAGAAATTTTCATTCTACTATCATCTGGATATATCTTTCTGGATTTGTTGGGTGTTTTCTTAACCTTTTCTTGCGAGCACATTACTTGTTCATGGGATTGTTTGAGGGGAAGAGCTCAACAACGCACTTTTTGAAGTCCACACACCTTGGAGAGCTAAATCTACAGGTATTCCTCTTTTATGGTGTTTTCTCCTTTTTAAGAACTTAAAAAGAACTTTTTTGTTTTTTTTCTATCACATTCAAACATTTTAATTTTTGTGCTTAAAAAGAATTTAATCACATTTGGGAAAGAATTTGTTTGACTTGTCTTCATCGAAATCCAACACTTCATTCTTAGTGCTTAAAAATAACTTTTCCTTTGTCATTTCTGCTTATATGTTATTCATCTAGTTTTCTAAATAGGATGGAAAAATTAATCAAAATCACTAGTGACACTATTTATTTTTATTTTTCACCCTTCACACAAAAGCCAAAATCACTAGGTATAAAGCATCAAAACAAAAATTCCTCCCTGGCCTCACCTACTTGGAAGTGACATCCAAGAGGAAGAGCCTATGCGGTACTCGGGCCCACTATAAATTCACGGAAGTTCTAGTATATATTTGGCAAAGCATCCAACTCCTTATCACGGTGGTGTGTGAAGTGCGGGGTAGGCCCCTATATCAAGCCACATCTTGGTCTTTTTTTGCCTTGAACTCCTCACCAAAACATTCCCCAAACCATCCTTAGTTTGGCTATAGAGTTCTGTTCTAAAAGCCTTCAATATTTTCTTTCTTAAAAGTAGGAAAATTTAAAGAGATAATCACCGAACCATTAGAATCTTCTTTTTCACATCACTCGGTTACAATCTAGAAAAATGGCTCAAGTCCCCTTCTTCTCTCCATCACCACTAGTGTGGATGTTTGGCACCCCTCGGTCTTCTCAAATTAGTTGGTTCCCCATCTTGGTCATATAATCCTTTCTATCGTAAAGTTCCCATCATTGACTTCCCCCGATTCCTTGAAATATCATCAACTTATATAGAATGTTCCTCATGGGGATCCTAATTTCAGGGATCACACCCTTATGGACTATCTAGTACATAAAGAATATTGATTGGGACCACCAATCCAATTTATGATTATCTATGCCATCCAGAATTTAGCATCCTTTTTCTCTCGAACCATGGAAGAGGTGGTGGCACACACCCTCCTTTTTCTCTTCCACCGACCATGTCGACTAGTTCTCAAATAGTCTTCTATTCCTAGCCTCGATTACCTCTATTCCAAACCTACTTACGAGAAGTCTCTTCTCTAGCATAATGTTTGTTGTTAATTCTTCTATGCCATCCATTGCATCCCGGGTCGGTACCTCTTTATGACCTCACCCCCTTCTGACATCCTCTTCTCAGCTTTCTTCGATGTTCCAGCGACAGTGACCTTCCCCATCCTCAACCCTTAATAACCAATCCGGCAGTCAAAAGCCTCATTCAAACCTTGTTCCCCACCATGTCCAATCAAATCAATACCCATGTTCCTCAATCCATTTCGATTCAGTTGACAAGTGTAGGAGCCCACCAATCATAGGCTCCAAATTTCATTCAACCACCTTTTTCTCAACCACTTGTCATCTCACAGCTTATTTATACATAGGCTCCTTCACAACAAATACCTCACCAGGCATCACCCAGAACACCTGGTTATTCCTCTTATCATCCTGTTAATCAACAAATGAATCCCCCATTGACACCTCAACAAAATCCACCATTCACTTCTTATGTAGGACATACCAGTATGCCTCCTCCTCAATCTGACATGGTCCAAATTCTTTTCAAGAAAATCACAGACTTAGAAGCCTCCACCAAAGGGGCTCATCCTTCATACTCTTTTGAAGAAGTGTGTAATGAACCCATTCATCCATCAGTGGCTTTTAAGCCTTATCCTCCCCAATGGGAACTTCCTAAGTTCTCAAAATTTCATAGTCGGGAGGATCCTCAATAGCACCTGCGAGCATTCAAACATGCTTGCTACCTGATAGTCCAGGATCAGGAGCTTATGCTCCATACTTTTCCTATGTCTCTAGCAGGGCCTGCTTTAGATTGGTATAATAACATTCCTCAACATTCCTTGTTTTCTTTCTCTCAATTGGCCCAGATGTTTGTTGAAAACTTTTCAATAAACATCACACATAAGATCTCATTACATATCTTTATAACATTCGTCAATTCGATGATGAGTCTATTATAGACTTTGTCACTCGTTGGAGAGGGATAATAAACCAATTATCTTTCTCCTTCCTCAATCTCAATAGATCGATTTGTTTACTCGATATTTTCCTAATCATATTTCTTCCACTTTAAGGATCTAGACCTTTCACACATTTGAAGAAGCCTTTACGATGGCACGCAAACTTGAGTCTCGCACCATTGAACAAGGGAAGTTAAAACTTCACTCTAAATCTAAACCATATTTTTCTCGGTTTACAAAATCAAACCCTTCCACTTCTAAAGACAAGAATCAGGGATCCACTAACGCTATCATATTAAAAACACCACGTGCCGATAACACTTCTAATCAAACACCACGGAGAGACTCCTCATCTTCTCGAAAAGGACCCTCATCATCTCGATCTTTTACTTCGTTGGGGGAATCATATGCTTCTATCTTGGAAAAAATGTTGGAAGTTCACATGATCGAACTTCCCCCTATTAGAAATTTTGATGAAAACCAAGAACATCCATTCTGGTATAGGGAAAATGACTTCTGTCATTATCATAGAACCAAAGGCCATGACATTGAATGATGTCAAACCTTCAAAAATCTTGTCCAAAATTCATTGATAAAGGCAAGCTCATTTCTGGATAACCCAAATGCTCCCCCAAATCAGGCGCTTGATGTTTTTAAACAACCTTTTCCCAATCATTCCCCAAACCATGATGCTTCAGAGTCTCAAAAACCAAACACTCATACTATCAGCTTCATTTCTACTGAAGAATCTTCTTCTAAAACTAAGCCATCTATGAACACATCAACCGAATCAGAACCTCCTGCCACTCTACTAATCGTTGGGATTCCACCATCTTCAGACAACCCGTCTTTGAATATTCCCACATTGTTAGAGATGGATTCATCTCCCTCTGCCTCTTTATCTGATCTTTTATCTATGCCATGCCTGAGATAGTGTCATCCTCATCTGTCTCATCATTAGATATTCTTTCGATGCTTGAGGCAATTACATCCCTTTGAGTTTCCACCGCAAATACATCTACTTCTATTTCTCCCATTTTTTTGTGACTATGCCATTGGTAAACATACCTATAGTTGTACCAACTTCAATGGAAGCGTCTTCATTTTGACTCTTCCCGTTTCCTTTCCCATAGTAGTTACACCCACAATTACTATACCAGAAGTATCTCCCTCGCAAGGAACTGCTCCTTCATCATCCACTTCTTCCATCACCGATACTATTTTGCCTATTAAGGGAAAATCTAAAGAAATAACTGGCACCTACACTCTCGGTTCTGACTTAAACCAAGACAACTAAAGTCTAACGTTACATCATCATACCTCCTCATCTCCTTCCCCCAAAAAGGCTACAATCACCTTATGCGGTTGAAGTTGTCACCATCCCTGAAAAAGGAAAACCCATATTTCGGACTATTAAGACTCTTGGTGCTTTCCCTCAAAAATCTCTTTCTGCGCCTCATAAAAGATTGGATTTATCAACTAGGAAGGCATCTTCTTCTATAATACCATCAGAACCATCATCTTCTTCTTCTACAACACCTTCTTCATTGGTGCCTTGTAAAGTGAATTCACAGACTAGAGAGGCATCACCTCTTTTATCAGGACCATCATCTTCGTCACCAAAAGCCAAGGTACCCTCTGTTCCTCCGATCAGACCTATTTTGGGAGCTCCTCCCTCATCTAAATCAGCATTATCTAAATCATCATCTGTTTCGATCAAGCAGCCTTCCCTATCTCTGAAGACCACAACACTTGTCACATCTTCATCTTCTTCAAAATCTATCTTAGGAGCTCCTCCTCCATAGAAATCAATCATGCCTCACTTGCTTCCATCTCAAGTGTCCAAGGCTACTTCTCCGATGTCTGAAAAAGTAAAATGATCCCTAAAAATATTGTCAAACCAGATATGCAGGTTCTTTTACCTCGGCAGTCCATGGAGGTAAAAGAGGCACCTCCATCATCTCTGTCCTCATCTTTGTCTACCGGATTCTATACTGAATTCTTCACCAACTTATCCAATCTTCATCCATATCCCTTCCTCTGATCAAACCCTATAATCCTAAAGGAGTAAAACCTTCCTGGTTTAACTCTGATTTGATTTGTGCTTACCATCACACTCCAGGACATGACACCGAGGGATGTAAAGCCCTTCAATCTATCATTAATAGTCTTTTGGAAGAAAGTGATCTTCTGCTGGAAGAAGAGGAGGAACAAGTATCTCCTATCATCTCAACCACATTTGAGCCTCAATGATCTACTCAGGCCTCTAGTTCTATTAATTCCACACCGGATGGTCTTCCACCTTCTCAAATCGACACGATTCATATCGCCACTAGAACACAACAATATGATAATCTATCATCATCTACATCTCGGCCACGGGTTGTCATTTTTGCAGCCCAAAGGCATTCCTCCTTCCACATCAGCCTCGAGACCTAGGGTCTCTATTCATGCTTCACCTCGGGCTCAGATTCCCGTGTCAGTAGAGGAGAGTGTTATGAAACAACTTACCCATGCTCCAGTCAAAATGTCTCTTTTTGACCTCATTCAATCATCTCCATAGCATCGCCAGGCTTTGATTGATAATCTGCACCATATCGCAGTGAATTCAGATGAGCCCCAACCTTTTGAGATGATTGTTGGATTGAATAAACCATCAACCACCATTTCTTTTGAAGATTCAGAAATTCCTTCCCTTTCTTCCGAGGATTTGGAGGCTCCCCTCTTTATCACAGTTCAAATCAACAACACTACGTTAAAATGCACTATGATTGATAGTGGTGCTGCACTCAACGTCATTTCCTCACACACATTTGAGAAACTTAAGTTACCAAAGAACGTAGTGTCACCCCCACCTTTTCCCTTGATCATTTAACGATCAGCTGGCAGTTACTTTAGGAACTGTGGTCCTACCCATTCGAGTAGGTAAGAAGCTACTTCACGAACTCTTTTACATTGTTGAAGGGAAATTCCACTACAATATGATCCTCGGACATGCTCCTGGATTCATGCAATGCATTGTGTCCCATCAACCCTCCATCGATGTTTAAAATATCAATATGAGGGAAAAATCTATACTCATCCAGGAGATCCTTTTCCTTCTACACAATGCGACATGACCACAGGGTCTACCCCTCTAAAGGAGAATGCTTGTTCTCCTGACGAGGCTTCATCCTCTTCCATACCTGTAAAAAAACTACCAGATTTACAAAATCTAGAAGAGACATTGCAGCGTTTCTCACTAGGAGAGCTTCCTCTTCTCTCTTTTGATGCCCATCTCAAACCTAATGAGTATGGTAGACCAGACAAACAACCTAAATATCAGCCAGGTCTCGGTCACGTCATCACCATTGGTCTACCCAATCAATAGACTAACTTCATTTACGGTGGTCTTGATACACCTCACTATCACCCGGATTCTCCTCCTAGGGCCAAACCCTATTCAGCAGGGTTTGATTGTCTACAAAATCCCACGTTTGCAAAAACTTATTTATATCGATGCGCGTGGAAGGGTTTTGGCCTGGGAAAGTATGAACAGGGTGTGCATGACCTCGCGTCCATTCCAACTCTCAAACCACATCAAAAATTTGGTTTAGGATTTAAACCTCTTTCAAAAGCCACCATCACTATTCTCGATGAGCCTCTTCCCATTGAGGAACCATCTTCTCCCACTAGGTCAGAAGCATCATTTGATGTGGATGATGCCATTTCCATCCTGTCTAACTTTTTTTTTTAGTCAATACCATTTCCTTAGGGCCGTTGACCTATAAAACTAATAACAAATCCACTTCCATACCATTAGTCTTCCTTAAAATAGTTGGAGATGACTCTCCTACTATCAACACTATCCATTGTGCGGATGATGATTTTGTCCTCACCTATCTGGGGTAGAGGATTCCTATCTTCCTAAAACCATTCCTTCTGACACATCTACGCTTCTTAACGAAGCCACTGTCGATCTTAATATAGGGACTTCTAAAGACCCTCGCATCATTAAGGTCGGCCAATCTCTTAATCCACAGGAGTTAGGAGACTTTACCACTTTTCTTTCCAACCATCATCAAGCCTTCACTTGGTCATATGAGGATATGCCAGGACTCGATCCCGATATCATGGTCCACAATATCATTACTCTTCCCGACATCAAACCGGTTAAGCAAAAATTACGTAAAATGCACCCTCGAGTAGCCCTTCTTGTTAAAGAAGAGTTGCAACATTTTCTTTCTGCTAACTTCATCCAACCCATTGATTATCCACAATGGGTTTCAAACATAGTACCAGTAACCAAAGCTACTGGGAAGATTCAAATTTGTACCGACTTCTGGGATCTTAATCTTGCTTGTCCAAAAGATGATTTTCCTCTACCTAATATCGACCAACTCGTGGATTTAATGGCAGGTCACGAGATGCTTTCTCTTATGGATGGTTTCTCTGGGTATAATCAAATTCTCATCACACCAGGACCAACATAAGACTTCCTTCATAACTCCTTGGGGAATTTTTGTTATCATGTCATGCCTTTCGGTCTTAAGAATGCAGGAGCAACCTATCGTGAGCCATGACCTACATCTTCCATGATCTCTTACACAAAACCATGGAAGATTACGTCGATGATCTCCTCGGTAAATCCAAACACCGTCAGGATCATCTTTTCACTCTTGCACCTCTCTTTGAGAGGCTCATTCACTTTTGTCTTCACCTAAATCCATCTAAGTGCGTGTTTGGCATTCTCACTGGTAAACTCTTAGGCTTTATCATTTCTATTAGGGGTATTGAAGTGGACCCCACAAAAATAAAATCTATCCTTGAGATGCCTCCCCCTTCTAACTTAAAGCAACTCCATGGTCTTCAAGGATGCCTTCAATCAATACGTCATTTTATCTCACAACTGTCGGACCGTTGTCAACCTTTTCATCATCTCCTCCATAAGAATGTTCATTTTGAATGGGATGAGCATTGCCAAAAGGCCTTTGATGATCTCAAAGCTTATCTTCTTTCCCCACCTGTGCTTACACCTCCATGCGAGGGAGCCATTCTATCTTTATATTTCTATGACTGACCATGCTTTGGGAGCCATGATCTCACATCGGGATGCTAACGGTAAAGAACAGGCCATCTATTACATCAGTCGCACTCTCCATGAGTATGAAACACGTTATTCCGAAGCTGAAAAGTTGTGTTGTGCTCTCTTCTTTGCAACTTCTAAGCTTCGTCACTACCTCCTCAATCACAAAACTTACATTGTCACAAGTGTCAATCCACTCAAGACAATGCATGCGAAGCCTTATCACAATGATCGTATCACTCGTTGGCTCATGCTCATGATAGAATTTGATCTCGAGTTTATTCCACAAAAATCTATCAAGGGTCAGGTCATTGCAGATCAATTAGCTGATGCTCCTCTTTTGGACACTCAAGTCCCCCTTGCTCAATTCCCTGATGAATATATCCAACAAATTGATTTTGGTCTTTCTCCATTTAAAGTAAAACTCTTCTTTGATGGATCCAAATGCCAACAAGGGGGAGGTGCAGGTTTCATTATGATTCCTCCTTGGGGTGCACCTATCCCAGTCGCACACAAAAACTTAACTTTGAGTGTACCAATAATATGGCTGAATATGAAGCTCTTGTTTTAGGTCTTCAAAATGCCATTAATCTTGGCACCCACCATATCGACATCTTTGGTGACTCTGAACTCATCATTAATCAAGTCACGGGTGTCTATCAATGCAAAAATGATATCCTTCAAAAATATCATGATATCATTCTCTTTCAACTCCAATCTTTTGATAAATTCACTATCCAAGCTATTCCTCACTACTGAATCAATTCACGAATCAATGATGGCTTCTTTAGCCTCACTTATTCCACCTTTTACCAAAGACTCATGACTTTATGTGGCTGTGCAGTGATTAGATCAACCATCTCATCTCAGGCAACTAACTTCAATCAATGCCATCACAACCAATACTCAAGATGAGTGGTATCAACACATCATTGATTATCTATCTCATTCAGTGCTTCCTCCAGATCTGACTTCCAATGGTAGAAGATCTTTTATCCTACGTGCTAATCACTATACTATTCTAGGCGGAATCCTCTACAAACGTGGTTTTGATGGTATTTTGCTTGGTGCCTCAAAACCCTGAATCATCTAAAGCCATCCAGGAAGTCCATGATGGTATCTGTGGTGGACATTTTAGTGGCTTGGCCATAGCTAAATGCATCTTACGTTTAGGCTATTATTGGCCTTCTCTTAATCGAGATTGTTGTGAATACACTAAGAAATGTGTCAAGTGTCAACAACATTCCAATCTCACACATATCCCCAGTCAGGCTTTGCAACCTGCAGTGGATTTGTGGCCTTTTTCGCAATGGGGTCTTGATCTCATCGGTCTCATCAATCCCCACTCTTCACAGACATCATCATTCTATCATTACTGCCACATAATACTTTACTAAGTGGGTGGAAGCTATTCCTCTTTCATCGACCAAAGCTAAACCCATAGTTGATTTTGTCTATCAACACATCATTTGTCACTTTGGTGTTCCACACAAACTCATCACAGACAATGGTAAATCTTTCAAAAATGTCAATTTGTAGAACCTCTGTGATGCTTTCAATATCAAACTCATATTTTCTTCTCCATACTATCCCCAAGCTAATGGCCAGGCTGAGGCTTCCAATAAAACTTTGCGTAATATCCTCACAAAGGTAACTAGTCGAGCTGGTAGGGATTGGCATTTACATATCCCTTTTTCTCTCTGGGCTTATCGGACTAGCATTCATACTCCTACGGGTGCTACTCCCTTCTCTCTAGTCTATGGGTCAGAGGTTGTTCTTCCTTTGGAAGTCCAGATCCCATCTCTTCGTGTTTCTCTCAGAGAATTTGTCTCTGATGAGGACTATCATCAAAATCATCTAGCGCAACTTGAGTTTCTAGATGAGCGGCATCTCAATGCTCTTGAGCATCATCAAATCTATCTTGAGCATGTCAAATGTGCTTATAACAAGCACTTGCAACACCATGACTTCAAAGTTGGTGATCTTGTTCTTAAAGAAAACCAAAATGTCACTACACTAGAACAGAGTCAGCGTGGTAAGTTTGCTCCTAACTGGATGGGTCCATGTAGTCACTCATAAATATGGGTCTGGGGCTTATCGTCTATCTTCCATGGATGGTGTACAAAATGGAACCTCTTAATGCCTTGCATCTAAGGCCCTTCTACTGTTAAAATCTATCTTACATGATTTTAGTCACAAAACAGATCTTTCATCCATCTAACAACCAGTCATATATTTTCATGGTGATTCGAAACTATGTGGTTCTCCACGTTATGTCTTTTCTACCTTAAATATGAGTATCACGGCTCTACTCATGGCATTTTTCTTATGGATATGTTCCTCCTCCTAGTAGGGACACCTTAATCACTTCTTCATCTTATCCCCAAGTATCTATCTTAATCGAATCTACTCGGGGCATGAGTACGTGTTTTTATACATTTTCTTCCCCTCTATCTGATCTATCTGGTCTACACTCAGCTTCTTTCAAAAAAAAAATCCAAAAGCTCAAAAAAAAAAAAAAATGCTATCCTAAAAATTCCCAAAAGATAGACTGATCCCTCGAAGGACAGCTATCTATGCATTTTCAAAATGAATCAAAAGATATAGACCATGCCCTTGAAGGATGGCTACATTCAAATATAGACCATGCCCTTGAAGGATGGCTACATTTGAAATACAGACCGTTCCCTTGAAGGATGGCTGTTTGTTTGTTTTTTCTTAGCATCATTGAAAGACTTCCCGTATCGATCAGTCTTTCTATATCTAGCAAACTTCCCGCATTGATCAGTTTGCTCTTCTGTCAAAACAAAAATCATGAAGCTGAGACATAAGACCTTTTGTCGATCATATGGAGAACCCTATTTTCCCAATGTGAGCATGTATTCTGTCCTTTGTAAATTTTGACAAGATAAATACTTACTTCTCCTTCCATTTACCTTCTAGATCTGGTTTGCGACTAGCTAGTGTCAGGTTTATTTTAACCTCATATATGGCCTTGTATGCATGGTCTTTTGGTTTCCTATCAAAGTCTCTATTTATGGTCGGTTAGGGGCCTAGCTTATCATTCTTTTTCTTATCTAGGTGTATTTCCTTTATTTCTAATCAAGGTCATTTCATTACGTCCTTTGCTCTCACAGAGAGTATTTCCCATTATTATTTGTTATTCATCCAATTAAATTGACATTTAACATGTTAATTTAGTCAAAATCTATCATCTATCTATATTCATCTTATCTACTTTGTCCAAAAAACATATCAAAGCATGTATTGTCAACACATGTGGATCTACCTATCTATTTTCATCAAAATTAAATTAACATCTTAAACATATCAAATCTATCAATCACATCTATCCATCTATCCATCTATCATCTAAAAAACGTGTACATCAAGTTACACTACATCTATCTATATCTATTTTTCATCAAAATTAAATCCACATATCAATCACATCAAATCACATCACATCTATCTATCCTCTATGTCTATGTCCATCAAATCACATCTATTTGTCCTCTATCAGCATATGTCTATATCCATCACAATTACGCTACATCTATCCATATCTATTAAAATTAAAAGCATGAGTACAATCATATGACACAAAAAATGATGAATCTATATATATACATGAGTGTATACATGTACAACAAAAAGAATGGATGGCTTTCAATCAAGCCATCTATATCATACATCAAAAATGCCTTCAAATCGAGGCTACATCAATATATCGATACAAAAATATAACATATCTATATCGTGAAATCCGATAGGTGGAAGACACTATCTCCTCCACCCTCCTCTGGTCCAGGCTGTCTCTCCTAGCCACCACCTATCAGCTAGAAGCACCTCTGCTTTGGGGGCTCTTTGCCACCTCGGTCTCTCCCAGTGCTCCCTCCCTCTGATGCACCACTAGCTGCAACTGCTCTGATCTCCTCCTCGCACCATAACGAGGCACATCAGGGGCATGTTGTGCTAGGGCATCCTCGTAGTATCTCACCTCGGCAAGGAGAGACTGATAAGTACTCAGGCTCACCGTACCAGGTGCTCATAATGGTGCTTAGGTGCTGCTGGTGGTGGCCCTCCTACGGTCGTACCCTATGTGACCCGGACTCTGACATAGTGCCTGTATCACCATATTTGGCCCTGAGGGCCTCTCTATGCCGATGGTAGTGATCCCTCTGTTGGATCATTGTATCTCACTCCTGACGAGCTGTGTCTCTCTCCAGTATCAGGGCATCCCTCTCCTCTGTCAGAGCTCTAATCTCCTCGAGGGACACTGGTGTGTCTGCACCAGGGTGGCATGCTCTCCCTCCAGCCTCTCCAACACTGTGGCTATATCCTCCTCATCGGCATCTATGGATGCTGGCAGGTGTCATGGTAACTCTATAGAATACCATGCCACATAGCCATCATCCACTCTGGCATCATCATCACTATGTATGGAAGGTGGGGCCTCCCTCAATGGATCTGTCGGGATCAAAATCGGTAGATCAGTCTCTCTACTATCTCACTTGTATGGCCTGTAGGTGGTCGGAACTATCTGCACTAAGCCAAACTACCTCAATACCCATATAAATGGGATGCGCTCCCACATATCTGGCCTGTGGCCCCTAACCACCCTGCTCTGTCTCAACCCCACCAGGTGAGCCTCCTGACCGGCCCATGTCGGATAGACCCGATATGGTCTCCAAATGACCTGCTGGTGTCAGCGTCCTGAAACGCTCAACATACCACTCTGTAGATCTCCCTATGTATCTCCCGGGGCCATGTCGGCCCACCATCACTAAAATCCATAATCAATGGCCCCCTCTGCTGGCATCCATGGAAGCCGGATGGCCTGATCACTGCTATGTGCTCATATGCCCATGATGGAGCACAAAACTAACATCGATGCATGTCCTCCTACCAGTGGTGTACATCCATAACTCATAATATATCTGAGCTATCAGGGCATCGGAAAATGTGAACACCTGTCTAAACTGGGATGTCACAAACACAATCTAGTAATAACAATGGAAATCTCCCACCTCCTGAATCTGGCAGAGAAAAATAGGAGATCACCATCTAAATCAGTACTATCCATCTACTCCTGGCATCATCCTATCTCTATAATGAGAGGCTATCCTCACCACCCCAGACACTATCTCTAAATCATCTGCCCTGTCCCCATATAATCGTCCTAGGGCCCTCTGCTTTGCTTGCTCTCGTGGAGTAATCTCAATCGGGTCCCCGGTGATCGGAAGCCTCAGGATCCTATATATATCCTCGTGGGTGATGGTCATCTCACCCATCCTGAACCAAAAAGTGCAAGTCCTGGCTATCCCATCATCATACTAGTGCTCACATCAACTCTACATCTCGTGGCACTCGTCGGTAGTACCGGAAGCCCCCGAGCCTAGCTAGCTCTAGGTGGTGCCAATCTACGTCAGTCACATCGGGGAGAATGGTCTCTAGAAGCTCGGGAATAGCATCCCACATATGTAAAGCCTCTCGTGCCTGCATCACATGACACCATGAATAGTGTTAGCTACTTATTTATCCACATCCAAATATCACAAAAAACATTCTATCAATTTCTTAAATCTAAACATTACAATCGGCGTCGATTGAGTCAAATCGATGTCGATCGATTTAGTCGATGATGATTTTAACAATCGACGCCGATCTAACTAAATCGGCATCGATTTTAACAATCGATGCTGATCTAACTAAATCGGCGTCGATTTTAACAATCGATTGATTGCAAGGCCAAACACCCCACAATGCTCTAGCCTCTCATTTATCTAGTTTTTTCTTTTAAAAAAAAATTTGGCATCCTAATATGCTATTTCATGATAAAACTATATAAGGAAAGTTTGGGTAGATTCACTTACCCCGGTCGTGTCCTCTTCCACTTCTGACTACTCCCAGAGGCTTCCATGGTGCTCAAAACCAATTTTTGACTCTCTCTAAATCAATCGTCACGGTCTAAATAAATCGTTCATGTTTTCCTTTCACATATTTATATGGGCTCGGTATCGGTCGCCGATTTGTGTGGTCGGTGCCATTTTTGTGGTCGGCACCGATTAATCTAGATCGACACCGATTTAGGCCTATTGTTGCCGATTGGTTGCACTTTTGCTTCTTCACCTCACTTTCTTCCATCTCCTAATCTTCTTGCCATAGTGTTGATGCTTGGCTTATTTATCTGGTCATTATTGTGCCCTGAGTGTTGCCTTTTGGCACATACTTTCGATATTATCACCCATTTCGAGCTTGTTCCCTGTACATGGGGCACTCACATTTTTGGCAGCTTAGAGTTAACGGGTCTGTAGGCACTAACGTCGTCTGCTTTGTAGACCATCTGGTTGTCCCTACCAATGTGTCTCTCTTTAGGTGCTAACTATTTTGCAGCCCTCCTTACACTCACGGGTCTGTAGGTACTAACGTCGTCTCATGCGAGAGACCATCTAGTCTACCCTACCAATGTGAGTTCCTTAGGTTGCTGCCTTTTTATTATTTTTGTGTGTCATTAATGATCAGATCTACTCCAGGCATCTAGTTGGGGCATCCTGCATTTTCATCTACCTTTTTCAAACTTGGGATCGGTTGCTCTTTTGGGGCCCATCCCATCCCTAGTTTGAGGGGGATCACATCATCACTTTTTCTTCCTTTCTTCCAACTCCTTGTTTTTGTCTCATGAACTTTGCTTATCGCAAGTTACTTGACAAAAAGGGGCAAAATGTAGACACCTAAAATTGGTTATCCAATTTAGTGTCCCCGTGCGCGTTTGTCTTCTCGGGTAACCTGGGGCACGTTTACATCACCACTTCTCCCTTAGGGTATTATTTAATATTTGATTTAAACATCTATCCTAAGTTTATTTCACCCCATTATGTTTTACCCATAGATAATTAAATATTAACTATTTAATTATATTTTTACATATATCTTAACCACTTATCTACCCCATATCAATTCCTAACCTCCCATATCTATTTTATCCATCTATCCCCCCTATTTCTCCTCCTCCCAAACCAAGCAGTGGGATATTTCCCATATTTGAGGTGGAAGGATCACTTTCATCTTTCCAAAAATCACCCCTTTTGGCCATTTCGAGTCTGTTCCCTGATCGGCGCCGACCGGTACTCGGTCGACACCGATTTTTTGGAGTGGCACCGATTTCATCTCGGTCGGTGCCGATTACAAATACAAGGCTAGAATTCAGTTCTGGTTAGACAAAAAGAATGACAGAGAGTTTTGAGCATCAAGTCTAAGCATTATCTATCAAGCGAGAGTGAATTCTATCCAAATCAATCCCTGAGAGGAGTACCATTACTCTTCTCCTACCACATCGACATCATGAGCCTCCATCGATCTCTTGGTGACTCTGTTCCTGCATCCAGCATAGGTGGAGCCTTGTCAGTATCCCTACGGCTCTTGCAGATCCAGCGGAGATCGATGATCTAGCTTCCACTGTCTGTTTCTCAATCTTCCTATAATTTTCCCCAAGTCGATGCCGACCGTACCCAGTCGATGCTGATTCTCTCTAGTCGACGCCTGACCTATCTCGATCGAACGCCGATTTTCTCGATCGATGATGAATTTTCCTAATCGAATGCGCCGATCTACTGCTGTAGACAGGTAAAATAATTCAGGGAACACAAATCCAACATTGTTTTCACACTTTCCCATTTTTATTGGTTTTATCTCTTTGTTTACTTTTATGTCATCATTTTTAATCAAAATATAGACATTTACTTACATCTTTTATCATGTATGCTTCTTTCCTTAATTGAAAACGTGTGATAACATCCACCAGAGGGAGCTTATCACTTCTCGGACCCACTTTTTGGGCAGTCCACCCAAATATCTTTTAACGTGGTCTTTTTCTATCAAGCATCTGTCTCGCATAGGTTTCTTGGATCTACTTTGCAGGATCACTCATGTGCACCCGTCTTGTCTACATTAGCTTTCTTTTCCATCTACATCTTCGGATCTTGTCTTATCTATCAGTATCGATTTCATTTGAGTTTTTGTGTTTAGTTTGGTACATTAACTTGGGTTTTGTGTTTAGTTTGGTACATTGAGAGAGGCTGCAAGTATCCTAACTAC
Organism: Taxus wallichiana var. yunnanensis; assembly: GCA_018340775.1. Taxonomy (NCBI): domain Eukaryota; kingdom Viridiplantae; phylum Streptophyta; class Pinopsida; order Cupressales; family Taxaceae; genus Taxus; species Taxus wallichiana. The sequence continues at coordinate 567,480,494 of CM031240.1, forward strand.
TACATCATCATGTGTGATCAAATAGAGTGAACATACATTCACTATATCTTGGATATGATCCTGAGGGGTGACTTGATTCTCACTAGTAAAGTATGGAATACTTTTGAGCATGCCATTTGGCATATCATGTTACATGACCAAAACTAGGGGACTTCCTCTGGTGAAGTTAGAAAATTTCCTTAGTGGAGGAGGTGGTTGATGTGCCATTATAGGGCGTGCATGTTGTCTATTCTAAGGGGAGTTGAATGGGTGTGATGTGCTAGAGATGGAGATACACGCATAGGATTTATGGAATGAACTCTCCTTGGGGATAGTTGGTACTTAAAAGAATATTTAGTTGTTACACTTATCCTTGTGTGCACTCTTCTCATGAAAGGCACTCAAGGATGCAAAGAAAGAGATTTGAAAAGTTGGGATTCACCAGATGTGTTGAAGATGAGCCTCTAAAGGCTGAAATACTAAGTCCACACACTAGAACCTACTAAAAATGAAATTTAAGATTTCATTTCTTGTCCCACCAGTGCGTGCCACAAATTTTTGGTCTTCAAACTTACACTGTGTCTTATATCTTGAAGAGATGAGTTGTTTGAGATCACAATGTAACCATCCCTAAGCTTTGGGACCTTGTACACTTGGGATGGATCTCTACAAAAGGTTGGTTCCTCTATCTACTTCTACTCAAGCTACGCTACTCCTAGTCCCGAAAGGGAAAACTAAGATAATAATGCCAAAGGACCAGGATAGAAGGATAACATAGAAGGAAAATAAAATAAAAGGTGATAACAATAGAAAAGAGGGATGCACACTATTTGTTATGAGAAAAAATGAAAGGAAATTCATGAAAGGAGGCTACGCACGAGTAGCATAGCTAAAAATGTATCTACCAGATCATTCTCATGGGACATAACTAAATAAGAAACTATAAGGGATGTTTAATGGAACAACCAACACACAACGCACAAGAAAAGTAAAGAAGAAGGAATGCAAACACATTAGGACAGAGAATAGTCACAAAATGATGCTTCTACTACTTCCACAAGTGCACAAAGATATTAAATGGAAAAGAAGGCCACTATCCACATGCAAGAGCTAGATCTAGAGGTATGCAACTCAAAATAGAGAAAGTATGAAGTCCTTAGAAAAATGTGTAAGGATCTAGAGTGTCAAACATAACAAATGATCCTAGCTCTTATATGTATAGATGAATTTAGGGAAGAGAAGAGAAGATAGGGGAAAAATCCAAATTTGAAATGCAACCACCAATCCTACAACCAAAGAAATGTGCCAAATCCTATGAGTGTGTGAGGAAAAGAAGGGGACGTGTAGGGAAACTACGACCAAAGAAATGTGCCAAGTGAACATGAGTGTGTGCAACCTTGTAATGAATAACTCGGTGTCATAATCTATATGTACGTTACCTAAATAACTAGGAGAGTTATTTGGATAATAGTTTTAGATTCTATGATCATGGCATGTAGGGAAGAGGAATTTTTTTATTTCAAGTAAGAAACAAGTTATCGTAATATCGAGATCGTAGCACCTTTCCACCATCATTCCCTTAGCCAATTAGGCTAACACCTCAAAAAATTGAAGAAAAGAGATCCAAAAGGTTATGTTTTAATTGTGATAAAAAAATTTAGACCAGGACATAAGTGTGCTGAAAATAAGTTGTTCTACATTGAGGGGCCTAATGAAGAAGAATAAAATGAAGAAGACGAAGAGGTAGAGCCAGAGGAGGAATTAGGAGATCCCCAACCAACAATATCATGTCATGAAATTTCCGGTATTAGCACTCCCCAGAATCTCAAAGGAGTTGGATTCTTAAAAAAATAGAGGGTAATAATGTTGATTGATTCAGAAGTACTCACAACTTCATCAATCATAAGTTGGTAAAGACGCTTGAATTTCCTTGTTTATCCAACCCCGAATGTCAAGTCATGATTGTTGATGGGAAAAATGTTATTTTTTTAGGAAAATTCCATAACATTAATCTCACCATTATATATTACTTGCTAACTAGCAATATGTATGTTGTTGCCATGTGAGGAGTAGACATTGTGTTAGGAGTTCAAAGGATTAATACCTTAGGAACCATTTAAATGAATTTCAGAGAGTTATTCATGTGATTTCAGTCGAAGGGAGGAATTTAAAACTAAAAGGACTAAGATAAAAGTCCCCACACTCAGTAAGTTCTCATGAGATGCAAAAATTATTAGAAAAGGTGTAGAGGGGTTTGTGGCACAACTATTTTCATTGGAAGCACATCATTCAAATACATTTATACCCTCAGATATGCAAGTAGTTATAAATGAGAACTCAATGGTGTTTGGAGAAATGCCAAAGGGTTTACCTCCAAAAAAAGACCATGACCATGCCATCCAGCTAGTACCATGGAGTCAACCACCCAACATCAGACCTTATAGGTACCCCTATATGCATGTTGGGCCCTAAAATATTGACTAAATCCAAAAGGGGCTTGGGCATGTGGGGTAGAAGAAGGCACATATGACAAGGTTCAAGGAGGGTTTTGGAAAAACTCGGGATGTGTTGCCATGGTGCAGAATCTGGGACTTGTCTATTTTTGACCTATTCGCTAGGACACAAGGAAAACATGACCTGAGTGGATAAGATGCCACTGACGACAGGGTGACCTGGAAGGAATATTCCCTGTGATAGAAGCTTATAGAAGGCCATCATGGCAAGGAGTGGTGAGCTCAGGCCTGGAGGAGCATGTGCCCATGGAGGATCACATTCAGACACTTATCGCTAGATCTGAGGCCACAGATACAAATGAGTTGGCACTTCAGTGCCTATATATACAAGCACTGCGCAGAAGGAAAATATATATAGACTAGTGAAGAGTGGAGATCTATAGAATTAATGCAAGAACTTTGTTAGCTTAGATATAACATGGGAGGGAAATGTATCAAGGGCTTGGGCTATGATTCTTTTGAGAGCCTAGCCTTATAAATCAAGTATGATGCATGATCGTGGTCTGTCATTCTATGACATTCTCAGTAATGGACTTAATGAATATAATGAGCTTACTAGTTATATTGAGTATGAAAATTAATAGTTCTGATATATGTATCTCTCTTTATGGTTCTTTTAATTTATGTACATGAACTATGTATGAATGCTTGTATAACTTCCTTTCTATTTTACTATAAATTTCTGTAATCTATTAAAACATTTTTATGTCCTGAATGAATGCAATGATCTAGAAGCCTTTCTGAGCTCTATGGTGATTAGATGTCTTATTTCATTTCAAATATCTTAAGTCCAAATCATAGATGATGTTTCCCACTAAACTCACATAAAAGAGAGACTCGGTGCCCATGCATGAGTTCCCAAAGATCTCACTAGGTGATAGGCCGACATGCATGGCGTTTCCTTGTTCTTTGGTGGGTATGAAAATAACTACATCTTGGTTCCATTGCCAGGACCTCTTTTCAAAGTTGTAGTGGAACATGAAATACATCATGATCTGTGTAATGAGTGATGATAAAGCGTTTAACCTTAGAAGGTGTTGAAACTTGGTTAAAAAGCATGGAGGAAAAATTTTCTCGAGATTTAATACTGGACCAGAGTTTGATGTACGTAGATGGGTAAAAGACAACCTTTATCATGAGTTGTATGAGAATTTTTTCTGTTGCTTCCCAATAGAGCTGTATGAATGGATCTCAGCATATGCATCTAGATCAATATGGTATTATAGATCACATGTGTGGACCCAAGAATAATACCAGAGGTTGAAAGATATAGATTTGACGTGGACTCGTGTTGTGCATCATTGGTAGAAGGGAGTGTTGGATAGCTACACTCTGGAATACGCTATTTCAACGTATTCCTATCTAGAATTTTCTAAGTTTGAATTTTTGCAGGAGCCTAGGGGATGATTTCTACATGTTATTCCCTTGGTAATGAATATCTTGATTATGACCATGAGTTTAGAGGATTTTTCAGCTCTAGGTGAGGAAGCTAGGGTGGAGGAAGATGGATGACATGGTGACTGAGAAAGAAAGGGAGGAGAGGTGACTTAAGTATAGTAATGCACGTGAAAGGGAGATTTCTAGACAATATGAGGCATTAGTGTGATGGATTTATGGAGGCGGACATTGTGGGAAGGAGTTGAGGTTCATGCAGAGGACATAGAACCCGAGTAGTATGTACTACCCCATATTGGCAAGCATGGGAGAGAGAACCCTCAACTTCTGATGAGATTTCGTCATTTGGAGAAAGAAGAGTCATTGGTGTGCATATAAATCCACCTAGTGACCAAACCTTAGTGCTTGTGTTTTCTAGATCAAGAAAGGAGTATTGTTAACCCGGTTAACATCGGTGGAAGTAACCGATCCGCACCTAGGAGGTACAATTTTTAATTTTCTACTTTTATGGCTGCACACACTATTCTAGTGTTTGGAGAAATTTTTGGACAAGGAGAAAATACACAAGGTTTTAGTAATGCTTTGGGAAGTGGCGCGGGACACACATTTGGCAAGTGGTTACATATTTCGCACCGTTGGCATGTAGTTCAATGGGATGTTAGAAACACTAGGTACGATCGCTTTCAGCCCTTTTTGGGGGTGGGAGGATCTGGAGGTGGAACCGGTGGGTTTGGAGGTGGAACCGGTGGATCTGGGGGGCACAACACTGGTGGATCTAGTGGATCCAGTGGATGAGGAAACACCGAGAGAGTCAAGGAACTAGATCGGGAGTGTTGGTACCCAAAGTTAACCTTCCTCAAATTTTAAGCAACATCATGGATTTAACAAGATACTTAGAGGTAGATAGATGATGTTGTGTGTCGTTCTACTGGGAAAGAAATCTATCTGAATTTTTAGCACTTAAATTTTGGGGGAGTGGGTAGCACCCTTGAAAGGATGTGATCTTATCCTAACTATTTTAGGTTGTGCCTTTCAACCAAGGTAAGAGAACCTATAATGTAACCTCTATTTGATGAAGGAGATGGATATATCCCTCAATTTGTGCAAATAGTATGAAAAGGCCTTGGGAAAATATGATCAACACTCCAAATTTGACTTTCACAAGTTGTCACTTCCAGATTATGGAGATATTTTCAATGCAAGGCAAGGTTACTAAATACATTTGAAATCCTAATTTGCTTCTACATATTTTTGACAGTGGGGTTTGCATTTGTTGATACATAGAAAAAACATGGGTAGTATGGGTAGGATTAGTTGTTTTTGAATGATTTTTTTGGGTGGGAGATTAGATAAGACAAACCAGGGTCGGAAAAACTCTTTGAGGACTTCAACAAAATTTTGAAAAACTTAGCGGAAAGTATCAAAATGGTTAATCACTCCTTCAACAAGGATATGTGCATCAAATGGAAGCCCATATCTGCACTTTTCCACACAATATTTGATTATCTATCATAAAATATTGAGTTAGAAAGAACCAATGAAGCATTTAGTAATCACTACTTAATCATGCCTAAGGTGCACCCAAAGGCTTACAAACAATCTTTGAAATCAAAGGAAGGTGATGTGGTTTTAAATTTATTTTTCTCTTTATCAGATGAAAGATCTTCTAAATGTGAGATTGCAAATGCCACTAAACTATCATAAGAATGAGATCATGTATGATCAAGAGAGATTTTTAAACACAAGACTGCAACAAGAAACAAGAAACACAAATTGAAAAGCATTATGAAATGTAAGCATTCACAATTTTTTCCCAAAGACAACACATAATAACTCAAAATTGATCAGATTTATCAGTAGGGGAATGTTTTGAAACAATCTCAGAGCTTGTTAATGGCTATACATGTGCAACCAACTTAACATGATTTGAAATCTGATACAAAATGAATTATATGAGCTTCTCAGGTGGTCACTCAGAGTATGGGCTTCTTCCAAGATTTTCCCATGAAATTTCTAAGTTTCTTAGGCTTTTCCAAACTCTCCAACCATTTTCATGACAAATTCATGCAATATATAGCATTCAATTACCTCTGAGCCTTCTTTCCCAAGAAAAGAATATGCCAAGCATCAATTTTGTTACAAAATTCCATCATGATTCACAGAAAGGGACATTTAACAAATTTGCAACAGAAATTTGCCAGCCAATTGATTCAAAAAGTTGAATCATTGCAAATATTTGGATCATTATCCTATGTGGAGGAAAGTTTTCATCCTCAAGGAATGCAGACCCCCTTCCCTTCATCATTTCATCTTTTCCCTTTCCAAATTTACCTCTGTAACTTTTGGATCTGATATTTCACATTTTACGCAGGCTTGGGAAAAAACCATTTCAAATACACCTCTGATCCATGAATTGAGCCTCAAAAATGATCAAATCGAACCTTGCATTCTAAAAAGATGTGAATCCATTGAAAATATGATGAAGAACGGGCTAGAAAATGCACCTCCAAACTTCTTGGAGCTCTCTAGGGAACAAATGGCGTAAGAATTAAAAAAATGCACAACTACCGTCGATTTCCAGTTTCCTAAATTTAATTATCCTTGCACTCAATTGGTTGCATCTTTCTCCTTTTGAATTATGTCTTTATAAGATAAAAGCCAAATTGTGATAGATCCAAAATGTGCCCTCTCTCGTGTTCTTACTTTCCCTTAGTCTCCATTTTTAAGGTAAATAGTTTTCCTCCTAACTTTCCCTCATATTTTTCAAGTTATGGCTCGGCGGAGTTTTTGTGGGAAATTTTCCCTTAGGAGGCCCATGGCCAATAGGAAGCCACCACATGGCACCTAGAGTGGTGGAGCGTGGGGAAAATTTGAAAAAATTTTTCCAAAGACCAAATGGGTAAAAATTCAAACTTTTGCCCGCCGATCCGATTTTGGCCTGTTTTTGCCCTAAATTTTCAAATCGCCATATCTTTCGATCCAGAGCTCAGATTTTCACGTTCTTTATATCAATGGAAAGATGGTGAAATTATCTACATGATTCCGGGGTCAATTTTGCATTTTGGTTGATTTTGGAGAGATAAAATCAAGAAATGCCTCTGGCACGTGGTAATGGCCAGAAATGACGTTTCAACAACCAGTTTTAATGCAAAATGGGTCGCATTCTTCTTCAGCATGGCCAAAAATGTCAGGGCATGGGTCTGTAAGGATGCCCATGCTTGTTTTAATGCATCTTCATTCAATGGGGAATGGCTTCCACATTTTTTACATGTTTTCTCTCTCCTGGGCTCGACCCATGCATTGTAAAAGCTAGATTTGGCTCATTTTTTGAGGTTGAACATTTTTTTTGGATAGCAAGCTTCTTCTTTCACCTTCAACAAGTGATTTTTGCAAGTATCAGACCTTCTTCATGATTGTAACAGGTTTCTACCTCTTTGATGTTGCAAATGCAAGGATTTTGACAGTGAAAAATGACAGTGCAGACTCTGTGATCAATTTTCAGTCCTTTGTTTGTATTGTCTTGCTTCATTTCAGACCTCTAATTGCATCTTATCAGCCTGTGTATGATGTTTCATGTTGCATTTTATGAAATTGTGTCAATTTTCATGAACAAGAAGTGTTCACCACTCCTTTGGTGTATCACCTATTAGTTTAGTTTCAATTTTTGCACTTTCTATCTCTGTCTCCTTGGAATTTAGAGTAGGATTAGGATTCAAACCTCTACAATTATGCAAATAACAGATCTGATCAGAGGAGTTTGAGGAACCAGCCTCTAATCTAGAGATTCCTCTCTCATTTTACAAGTCCCACACTTGGAGAGAGGTTTCAATGTTGTGCAATCACACTGGATGCCTGAAACATCAACTTAGAAACCTGATTTGCATCCAGGGGTGCTGCTGATTTGCAACAATAGTTTTGGCATGCCTGGTGGGACCTTAGAGGTCTCATTTTCATTGCAGCAAAGTTGATGTGCATCTGCTGCAATTTTCTTGCTTAAAAGAGCTATAAATTGCACATCTGGCAACTCCAAGGGGAAGAATCAACTGGTTTTGGCAGTGCAGACCTGAAAACTCATGAGAAGAATCAACACAAGGTCAAGAGCTGGAGAGGAAGAGGTGTTGTTTGAATATCTACAGTTATCTCCAAGAATAAGGCAAAGTGGGAGGAGAATCCAAAGGTCTCCATCTCCACCAAACAGAACTCTCTCAACTCCTCCACCTGGTAGGCCTTTCATTCAATCAACAAGGGTTCTAAGACCAATTAGAATGGCACAAAACAACCCCTATGTCAATTTCACTGGCAGCAGCCCACTTGCTCTCAATGCACAAAATCCAATCCCAGTTGCAGCATTGAAGAACATTCCATACTTCACTGGAGAAAATCAGACCTCACCTGGTGATCATGTTAAGGATATTGCTAACATTTGTGCAATCCATGAGATCAATGAGATGCAAGTTGCTGTCAAACTACTGGCATCTTCATTCAAAGGGAAAGCTTTGCAATGGTTCAGGAGTCTTGCCTCAGGTTCTATTCAAAATTGGAATCAGCTATGTATAGCCCTCCATGAGTAGTTTGGGGAAAAGGGAGACAACTTGTCCCTTTTGGAGCAGCTGACAACTATCAAAAGAGCTCCCAATGAGCAGCTGACTGATTTTAATTTCAGATTTCAAAGGACTTGGGAGAGAATTCCAGTGGCAGTCAGGCCAACAGCAGAAGGTGCTTTTCTTTACTATCTCAAAGCTCTAAATTCTGATATTTCTATGTTGATTCAGTCCATGGGAGGCATAACTATCCCTATGGCTTATAGCATTGCCATTAGGGCTGAAAATTGTTTGATCCAAGCTGGCAAACTAGCCCCTAGACCTCCCATGCCATTGTTTCCAAGTTTAGAGAGCCCAAACACTAATCAAGCACCTAATTTGGCTCCTTCTCCCACTCCTAGAAATCAGAGTTCAAATGAAGCTTCTACTTCATCTCCAAGTGCCCCAAATGAGCTTCAAGAAGTCATGAAGCAATTGCAAAATTTAGGTAATGAGCTGGTTACTCTCAAGAGGCAACAAGCCCAAAGTTTTAGACCTTCCTTCCAGCCTCAAGCTCAGCCTAACAGTAGCCATATCAACCTCATAGACCACCCAATCCAGCTGCAAATCTAAATCAAGCAAGGCCTCCTGCCAACAGACCATTTCAGCCCTATAATCCAAATGCTATATCTGCCTCTAAGGCATTGGTGCCAACACAAAACAACGTTGCTCAGGAGTATGATTGGTGTTTTCCATGCAATGAACCTCACAACCAATCTATGTGCTTCAACGGTGCCTTGAATCAAGCATTAATGGTGACAACTACTGGTGTGGAGGGTGAGGGAAGTCAAGGAAACAACCAACAACAAGAAACATTCCAACAACAATCAGCTCCAAATGACACCACACTTGTGAACTGGCAGGCAGAGGATTTTTGTGGCATAAATCAAATAGTCTCTCAAGGTGTTGCAGCCAACACAAGGTCAAAAAGAAGGAATTTGGGTGAAGAACAACCATTAGCTCCAACCAATCCACAACCTTTTATGGCTCCACAAATGGTTGGCAAACAAAATCCAGTTGTAAATGCACAAGGGCAGCCAAGAACAGCTCCTAGACCAACTCAAATACCAGTTGTTGCTGCCCACATGCAAGGGATGAATATGCAAACCAAGGGACAACAAAGAGATCCTTCATCACCATTTAGTATCATTGATCAGATGAAGAAGACAAATGTAAATATATCAATGTGGGAATCCCTATCTATCCCAGGCCAGAGAGATTTGCTACAAGCTGCCATGAAGGACTGGCCAACTTCGAATCAACAAGTCCAAATGCAAGAGAAGGTGCTCACAAATGCTGCCCAGCCTGAAGGGAATCATGGAGGACAAAGGGTAAAATGTTGAAGCCCCCTCCTTTTTATGTCTCATTAATCATTGGAAACCAATTGGTGCACAATTGCATGATTGATTCCGGGGCAAGTAGCTCAGTGATGCCCAAGCAAATAGCTGATCAGCTAGGACTTCAATATGAAACCATATCCAAAGGGGTAGTGCAGTTGGATGGGACAGCAGTAACAACAGTTGGGGTGATTAGAAACTTGAGTCTTACCTTGCATGCATGTCCAAATGTTGTTGTTTTACAAGATGTATCAGTTATAGACCTTCCACCACTCTTTGCCCTATGTTTGTCAAGAGATTTCATAGCCAAGATTGGAGGATATTTGTCTGCTGATTGGTCACACATGTTGTTCAGAACGAGGTATGGAACCAAAGCTACAATCAGGTCTGAACCTATTGCAAACTTCCACATTGAGCCCTACACTCCAAGTCAGATCAATGCCAACTGTTCGGCATTTGATCAAGAAGATCACCCAAGCACTGATGAAGCTGACACCAAGGTTGGAAGCATCCCGGATCTAACTCTTGATGAATGGGCAAACAAGGTGCATGCTTTTGATCCTTATCAAGAAGTAGAAGAATCTGAGCTAGGGGTCTATTGCATACATCAAGAAGATCAGCCCATTCCTAGCATCACCAAGCCAAACCACAAGGATGAAAATGAGGTATGGCAGCTATTTTTTGATGGATCAAGGAGTAGACAAGGTGCAGGAGGTGGAGCTATGCTTATTTCACCTCAAGGAGTAAAGTACTATTCAGCTTTTAGATTTCAGTTTGCATGCTCCAATAACACTGCTGAATATGAAGCCTTGGTGCAAGGGATGCATTGGGCAATAAAGAGAGGAATAAAGAACTTGCAAGTCTTTGGTGACAGTGAATTGATTGTAAACCAAGTTAAGGGGCAGCATGCTATCAAGAATAATCTGCTCAAGTGCTACAAGAACAGGGTGTGGGACCTCATTGAAGATTTTGAGGGCTTTAGCATAAAATCCATTCCTAGAAAAGAAAACCAAGCTGCTGACAGGCTTGCAGCAGTTGGGGCAGCCTTTGATATTGTGGAAAGCATTCAAAAGGACAAGGTACAACCAAACATCCATGTGATTGTGAGGCCTTCAGTGCCGGATAACAATGTAAGTTGGCAAGTGTTTGAGAATGACCAACAAATCATCCATTTCTTACAAGAAGAAGCTGAGTTCTCAGCTAAAAATCAGGAAAAATTGGAACAGCAGTATGGTGACCAAGTGGTACAGCTGAGAACTAACAAGCTGCCCAAGGGACTTATCACTTTGGAGTCCATTTTCAATCCCAATGATCAGTTTAGGAAAGAGAAAGCAAACATTCAGGTCAAGAGAGAAGATTCAGTATCCATCTTGGTGGAAGAGAACAAACCATTGCAAATTGGAAAGATGACAACTGAACAAGAAAGGTATGAGTTCATATAGTTGTGTCAAGAGTTCCCTGATGTGTTTGCTTGGAGCTACGAAGATTTGAAAGGTTTCAATCCCAAGTTAGCTCAGCACACCATTGAGTTGGATCCAAATACTAAGCCCATCAGGCAGAAACAAAGGCCAGTCAATCCACACATGGAACCTCTCATGAGGAAGGAATTGAACAAGTTGATTGAGTCAAGAATCATATTCCCAATCAAGCATTCTAGTTGGGTTGCCAACTTAGTTCCAGTCAGAAAGAAGAGTGGAGAGATCAGATTGTGCGTTGATTTCAGAGATTTGAATAGAGCATCTCTCAAGGACCATTACCCACTTCCTTCTATGGAGCAGATTTTACAAGTTGTTGCTGGCTCCGAAAGGTTTTCATTGCTTGATGGCTACTCAGGGTACAATCAGATTATGGTGAAGGAAGAAGATCAGTTCAAGACAACCTTCACAACCAAATGGGGAACTTATGCATACAGGAAAATGCCATTTGGGCTGTCCAACGCTGGAGCTACCTTCCAAAGAGCAATGGACATGGCGTTCAAAGGTTTGATTAACAACATGGTGCTGATATATCTTGATGATATCACTGTTTTTTCAAAGAATGCAGCAGACCACCTCTCTCATTTGAGACAAGTCTTCCAAAGGTGCAGGAGATTTGGAGTGTCTTTGAATCCTAAGAAGTGTATCTTCCTAGCACATGAAGGAAAGCTCCTTGGCCATATTGTCTCCAAAGAAGGATTAGCAATTGATCCAGAGAGAGTTGAAGCCATAAGAGCACTACCATTGCCAAGCCACAAGAAGGCACTTCAGAGTTTCTTGGGGAGAATAAATTTTGTTCGGAGGTTTGTCCCAGATTTTGCAGCCCTTGTCAAACCTATCACCAAGATGTTGAAGAAAAGCATGGCTTTCAAATGGACAGCAGAAGGCAAGGAGAGTTTTGAAGCAATCAAAGAAGCCATCTCTCAAGCACCAACTCTCATCAACCCGGACTTCTCCAAGGATTTCATCCTCTATGCATTTGGGGGTAATGATACCATTTCTGCCATTTTGGTACAATAGAACAAGGACAATGATGAGCAGCCAATTGCTTTCTTCAGCCAAAGCCTAGATGACTATGAGGTGAGATATTCTTTTATTGAGAAGCATGTACTTGCAGTAATCAGAAGCTTGAAGAAATTCAAGCATCTAGTCTCAAACAACAAGGTTCAGTTGTTGGTCTCTCATGCGGGAGTAAAGGACTTCCTCCTCAACAAGGATTTGAATGAGAAAAGGGTAGGTTGGATCACTCGTGTCATGGAGTATGACATTGAGATCAAGGTCACCAAGCTGGTAAGAGGAAAAGGATTGTGTGAGCAGCTGATTCTGGGCAAGCAAAAAGGAGTATGCAATAAAGAAGAGGTTGTTTTGATAGTTCAAGACAGCCATGTGCAAGGTAGCACTCAAGAAGAGGATAATGTTGTCCCCACTCCTTGCTGGACCCAAGGTATAATGCACTTCCTAAGCACAGGCCTATGCCCTCCAGAGATGAACAAAACCCAAAGAAGACACTTCAGATTGCAGGCTGTCCCATATGCCATAGTAGACGGTGTTTTGTTCAAGAAAGATGTGAATGGAGTGTTACTGAGATGCATTAGCACAAATCAGATTCATAGGGTGTTGGAAGAGTTCCATGGTGGACCAGCTGGTGGTCATTTTGCACCAAGAGTGATAGCTCTAAAAATCATGAAGGCTGGTTATTATTGGCCCAAGATTTTCAGTGATTGCTTTGCGTGGATCAAAAGGTGCAAGAATTGTGCATTCTTCATAGGTAAAGAGAGGCTTGCTGCCCTTCCATTGCATCCAATTTCAGTTGACCAGCCATTCATGCAATGGGGTTTGGACTTCATTGGAGTCATTAATCCCAATTCAAGCCAAGGGCATAAGTGGATTTTGACAGCCACAGACTACTTCACCAAGTGGACTGAAGCAGTAGCACTCAAGGAAGCAAATGAGTCTAGCATCTTAGACTTCTATGAGGGGATAGTAACCAGATTTGGCATACCTACTACAATAATCTCAGATAATGCATTAGCATTCATTGGATCCAAGGTGACTGAGTGGGCTGTCAAGAACGGGATCTACCTAAGTACTTCATCAAACTACTACCCTCAGGGTAATGGCCAGGCTGAATCTACAAACAAGAACTTGTTGAGGATCATTAGGAGGACTCTTGATGAGAATCAGAGGTCTTGGCATACCAAACTGAAATCAGCCTTATGGGCTGATAGGATAACTCCCAAGAGATCCACAGGTAACTCTCCATTCAGGCTTGTTTATGGAAGAGAGGCAATCTTGCCCATGTCACTTGAGTTGCCAACATTGGAACTCATGAAGCAGTTAGAGTTGCTAGAGTTTGGGCCCATGGAGGTGAGATATGCAGAGTTGATGGAGCTCCAAGAGATCAGAGATCAGGCATCCCAAGCAATGGAGAAGGATCAAGCTTTGATCAAGAAGACCTTTGATAGGAAGGCCAAGAGTAGATCTTTCCAAGTTGGAGATCTAGTGTTAAAATGGGATGCAGATAGAGAAAACCGGGAAGGCATTCAAAATTTGATGCCATTTGGAGTGGCCCATACATGGTCACAAAGTGTAAGGACAACAATGCCTTCCAATTGTCTTCATTGGATGGCGAAGAACTACAGATTCCAGTCAATGGAATCTATCTAAAGCATTGCTACTAAAGGGAAATTCTCCACCTTGTAAATATTAGCTTAGGTTTTCATTCCTCCAAGTGCTTGTGCACATTGTTTTGTTGTAGGTTGTTTTGCTTTCCCTAAGTGCTTTGGCACAAGCTTGTTGTCCCTGGAGATGTTTTGCAGTCCTTGCTTCCATCAGGTGATATTCCATCTTCCTCCTTGCAACATTCTAAGTCAGTTGGGGTTCCAAACAGAAAATTTTATGACTCCATGCCCAATGGGCTGCTTCAGAAACTGGTATCTTCATCTAGCAGGCAGATGACCCCTCTGAGTCGCCAAAATTGTTATCCAAAATGTGCCCCTACTCATTTTTGTGGCTAACTCCTTGTGTTCTTACCTCTCTTGTGCCTCAGTCTCCATTTTTTATTTTTAGGCACTCAAATCTTTCTAAAAATGGCACCATTGGATAGAGCTCTCTCTCATCTTTCCAGAAAGGTAAAGTTTTCCTCCTAACTCCTCATATTTTTCAAGTTATGGCTCGGCGGAGTTTTTGTGGGAAATTTTCCCTTAGGAGGCCCGTGGCCAATAGGAAGCCACCACGTGGCACCTGGAGTGGCGGAGCGCGGGAAAATTTGAAATTTTTTCCAAAGACCAAACGGGTAAAAATTCAAACTTTTGCCCGCCGATCCGATTTTGGCCTGTTTTTGCCCTAAATTTTCAAATCACCATATCTTTCGATCCAGAGCTCAAATTTTCATGTTATTTATATCAATGGAAAGATGGTGAAATTATCTACATGATTATGGGGTCAATTTTGCATTTTGGTTGAGTTTGGAGAGAGAAAATCAAGAAACACCTCTAGCACGTGGTAATGGCCAGAAATGACGTTTCAACAACCAGTTTTAATGCAAAATGGGTCACATTCTTCTTCAGCATGGCCAAAAATGTTAGGGCATGGGTCTGTAAGGATGCCCATGCTGTTTTAATGCATCTTCATTCAATGGGGAATGGCTTCCACATTTTTTACATGTTTTCTCTCTCTTGGGCTTGACCCATGCATTGTAAAAGCCAAATTTGGCTCATTTTTTGAGGTTGAACATTTTTTTGGATAGCAAGCTTCTTCTTTCACCTTCAACAAGTGATTTTTGCAAGTATCAGACCTTCTTCATGATTGTAACAGGTTTCTACCTCTTTGATGTTGCAAATGCAAGGATTTTGACAGTGAAGACTCTGTGATCAATTTTCAGTCCTTTGTTTGTATTGTCTTGCTTCATTTCAGACCTCTAATTGCATCTTATCAGCCTGTGTATGATGTTTCATGTTGCATTTTATGAAATTGTGTCAATTTTCATGAACAAGAAGTGTTCACCACTCCTTTGGTGTATCACCTATTAGTTTAGTTTCAATTTTTGCACTTTCTATCTCTGTCTCCTTGGAATTTAGAGTAGGATTAGGATTCAAACCTCTGCAATTATGCAAATAATAGATCGATCGTGAGAGAGTCTTGAGGAACCAGCCACTAATCTAGAGATTCCTCTCTCATTTTACAAGTCCCACACTTGGAGAGAGGTTTCAATGTTGTGCAATCACACTGGATGCCTGAAACATCAACTTAGAAACTGATTTGCATCCGTGGGTGCTTGATTTACAACAACAAAGGTGGCTCGATGCTCAAATTCCTTCATTTGACCTCAGCCATACATGTGGCTTAATCCTAACCATTGATGGAGTTGCGGCCTCATTCTGCAATTTTTACCCTTTATGCCAAAATGGGGAAAAATATCAATTTTCCTCTAAGGCCCAAACTCTTGTCGATGAATTTTCGACTATGACACATGTCACCCTCTGATTGATCCACTTTTCTTCCCCGATTGGAAGCGTGCTTCACCTCGAAATTAGTCCTTCGATGAGTGGGGATAGGGGTGATTTTAAAATTTTTAACCATTTTGTGGAAAAGAGCTAAAATTTCAAGTCCTCCGCCGGCCGATGCTTCGGTCTTATTCCCGACACATGGCATCACCTGATTGGTCAGAGGGATGCACTTCACTTTTACAATTTATCACTTTTAGAAAAGGAGAAAAATATAAGTTTCCCTCGAAAGATCATACCTCTTCCTTTAACTATTCAACAAGGATACGTGTCTACTCTAATTCACCGTGGGGATCCAGGGAAGCAACATGACTTTTAAATTTTAACCCCTTTTTGACAAAAGGGTTCAAAACCATAGTTTCTCCTCCAACTGATGCCCCCACCTTCATACTTCATGCGGGCTCATGGGTCATCTCAGCAAACTTAGAATTTTTTCCAAAAAGAGAGAAAAATCACAAGTTACTCCGCAACTTCATAGGCCCGCCAAAGGGAAAATGACAACTTAGGTCTCATTGAGCCATAACTCAAAAATTACGACTTAGGAGGACTTCTTTACCTTTTTGGAAAGGGGAGAAAAATATTGCTTTCTCCTTCAACCCAAGAAATGTGTCTTCGCGGTTCTCTTGGGAAAACTCTTGGGATTTATCATTTCTTTACATGGAATAAACATTGACCTGCTAAATTCAAGGCCATTCTTAAGATGCCTCCACCCACTAACCTTCATCAACTCCATAGTCTACAAGGTAAATTATAGTCTATTCATCATTTCATCTCACAAATCTCTCACCACTATTAGCCATTTCATCACCTTCTTAAAAAGGATGTCTCCTTCAGATGGGATGATAATTTCCATAAAGCTTTTGAGGCCCTAAAACAATACCTTCTCCAACCACCCGTACTTATTCCACCTAAAGACGATCAACCCTTTTACCTATACATTTCTTCTACCAATCATTCCTTAGGGGCCATGCTCGCTCATTATGATGAACAACACTAGGAGCAGTGGTTTATTACATAAGATGTACTCTTCTTGATTATGAGACCCAGGATACCCATGCCGAAAAACTTTGCTTAGCCCTAGTTTTCATTGCCACTAAACTCCACCATTACCTACTCAACCAAAAAACTTAATTTGTGACCAATACTGACCCCTTACATTTCATGTATGCCAAACCTTGCCGAAAGCAACATGTTGCACATTGGCTCATGCTTCTGGCTGATTTAGACCTTGAATTAATTCATCAAAAATCTATCAAGGGCTAGGCCATCGATGATCAGCTCACTGATGCACCTCTTTCGGAGATCAACCTTCTAACTTTGATTTCCCCAATGAATCCATTTATACTTTTTCTCTAGATGATGACACTCACCGGATGACATTATTCTTTGATGGTTCCAAATGTCGGCATGGGGGTGGTGTATGTTTTATCCTTATTCCTCTTGAGGGAGAACCCATGCCTTTATCATTCAAACTCAATTTTGATTATACTAATAACATTTCGAGTATGAAGCACTCATGTTAGGCCTTAAAACTGCCCTTTCCTTAAATTTCAAATCAATTAACATTTTCAAAGTGACTCTCAACTGGTCATAAACCAAGTCAACAACATTTACCAAAGTGTCGCAATGAAGAACTTCAAAAATACAAGCATCATGTGGACATCCTTTTGACCTCCTTTGATCAATATGAACTACAAGCCATTCCATGTTCCACTAACAAATTTGTAGATACCATGGCCTGTCTCACCTCTCAGATACCTACTTCACCCTCCAACTCTAAAATATTTGTCATGGTATAAAGGTTGCAATCAACTTCCCATTCGCACCTTGACATTTACTTTGTTAGAACTATTGAACTTAACCCATCTGAACTTTGGTATATGTAGCTTTCGTATTACCTTTCCCTATCCATCTTATCACCTGACCTCACATGTAATGGACAACACACTTTTCTCAAAGGGGCCTCTTGTTATGTCATCGTGGGTGGCATCCTCTATAAGCGCGGCTTTGATGATATCCTCCTACGATGTCTCACAAGTTTTGAAATTCCTTACACCATTAAGGAAGTTCATGATGGCATATGCAGAGGTCACTTGGTGGCCTTGTTGTTGCTAAGTGTATCCTTTGCCTAGGCTATTACTCGGCCAATCCTCAACCTTGATTGTTGTGACTACGTTAACTGTTATATCAAATGCCAACAACATGCTAATCTCCATCATACACCTAGTGATTATTTGCAGGTCACTCGTGACCTTTGGCCCTTCTCTCATTGGGGTTTGGATCATATCGGAGAAATCAATCCTCATTCTTCCCAAAGACATTAATGGATCATCACCGCTACTGAACACTATACCAAGTGGGTCGAAGCCATACCTCTCATTTCAATGAAAGCTGAAAAAATATGTGATTTTTTCAATCACCACATTATTTTCCACTTTTGTGTTCCACATCGCCTCATCATTGATAATAGGAAACAATTAAAAAATAAAACCTTACAGAAACTCTTTTATGCCTTTGGCATTCATCTCGCTTTCTTGTCTCCTTATTACCCGCAAACCAATGGCCAAGCCAAATCTACCAAGAAAACTCTAAAAAAATTATCATGAAAGTGTTTAATGATATTGGGAAGGACTAGCATAGGCACATTCATTTCACCCTATGGGCGTACTACACTAGTATTCACACTTCCATGACTACCACCCCTTTTTCTCCGGTCTGCATGTAGTACGAGGTTGTTTTTCCTCTAGAATTCTAGATTCCATCTCTTCATATTTCTCTCCATGACATGCTCAACAATGATGACTTTTTTCAGGATCGTTTAATGTAGCTTGAATTACTAGATGAATGCCACCTTCATGCTCTCGACCATCTTCAAGTTTACCAAAAACGTATCAAGCGTGCTTATGACAAATGTGTCCATGAACACACCTTCAAATTTGGTGATCTTTTCCTAAAGGAAAATAAACATGTAACCAAAGTAGAAAAAAGCAAATGAGTCAAATTTTCTCCTAATTGGCTTGGACCATACATCGTGACCCATACCTATGGATCGGTGGTTACCGTTTGTCTTCCCTTGGCGGTAATCCTGAACTTGAACCCCTCAATGCCTTGCATCTTTGATCATTCTAATGTTGAATTCAAGTCCTACATCATATTCTACCTATTATATGCTCGTGAGAACCATTCATTTCCTTTGTTTCACGCTTTTATCCCCAACAACTAAATAAGAATCATGTGCTTATCCATTACCTTTTTCCTTATCTTAAATATGTGCACCATGGCTTTGCACATGGCATGATTCTCATGGATACTTTTTGTCACTTCTCCGATGACATCCCATGGTCGTTCACCCTACTTCCCTCGAACAAGAATCCAACTCTTCACCTTAGTTTGGTCCATGATTTAACAACCCAAACATCATGTTCCAAGTGGGATCCAACTCCTTGAGTCATACTCCCAAAGATAAAGATGACTCCCTCAAAAGGACATCTTCGCTTTCTCCATTCACCACTATAAATAGACTGATCCTCAAAGGAAAGATATGTAAAGCATTTTCCAAAAATAAAAACAGAAAAAAAGGATAGTACTAAGCTTTCCACATCGATCAACTTCACGAAGACCTAAAGAAGACTAATTTATTCATCCCATGTAGACTTCCCGCATCGATGAATCTACCTCATACAATATAACATCAATACTTTTCCGTCATGGACTCGCTTAGCGTGACCTTGGATCTCTTGACAAATGGGCACATTCCCTCACACCATGCAACCTACCTCCTTTTCACCTCCTCCCTTTTTGCACTTTCATTTCCTATCGCCTCAAGGGACTCAATGAAACCGTGAAATTTGGTGATCATGTGACTATTTTCACATTTAGAATCATCCATCATGCAATGTTTTTATGGCCTCATGTTCATCAGCCTATCTAGGGTTTTGTTCACCAATTATGGTCTTGGCCAATCAGGTGACTTTCTTTCCTCCTCTTATCTTTTCACTTCTTCATTACTTATTGACTATCCTATACAAGACTAGACCCTCGATGCTTATATCTTAGTAATTCCTTCCTTCACTCGACTTAATTCACCTATACCCATTCACCTCCAACTCAATCATTCCTAAATTACCTAACCTCACCTTCAATATGCCTATAACCTATCGACTCATTTTTCTCCCTCCTAATATTCCTCCCTAGCTTATGGGAGAACTACATCGGCCCGAGGTCCTTTTTGTCGGGACTATGTAGGAAGCACTTCGAGGGCATGGGGCCCTTGAAGGTTAGCTCAGCCACCTTCTTAACCTAACCAATTTCCCCCTATTGTTCTAATTTCCCATTCTACCTTGTTTTTCCCTTCTATATCAAACACTTGGAAATACAACCACATACATATAGTAATACACATATATATCAATCATTTTTCAATACATCATCATGACATTCACCAATTTATTGTTTCCCATTTCCAAAAATACTAAGACATCATAAATTCACCTCATCATACATTCTCATTTGCTAACACTATCATCGATTGTTTATAACTTAAACCACAACCAACCATCCATGCCTATGACCTGCCTCCATCCATGACTATGACATGACTCCATCCATGCCTATGACCCGACTCAATCCATGCCTATTACCTAACTCAATCCATGCCTATGACTTGAATTAATCCATGCCTATGACTGACTCCATCATACCTAGCTCACCTAGTTTCCATACATATCACGAAAAAATTTAAAATTCTCCTAAACACTAACAAATCATCAAACTCTCATCAACCTCATCATATAAAATTTTTTTTTTTTTTTGTCTTTATACAATATACATGGATATCCAATATTGTACATATCTCAAAATCATCGTCACGTAGGATGATACCCAATACAAAATTTCATCGGCACACAGCCGGTATCATATATAATACAACAATACAAAATATCTTCGGCACACATGATGACATATATCAAAAGTATCACTATCCAAAAAAAAAAAGTTAGACACAGGCTATCAACCATCTCCTGGTTGGGTATCCATCATCTCGCCTCCCCTGTGCTCCTCCCTCCCCTTGTGCCACAAAGGTGGGGTGTCCCTATCTCAATGGTTGGGGTCTAACCACCGATGGCCCCGCATCATCGAGTTGACCTCCATGTGCTGCTTACCTCACCTCAACCCTATCCATGGGCTTGTCACCCCCCTTGTTCTCTCTCCTCACTGAGTGTGGGCATTCCTCCTCTCACTCGAGGCTCTTTGGGCTCTATACTCTACATAATACCGGATGTAAATCCTGGCATCCAATAGCACATGATCATGATAATACCACACCTCACCCAAGGAATCTCTCAAAAGGCCTACAGTGTACTATCCATGGTGGTAGCATCGACCTTGACCCTATCCTATTCCTACCTATATAATGGGACCCTATCCCTCGAACTCGGTGGTGGTGCCACTAGCCCTGCACCCTATGCCTATATCTCGGGCAAAGGGCCACTATATGTGCTGTGCTATTGTTAGCTGACCCTATAAGCTAGTAACTCCGTCCCTATTTTGTAGCCAACTATCCCTATAAATCTATCACTTGCTCCCGTAGGGTGGCTACTTGCACCCCATCCCCTTACCCTCCTCTCTCTCTATCTCCACCCTAGGCCAGTACCTATCCTCGTCCTACTTATGTGTGCAGTGTGGCTACACGTGCCTGTAATAGGCAACATGTGCCTTTGTACCTATCAACTACCCCTGCATGATCCCTAATTGGGTCACTAGGGTCACCACCTACCCCTGTAAGGTGTCTCTTTGAACGGTGATGGTGGCTAGATCTAGTTGCCACTGGTGTTAGTGGTACTACTCTCAGTTGTGCTTCCCACCACTATCTATAGCTATTTGCTACCTTGACATCATCTATCTGTGCATCAACTAGCTACTCCTCTTGTCTCGGTCAACACTTTGTAGGTCAAGGTGGAGACATCGGCCTCTCCACATCATCTCTCATGTACTAAGGGAAGGATGGCAAGACATCCCGACGTAGCTTGAATCGTCACCGACCCGCTCTATAGGTATCACTCATGCTCTCCTACTCACCACCCCTCTATCCACCTATAGATCTAAAGCCCATCCAACTCTACCGCCATCTCCTGGTATGATGGGAAGTCCACATACGGTCTCCAAATGATGTCCACTCTAGATATCCCTCCAATAGCCACATGTAGTATGCTACATCTTGTAGCCCTCATGCCTCGGTGTTCTCCCATGGATGGTACCCACCGCTTATAACCAACCCGTAGTAACCTCCCGTCAAATACATCTACTCGGGGCATCCCAACTTGACACACACACACAATGTGCTCATAGGTCCAGCAATATAGTAGAAACATACAACATAGGCTAAACCGCCGTAGTTGCCCATGTGCTCATAACTCCTTGTATACATGTGCTAAAAGTGTAGGTGCCCATGCAAACCAGGTCCTATATATCATCATGTCATGTAGCACCCCCATTAGCAACCGTGGGAACCATCCACCCACTACATCTCGGTAGTTCAAACAACACATTACCTCCATCAACAATACAACCACCCTCATCTCCTGGGGTGGGCTCTATACATCACTCCATAGCTCATACTCATGCTATGGAACCACAAATATTCTACACCCTCACCGAATACCGGTGCCAATAACTCCTCAGACACCTCTGACGAGATTGAGTACACCTACCTCCCTAATATTGGTAGCCACAGGATCCTGTAGACATCCTCCAGGGTGATTGTGAGCTCACCCATCGGCAGATGGAAGGTATTGGTCACCAAGTCCCATTTGTTGATGAGGGAAACCATTAAACTCACCTCCCGGACTACATGCCGGTAGCATTTGACCCCAATCAAGCCCACCTCTGCCACATGATGCCACTCTTCATGCATCATGCTCCCTCATACCTCCAAAAGAAATGGTGGTACCCTTTCCCTTGTGCATAATTAGCCCTCACTTACATCCAACAAAATGATCACATTATTAAAAACTTACCCATATCTACAACTTTTACCATTACCTTTGACCCCAAATTCCACCGAACCTATCTACCCATACCCCAAGCCTTCATCTTTTTACCTTTTCCTTTGACCCCACATTTTGACCTAACCTACTTACCCACACCCATACCCTTTCCTCGCCACTTTACCTATCTATCCCTACCCTTCCCTATCTACCTTTACCCTTGCCTATCTCTCCCTACCCACTAAACTTACCTTGTTTATCCCCGTGTGGACCGACATCGGTTAGCATTGAGTAACCCTAGTCTAACCTTGACCGACCATGGTCTCCTACGACTAGTATTAGTCACCTCCTTGTGGGATCGAGCATCGTCCGCACCCATCGACGCCTGACACAATGGAACCGCGTCGATCCACGTCGCGGTGACCACCGTGACCCCAAAATCTCTTTCTCTCTAAAATCCTTGTTCTACCCACCCATTCCTCCCCAAAACCCCTCACATCCCTTCTCACCCCTCCTTTACCTATCTCTTACCCTTCCCCTTCCCATTTCATCCATTTTCCTAAAAATTCAAATTTAAATCCCCCAAAAAACCCCATTTCCTACCTACCCAAATTCTTCCCAATTTCACTAAACAACCTGAAATAGGATTTAGATCTTACCTCATCCCACTTCCATTGAGGTGGTGGCACCTCAGCCGCCGCACTAGTCCACCCGATCCATCTCCCGCCTACCACCATCACCGAAAGCTCTCTCGAATCTCCAACCTCTCAAATCCAACGCCCCACTCCTATAGCCCCACCAATCAATCCACACTCACCACCTACATGGCTCACTAACTCAAATCTCCAAAGCCTTTGGTTGTTTCCTACCTTTCTCTTTCTCTCTGGTCATTTTCTCGCTATTGTGCAAATTACAAATGACTTTTAAAAATGTGGGTTTTTATCTTTTTATAGCCCTCCCGACTTGATCGGCAATGGTTTCCCCATGATCGATGACAATCATGTGCCCTAAGAGACCATATTTGGTTCCCCTCAACCAACTTTGGTTAATCACGACCGATGTCGGTTAGCTTGCATAGTCTTTTTCCAAACATTTACTCCTCATTTGTTTGTTTCACTCCATTTCTACCTAACTCATGCCCGACTTGACCACTTTAATTTCTCCTCCTACCCTCCGCCTTTACCAACTCACTTCATCATCATCTAGGGACTCCTTATTTTAATCACACCTTGGCCTTACCCGTGTTGTGACCTATATACTTAGGATCTGAAACACTGTTTATGACCTTTGAACCAATTTTCTCGATATACCTTACGACACTGTTACCCACGTTATTTGACCTTGTGACCTTACTTTTCCTATTGCCATGTTGATTTTCCTAACCCAACCTTGGTGTACCGAAACATACCTACACATTCCTACACCTAACCTACATTGTGTTTTCTGACCATATCCTATACCTTGGATACCAAACTCACTTCAACCTTGTTTAGCTATCACTATCGACCTTAGATGATGTAGAGTTTGCCGACTCTTCAACTAGATACTATGCCATAGTTTATACATGTGTGTGTGTGTGTGTGTTTGACTTCCATTACCTTTGACCCTAGCCCATTTACCCATTTTCCCGATTTGACCTTTCCCCCATTACCTCGTTCTTTCACACATCTTCATCACATCCAATTGTATCAACCCACTCACCAATTTGGTATGCCACCTCATCAGTTCCTTGTTTGATGGGAATCCCCTTAACCCACACATGGGGCAACCACATCTTATTTTTGTCAACATCGCTTACCAATACAAGCTACGCAACAAAAAGGGGAAAATGTAGACACCAAAATCAGGTCACACTCCCCTTAGCCCCTTGTTAATTAATCAACTTAAACACACTTACCTAACCATGGCCCCTTTCACCCCACACTAATATTAATTTAAATCATTTAATTAAATTAATCTCTATCCTCATCATAGATATTATTTAATTATCCTAACCTAATACCCACCACTCTACATCACCAAGACACCTCACCTAGCCACCTCACCCTAATCCTATTCTTAGAATGTTCTCATAACTAACTAAGACTTAACCAACACCCTAATAATCAATGATAACACTTTATTCCCACAAACACAAATGGTAAATTTCGCTCCTGTCTAGAGGAATAGAGAGATCTGCAATAGTTACAAGCCATGATATCCTATTTTTAGTTAAATTATGGAATCCCACCTTAATCGACACTCAAGTTACCCCTAAACCGATGCCGGTCAGCCCATAACTTCCGCTTGCTTAACCTTAATTCCCTTTGGAAACCTCATTCTCGAGGTAGGTAGTTAGAGAGAACACACAAAAAGATGCATGCGATGAAAGGAAGCATATACTCTCACACAAAAGTCCAGCAACCATCTAGCACTCATTCTAGCATAGAGATAATCAAGTCCAGTAAGAAGGAGAGCATATACAGCCCATGTAAGAGCTCCGCATCGTTTTGTGATTCCTCCACAACATCCAACCACTCATCATCATCTCCATTCTTCATTCACAGTGTCCAGGCCTAGATTCCAAGTAAGTAGAACCTCGCTCATCTCATTCACTTCATTAGTTCTAGTATTTTCATCTTTCTCTATTGTTATTTGCTCCCACAACCACTTACCTATCTCCTTTGGTAGCATTCCCTCCATACCCCCATCAAACCCTCACAAAACCCCATCTAAACAACCTGATTCCTCATTCCGATCAACCAAGCCCCTTTGTGCAACCACAAAGAGGACCCAAAAACTTGTTCTGTGATATTCCCAGTATCCCACAAGAATCGCATTCACCACCCTAACCGGCACCGCTTAGCCTACGGTATATTGGCTTCATACCCCCATTTTCCAACTCAACCTATAGCTCATCCTAGCTCCACCTAAACCCTATTAGATCTACCCACTGGCCTGATATCCCACCTAGACCTCATAAATACCTCACTTAGCTCCCTATCAACTTGAAAACCTCCTCCAGACCTCTATTCTTGACCCTCTATCGTTGTCGGACTGGTGTCGGTCACCCTTAACCAAAGACCGGTTACTCCTAGGCCGAAATCAGTCTTTGTATCTACTAATATAGCCCAACAAAGAACCCACCTACCTATTCTCAAGCCACCCGTGATTACCTATGACTTTCCTAAGACCTCTACCGACTTGCGGAAAAACCGTAACCATTTACCCGGCCTTTAGATTTTGTTTTAACTTATTCTCATTGAATTAGATATTTCTTATTATGTTTTATATGAGATGCGTAAATCATATAGATTACAAGTAAGATAATATTTACTTTATTTCTCGCATTAAATTGTTTTAAACAATGGATTGACAACCTTCTAGGAAGTATCACACTTCCCGCATCTATCATACGCTAGGCGACCACTACATATACTTGTTTAACTCTTTATAGTGGTCTTGATTTCTATTTCAGGTAGTTCCTCCCAGCCAAAAGGAAGTTCTCATGGTCAGCTTTGGATTGAGGAGTCAACACATGCACAAAAAACTTCAACCATCTTCAACAGGTATTCCTTCTATGCCCATTACCTTATCTGTTTTGTCAACTTCCTAGAAACGTCTAAGAATCAAGTGAAACAATGGGCTTGCGGCCTTGTTTAGCATTTTAATACATTTTTCCAAAAAGGCAATAATTCTCCAAGTCCACTACCAATCCACATCCCCTCCGCCCTTTTTTTCTACCATGTTTCCTCTCCTAATTAGCTTTGACGGACCCGTAGGTTTTTTCACAACTTTTGTTCACTTTTGTCAAAAGGTAAAATTTTCTAAGTCCTCCGCCACCTTCATTTCGCCTTTGATGTGAATGTGACACATGTCGAACTCGTGATTATCTATGGGCCTTAGGCATTTTCTTTGCACTTTAACTCTTTTTCCAAAATTCTTTAAGGCACAAAAAGACCTGTTGCTTCCCATCCAATCAAAAGAGGACACGTCATCATTTTTTGGGAAAAATTTAGAAATTTTCTCCACCACTTGAATTCGGTAGATTAGCACTTGCGAGGCCATGGGACAATTTAAAATTTTTATCCAAAGTAGATAAAAAGAAAAAGTTCTCAAAATGATCTGCCACTCCTCCTCCAATCAAAACATGCCACGTAAGCAACATTTGAACCAAGAGTAAAGCGAGCCATGGGATCAAATTCACCCTTTTTCCAAAAAAGCAAAAAGTGATAAGTTAAAATAATTTTCCTTTGTCCCTCAAGAAATTAGAACAAGCCACATTTCCAATGAATGTCAAGAAGAAATTGATGGAAAAATGACACTCGTATGATCACAAAACACCAAAATGCTAGGGATGCCTTAGAATTTTATTTTTTTGCTAAGGACGGAAAAATTCTCAAATTAAGCCAATTAAAACATGTTTTTAAAGCATTTTTTATCATGGAATTGGATTTTCAAAGGCATACAAGTGTGAATCAATCAATTTTGAACTTCCACAATCAGAAAAAAAGGATTTGGAAAAATAGGGCACAAAACAAGGCACACATGCAGATTTCTTTCAAATTGGGACAAAACAACAAGTTTATGAGCATTTCAAGGCATTCAACTGGAGGGAAAAGTTGCAGACCACCAATTTAAGAGAAAACATTCCAGAGCATGTAAACCAAAGGAAAATTTAGGGAAAAATGGTGCAATCTCAAAAATGGGACCAACATCACTTCCTTATCGGGATGGGCACTCTCGAAAGTGCCACAAGAACAAAAGAAGCAAAAAAGTGCCAAAAATGACCACCGAGCAATCATGTCAAAATGTAGGGTAGAAAACCAGACCCAATCAAC
This sequence comes from Taxus wallichiana var. yunnanensis, assembly GCA_018340775.1. Classification (NCBI taxonomy): domain Eukaryota; kingdom Viridiplantae; phylum Streptophyta; class Pinopsida; order Cupressales; family Taxaceae; genus Taxus; species Taxus wallichiana. The sequence continues at coordinate 567,508,084 of CM031240.1, forward strand.
AAAAAAATGGTCAAGAACAGGGAAAACCACAAACTGACAAAACAACAAAAAAGTGCCAAAAAAATACTATACACTATACAAGTGGTGTATACCTCAAATTTGGGGATTAATCCAAGAAATGCTTAAGATGTCTACCATTAACAGTAGTTCAAGCAATTCCCCATCTAATTCCTTAAGAAAAAGGTATTCTCACTAATTCGATGTTAATGGAGTAAGGGCCCATCCATACTGCATCAAATTTACCATGTTTACCCTTATCTTCATTTCTTCTATCCCATAACAAAACTAGGTCTCCAATATTGAAGGCCCTAGGAGTGACCTTCTTGTCACAAACAATCTTTTCAACTTCTCTCTAAATCTGACATTCCTTTGGTGAGATGCTCTTCTTTCTTCATCTAGCTCAACAATTTGATTAATCCTTACTTTATATGAAGTGACCTCTTGATCTTCAAGTTGTTGAACAAACTAAAATGAAGACAATTGCAGATGTAAGGGAAGAAGAACTTGAATTCCATACACCAATTCAAATGGGATCTTACCAATAGCTCTTTTGATAGTGATTCTATCAGCCCAAACTACAAATTTCAGTTCTTCACCCCATTTTCTCTTTTTTAAGTCCAAATTTATTCTAATGATCTTCAATAAGTTCTTATTGCTGGACTCATCTTGTCTCTTTCCTTGGGGGTTATAGTTTTAAGCATAAGTCAAATTGATTCTATACTCCTTGCACATTGCCATCAAGAGCTTAGCTCTGAAACACATGGCATTATCAGCTATAATCTTGACTAACACACTAAATCTACATATGATTTGATTCAACAAGAAGTCCATAACAACTTGGTGTGTTGCTTTCTTAGTGGGGATCGCTTCCACCCATTTAGTGAAGTAATCTATGGCAACAAGAATCCACTTATGTCCAGCACTATAAGGGTCTAAAATCTCACCAATGAAGTCCATTCCCCATTGTTTTAAATGGGTTTCAATTGATACATGCTAAAAAGGAAGGGATCTTGAATCTTTCATTATTCTAGAGAAATGCTGACAGCTTTCACACTTTCTAACCAACAGGGTTACATCTTTGAAGAGAGTTGGCCACCAATAACCAGCTCTCAATATTTTATGTGTTATAACCCTTGAAGCAAAGTGTCCTCCATAAACTCCCCGTAAATAAGTAATTATTTTGGGAGCTTCATCTTCAGCCACACATTTCAAGAGGACACCTTCGTGGTTTTTCCAAGTTAGCCAAAAGTCAAGAATGATGTACTTTAGAGAAGCAAAATTCAAGGCTCTTTTCTAATATTTATTTAAATAATCAGGGCAGCATAGGTGTTTGAGGTAAAATATTACATCGTTGTACCACTCAAAACTTACCAATTTCTCAGAACATCTTCCCTCTCTTCTACTTCATTCACTTCTACAGCCTACAAAGTCAAGCTCTCACCATAAGCTTATCCAAGCCCAAACATCTTACCAACTTTGTGGTTTGGATGTCCATGTCATACTCCTATAGTTTTTTCACCCATCTACATCTTTTGCTTGAGATCTCCATCTCTGATAAGATGTCTTTTACCATGGTGTGGGGAACATAAGCAAAAAAAATTGAACTTAAGATATAAGGTCCAAAAGCTTTGTTTCTTTCACCAAGGAAAATGCTTTTTTCCCATGATTATGTAATTTAACTCAGCAGATTGTAAAGCCTTTCTAAAGAAGACAATAGGCCTCTCAGCCCCATCTTCATCCTTTTGTAGCAAAATAGATGCAATAGTATTTTTAGAAGCAAAAGAGAAGATTTAGAAAGGCTTCTTGTAATTTGGGGCTGCCAAAAAATAGGGGCATGCTTCAATGTTTCTTTTATTCCTTTAAAAGCTTGAATGGCTACCTCTTCCCACTTAATGATCTGATCTTTCTTTAACATGCATGTAATAGGAAGAGTCAATTCAGAAAAATTAGACAAAAACCTTGTAATGAAATTGATTTTCCCAAAGAAATATTGGATGCACTTCTTTTTTCTTGGAATTGGAACACTACTAATTGCTTCTACCCTCTTCAGGTCAATCATGACACCAACCTTTGATAAAATATGACCAAGCAACTTGGCCTTTTGTAGTCCAAAATGGAACTTCTTTGGATTCAAAGAGATTCTAAATTATCTACATCTAATCAACATTTTTCCTAGTGTTGCAAGTGATATTTTATACTCCTTGAAAACATAGTCACATCATCCCGATAAACTGCAATGAAGTCATTTATGTAACTAGCAAAAGCAATAGCCATTTCTCTTTGGAAAGTAGCTCCAATATTTATAAGACCAAAAGACATTCTTACATAAACATATGTTCCCAAGGAGTGGTAAAGGTATTTTTAAATCTTTCTCGACTCCTTGACAACAACTTGATTGCAGCCAGATAAACCATCCAAGGTGGACAACAATTCAGATCTAGTCACTAACTATAGCATGTTTTCCATGTTTGGAAAAGGATAATTGTCCTTCAATGAAGCTTTGTTCATATTTCTCAAGTCAACACAAAGTCTGATATCTCCAATCTTCTTTTCTCGACTAGCACAAGGTTTGTAGAATCAAGATGGATACCTTGTGGGCTGAATGATCCCTTCCTCCTTCAATTGATTAAATTCATCTTGCATCTTCATGGAGAGAAGTGGATTAATTGGCCTCTGATTCTATATAAAGGATTGGCATTTGTTTCAAGAGGAATCTCATGCTGAAACAAATCTCTTCTATATGCTTTTAGCTCGAATAAGACCAAGCAAGACAAATCCTAATATTTCTTCAATAGTTAAACATAAGACTACTTTTCTTATTTATTTAGATTGTTGAACAACCCAAATTTCCTTGGTTTATCATTTTTGCACAAGTTATGCTCTTCCACATCCCTTGAGGAAGACATGTTTCTATTGATGATGCCATCAAGCATTATCAAAATTTGACTCAAGTGCAACAAGACCTCTAGGAATGGTGTTAGTTTTCAATTGGATGATATCCTTTCCAAACAAAGTCTCTCTTCCTTCAGTCACACATACCATTGGTTCCCAATCAATATTCTGATATGCAAACTCACCTTGATTTTGCAAGAACCTTTTACTTGAGCATCATCATTAAACACTTGCCAATGCTTGATGTTGTCGTGGGACAACTAGTCTAGTTGACACCTCGATATTGTACTCATAATAAGGTGAAACGTTGTAATTTCCAAATCTTGACCCAAACACGCCAACTTTTCAAGTACAAGCATTGAAACTTCTGTCATGATGCATAATTTTGAAGGAATCAAACATCTCAATTAGATCCCAAACCGCATGCTTGTACTATTTCATCTCGTTGATTTTTTATAGCATACATTTTTCTTATTTATTTGACAACTAGATCTGAATCTCCTTTTGTAGTGATTTCCTTGACACCATACTTCCATGTAATTCTCAGACCCAACGAAAAGGCTTCATATTCAGTAAGTTGTTAGTACATTCAAAATTAAGCTTGAAGGAAAAAACAAACTCCTCCAAGCTAGGAGAAATCAGAATTATACCAACACCATTTCCAAATTTGGAGAAAGCTCCATAAAATAGAAAGGTTGAAGGAGAACCTAACTATTCAAGGAAATTTGACTGATCCATCTTGTTATCTTTTCCATCAGCAAACCCAACAAATTTATCAACATCCACATCAAAGAAACAACACTTCATAGGAAGCATTGTTGGGATTTCTAATAAGGTGCAACATATTCTTCTCTCCATAAAGCTTGACAAGGATTCCTTAAATGGGAATGGTGGGAAAAGACATGTCCATCTCGAACATTCCTACCAACACTTGCAGCCTAATTTCTTGACAAAAGCATACCCCATTTGGCGGGGGTAGTCAACAATTACAACATCAAGTTTCAAATTCTTACCCGGATAGGTTGCAAGTTGTACCACCAAACCCTCCACACAACCAACTACTAGCACTCCTCTTGAGTACATGGAATTACACTTTCCATAGGCTATTTTCACTTTGATATCCAAATCATTCATGAATTTTAGAGGCATGAAATTACATGATGCACTCGGAATCAAACATACAATTATGAAGTAATCTATCCTTTATGATCAAAGTTGTAAAGAATGGATCAACATTCAATTAGGAATCAACCAAGGATGTCCCCAAGTATACCTTAGGTGTTTCTCCAAGCTCATCTAATGTTGGTGATGTTTCAAGGTCTACAACGATTTGAGGAGGAGTTTTAACAATGTTTACATTTCTGCTTGAGTACTCTTTTCTTATTTCAAACCTAGGTACTCAAATGCTCTCTTCTTATGCTTAGAATCCTAAGAAACTCAAAGTGTGGAGTTTAATGGAACCAATTATCTATTGGGTCTATTGGGGGTTGCTTAGTTTAGTGACTAATCTATGGAAATGCAATACAAATCTACATAATTGAAATACAGTTCTACAGAATTCAACTATTCACGATGAAAGGAAACTAACAACTAATCTTCTACTGGAAAATGAAATGCGCACACACTACTTTTAACAAATGAAATTACAACTATATAAATGAAGCTTAGCAGAAAGTGAGATTACTTGTTAACTAGATTTGCATAATGGAAACATCTATTCTAAATGAAAGTGGTAATGAAGAAAACAAATATAGTCAATCAAAGCATGCATGTAAGATTCTCAAACAACAATTGCAGTAAATCCAATCAAAGAACTATATGCGTAAATGAACTCAAAATAACCTCTTATCTCCTTGGTCGAGTGGGCCCTTGCTCTTCCTTGGGATAGAGGGATTAACAACCTTTGATTCTCAAAATGTCATGACTTTCATTAACTCAGAATAAGTTTCATAACATAGACAATAAATAATAATGCCAAAAAAAATGAATGCAGATAATCTATCTCAATATATCAAAAGTAGTTCTCCTATATGTTCTGAAGATGAAGTCTTCATATAGGTACTATTAGTTACAAGGCTCACCATAACAGGTGGCATTAATCACCATCCACCAAATACTAATTAAAATGCATAAATTTCTATGGGTAGTTAGGAACAAGCCCCAAACTAATAGGTCAACTTTGGTGGAAACAGTCTCTACCGCTTGCTCCGAACTCGGGCTCCATAACTACCAGCAACATCCATCATTTCCTACACACATCATCACATTTTATCTCACAAAGATAGTTAGTAGGAGGTTCATGTGATAATCGGTTTTCATAAACTATAGCAAGGAAAATGCATCAAACCTACTAAGATATAACTACACAAAACATCCCCATGTATTAATAAGTCATATCAAAAGAGTATTTTTGGCTTGAAGAAATGATATCAATGAGCCAAACAATGCACTCATCATTTTCCCCCTGACTTTACCTGTTGCATGTCCCTATGCAACTTATCTTCATCCTGCCCACCTACCAAGCTGCTCAGCCATGTCATATTCTTCAAATTGATCAGCATATTGTTTTTGGTGTTCTTACAGCCCTGAGTGTTGGAGGTAACCTCTACCCATGCTTGTGAAACTATCATTTGACTAGGCCACATTGTTCTGCCAGGTAGTGAGAGGGCTCAAAAGGAGTGGTGGATGTACTTGGAGGCCTACCCATTCATCATTGTACTATTGGCTGGTTTTCTCTGTGGTCTGTCTTATAATGGTGATGAGGGCATCACCCCTGCGCATGCTCCAACTCAAGTTTTGGGGAGAGAGAACCTCCTTGCATTTCAAGGGTAGACTCAGAGTATCCCACCTCCTATCACATGCCTACCAAGCTGTCCCAAAGTTCTCTTGACTGTAATTTTCAAAATCCATGACACATTGAAGTAAAATCAGGAAGTGTTTACCCCGACTCCTGCCTAATAGTAAAGTGAGTGAAAGTTTTTTCTCAGAGCTACATCAGTGTGATGAGTTGGATGGATGTGGAACCCAATGGACTGAGTGGTGTGATTGAAAATATCTATTTGCTGACCCCAGATGATCTGATTTCATAGTGTAGACTGAAAGGCCTTGATTTGGAAATCACCCACAAATAAATTGATTAAGAAATCAGGCACATTTGTAACTATCATGTTATGAAGGTAGAATTCACAAAGAAAATTTTGATCTCAGGAGTACTTGCACTTATAAACTGATAAGAAACTAGTGCCATTGGGAATTTCATGAGGAGCTTGACAACACAATTGGAACAACTGCCAGGAATAAAATTGTTCTTGAATGAACATGCTATAGACCGGAGAGGGTTTTCTACAGGATAGAAGCTTGAGGGCCAAAGGATAGACAAAGTCTAAAATAGATGTCACTTTTTTCTTTTCCTCTTGTATAGATTCCATTTCCCTTTTCAATTTCTGATTTTCCTTCCTCAATTCTCTTTCCTAAAGGGATAACTGATGGAATCTATCCAAGATGTTAAGACTCTTATCGCGCTTGACGCTTCAAACTACTTACTTCAAGTTGTAGGGTAGTGATTTCCCAAACCTTCTCTACTATTTGTTGTGTAAATTCAGTTTGCAGTAAAAGGTTTGTTTCTTCCATACCTCACAATTGAGCTTTCAGTAGTAGTGATTTCCTCCAAATAGTTGCGAGAAGATGTAGCCTGGGTGCCAAGCACTTCGGGAACCACAGGGTGAATTTCATAGATGCAGGAATAGTAGGTGTCGGAATGGCCAGGTGATCCTCCTCATGTTGTTCTTCCCGAATGGGGGTGGTATCATCAGAAAAGTCTCTGATCGGGAACCGCTAAACTTCAACAATGAACTGAGCCATCGAGGCCATAGGTGCATGGAAGAAGATGGAGCCAAGGTGCACTTGCCTTTTGAGCTGAAATGGAAGGGGATGGACCCTCGGGAGTGCCAAATGTGTCTCACATGCTCGGGGACACCAACTACCTCTATTTGGTTGCGTGAAGGGCAAGGGCCCGGTGCAAGGGTAGACCGGGGTGTAGAAAAGAGACCGATTTCAATTGCTTTGGTCTGACCCTTCTCCCACAACAAGTCCCTCGAGCCTCCGCTTTGGTCTAAAGAAGACCTGATGTGAGCATAACAAATGAATCAACCCCGGGTGTTTAATGATAGACTTTCCTCCACCGACCGGTACTTCTAGAAAACTTTAATAATGGAGTCCATGAGGTATTCAGGTAGATTTACCTAGAGGGCCTAGTTGACACATCCCTTCTTAAGGTGAATTAGCATTTTAAGTGCATCACCACCCAAAACAGAGGCCTGACCATCACATATGAAATACCGGTTGACCCACTTCGCTATTTCACTCTAGATTCTAGGTAGACTCACCCACCTAACACCCTTCTGGATACCCAAGGGGGTCAGGATGACTTCAGGGAATGCTTCCCCTTCATCATGAAATAGAGCAAGCAGTAGGATTTGTAGAGGAGCATTTTCATGACCTTCAAACCAAAGTCTGGCAGGCCGGATAGGTCAGAAATGACCTGACTGGTAATCTCAACCCGTCTTCCACCGACTTGTGAACAGGTGGACTCAAAATTGTCCAGAATTCCTCCACAATGCCTTCATCAAAACCCTCAATTGGTGAATGAAATCCAGCCATCCAAAATCATGAAATACTTGTGAAAGCATGGCATTCTAGAGTAAGGCATCCAGTGAGTCAAGCTCTGATTTCTTTCGTTGTCCCATGTTGAAGCCGAAGGTGAGTAATACTAGGTAGCAGAAAGAGCCAGAACAAAGCATGCCCCCACTCCCTATTTAGTGACTGATAGAACTAATCATGCTTGATGCACATACAACAATGGTAAGAAGTAGTTGTAGAAGCATTAAATTTCAAATTACACCATATCCCTTGGATGACGCAAAATCGAGCGAAGGTGGTGGCGGAAAAATAGTAAATGAGACCAGCCATCCATGTGAATTTAAGATATTTGAGGTGGCACATATCCCACTGTTGAGGAGCGAGCGCCACCCATCCTAACTTGAAGAATGTGACACATTCAAGGCATGTGGTGATTATGAGACATTACCCCTTTTATGCCATCATCCACAGAACCGGATTTGGAAAGAGATCCAAAATAAATATAGTGATCATTTCATGATGGCGTAATGATGACAAATGCACACATGGGGAAATGTTTTGCATGGAAATATCATTAGCAAGTTAGGATGCACTTACCCATGCCACGTTTAGTCGGCCGATATCCATAGATTCCTACGCCTTGTAGTTCGAGATGAAGCGTGATTAGTGGCTGTAAATAATGAAAATTCCTACATTTATTGAAAAACAACAACAAGAAAAACTACTAACTAAGGGAAGAAGATCGAATGCAGGATCATCTTCCTTTATTGAATTTGCAAGATATTGATTACTCCATGTTCGAGGGGCAAAGAGCCTCCTCAGCATGCATGTCCATGCGTAACAAAATGTCATCGGTGAAAGTCTTCTTATCCAGTGGTTGGTGATAAATCCGAGCCTATGTCCATTCACCAGAAGAGTCCATTTTGTCTCCATCAATAGGTAACACCGAATAGAGCCATTATCAAACACTTGATTTACCTGATAAGGACCCAACCAACGTGTACATGCAACTTTCCTTTAAACTGCTGATAGTGGGAATCAAAGAGTAAAACCCACTGTCCCTCATGAAATGTCCTTTTTTATATGAGCATCATGCCAGTTTTTCACTGATGTTGTAGAATTTCTTTCTCTCTTATGCCCTCCATCCACATTTCATCTAATTCATTCAATTTCATAAGCACTCATTCATTTGTGTGCTTCATCCAAATCGATCCCAACTTCCAACGTTGTTCACAGTAGTGCACAATTCAACTCAACAGAAATAAAGTGGCTTCTTCCCAAATACCATCTCATAGGGAGAAAAACCAGTAGTTGTTTTCCAGTCGTGTTGTTGTAGGCCCGAGACGCCTCAGGGAAGCTTTGGTACCCAATTCTTTCTATCGGCATTGACCACCTTAGTTAGAATATTCTCGAGTTCTCGATTGGTTACCTCCACTTGCCCATTGGATTGGGGGTGATAGGGTGATGATTTCTGGTGCCTAATTCTATAGATTTCCAAGAAAGCTTCAATCATATTTGAAACAAATTGAGGACCTTGATCAGATACAATGGCCCTTGGTGCTCCAAATCGCAACAATATCCGATTGTACAAAAATCAGCAACAACATCCTCATTGGCAGATGCCAATGCTTGAACTTCAGCCCATTTAGTGACGTAGTCCATACCAAGAGATACTCCTTCCCAAAGATGGAGGATCAAATGGTCCAACAAAGTCAATCCCCCATTTCTCAAATGGTCCTAAAACCAACTAGAGGATTAAGAGGCATTTCCATTGAAAGTGTGGGTTTTCCCATTCATTGGCATGCATCACACTACCACACATACTTTTTGACAGCCCTATGGAGGGAAGGCCAATAGTACCCTACTCCAAGGATCTTGTGAATTGTTCATTTTATTGAATAATGTCCACCTCCTGGCTCATCATGACAAGCTCGCAGTATATGTCATGTACCTCATCCTCCCGAACACACCTATACGAAGAACCATGTCAGGACAACATTTAAATAAGAATCCATTTACACCATTTATATGTTGCACTATTTTTAACCAATCACCTTCTTTCCTTATGAGTAAAATAGGTAGGAAACTTCCCTGTTGTTAAATAATTCACAAGATCAGCAAACCAAGGAGTCTTAGTCGAGATAGCAAACAAGTGTTCATCGGGAAATTGATCCTGGACTACTTCATCATCACCTGAAACATTTAATCTAGAAAGGAAATCAGCAACAACGTTAAATTTCCTAGGCTTATCTATAATGGTGAGATTGAATTCCTACAACAAGAGTAACCAACGAATAAGCCTTCCACCAACCACTAGGTTTATTCATCAAATATCGAATGGCAGAGTGGTCAGTGTAAACAAAATTTTATATCCAGTGATGTAATGATGAAATTTATTCAAAGCATAGACAACAACCAAGAATTATTTTTCCGTAGTAGTGTAATTCCTTTCCGTAGGAGTCAGGTTTTTGCTGATAAAATAAATTGCATACATATGATCTTCTGAGTCTTTTTGCCCAAGGACAACGCCCATGGCTATATTAGAAGCATCAGTGTGGATATGGAAAGGTTGTCCCCAGTCAGGCCATGTAAGATAGGGGCCATGGTCATCTTTTCTTTGATAGAATCAAATGCCTGTTGACACTGAGGAGACCATTCAAAAACACAATCTTTGGTTAGCAGTGAGAACATAGGTGCAACAATTTTGCTAAAATCTTTTATGAATCGGTGGTAATAACCTGCATGACCAAGGAAACTTTTGATGTCAGTCTTGATTAGCTGGTGTAGGTAATTGGGTGATGACTGATATCTTTTTGGGGTCCACCTGTATACCTTGGGCTGAAACATGGTGACCTAAGACAATTCCTTGATCAACCATCATTAGACATTTTTCATGACTCAGGGATAGTTGGTGTTGTTCACATCGACTGAGTACTTTCTCTAGGTTACTCAAAGATTCTTCAAAGTGGATCCATGGATAGTGAAATCATCCATGTAAACCTCAACACAATCATTAGCAAGATCTACAAAAATGGCCAAGACTTCCCTCTGAAATGTAGCAGGGGCATTACAAAGCCCAAAAGGTAAGACTCGGTAAGAAAATGTACCCCAAGGGCACGTAAAAGTAGTCTTATCTTGATCAACAGGGGCAATACTAATTTGATTATACCCACTAAACCCATCCAAGAAAGAAAAATATTTCTTACCAACCAAATTGTCCAGAACTTGGTCAATGAAAGGCAGGGGAAAATAATCCTTCTTGTGGCTTTGTTAAGTTCCCTGTAATCAACACATATTCACCACTTACCATTTTTCTTGGGAACAATAACTAATGGGGAAACCCACTAACTATCAGATATAGGATAGATGAAACCTACCTTTAGGAGTTTTTCTATCTCACTTTTGACTATGTCTCTCAATGCTTGGATTGATTCTTCATTGTGGCTGCCTTATAGGTTTGATGTCATCAGTGTAAATATGATGTGTACAGATGCTAGGATGAATTCCCTTCATATCAGTGTAATCCCAAGAAAAAGCATGGGAGTGTTTCTTCAGAACCTCAAGCACCCTAGCTTCTTGATTGACCTCCAAATCATTACCTATGGTCATCTCTCTTCCCATACTGACAAGCACCTACTTGGTATCATTCACAAGAGCAAGCTCTGTACTAGTGATAAAAGAATTCAATGGGAAAACATGGGGCTGAAGCATGTGCAGGATGGGTATGTTGTCAAAAGACAGAATCTTAGTTAAAGGACAATAGAAATCAGGAACTAAATATTCAAAATTATAAGCATAGAGTTTCCTACCAGACTCAAGAGGTAGTGCCTACCAGAGAAATAGCAGAGGATATGTCTAATGCCGGAGTTCCAGATTCCATAGCAATAGTGCTGATTTCCATAGTCATAGGGTCCTTAGAATCAGTCAATGTATATGACTCCACAACTTCCACCATATGGTTGTGTACTATAATAGTGGCTAGAAAAGAAGAACTCAAAGAGTTAGTATCCAAAGAATCCACCCATACCTGGTCACAATTGTTCACATAAGGTCAGGGGGAGGGTATAATGAAATGTGTTTGGATTTCTACCCATTTAGAATTGTCATGTTGCCTGACCTACAGTCGATGTATGTAGCAACCGTAGCCAACCAGGGCCTTCCCAAGATGACTGGATATCCCAACTTCCGAGCTTTAGGCTACAAAACCATGAAATCAACTGGGTACTCCCATGATTCAATAGTGACCATTATATCTTCAACCACACCATCAGGTACAACAATGGATTGATCTCTAACTAACTACAACAATGTTGGTAGGTTGAAGTCCTGTTAAGGATAGCAGATTAAACATTTCTGTTGTGATGACATTAATGGCAGCACCAAGATCCACCAAAATGTTAGATATTGACTGGTTGTTTATACAAATAGTAATGACAGGACTCCCAGGATCCCCATATTTTGGTGAGATAAGGGTGCCAACAACTAAATCAGCCAAATTCCCTTCGACCCTGACAGTCTTTGGGTACTTCTTTTTCCTTCCCGGTGTTTTTATACACTCATTTCTAATGGTTTGGTTTAGTTCAGGGATGTCCCTTATTGCTCATAGAAGTGGGACCTCAATATGTACTTTTTTAATTCCTGAACTAGCTTTGTTTCATCTGCAGTTCGAATGTCCTGTAATCACTCAGGAAAAGGGGTTGTATTTTGTTTGAGTATTTGATCATCCGGTGTATCTGGTATTGGTGAAGGACCAATATTATCCTCAAGGGTTTCTTCTTTATCGGCATCAACAGGTAGTTCTATGATAACAACAGGAGGATTCAATATTTTTCCAGATCGTAGGTGTAAATTACCAATAGTATTAACCTGCATGGTGTTACCTGGGTCTGTGTCATCAATTGAAGTTGTCTGTTGATTTTTAGGATTGGATACTTGGCTGAGCCGAAGTTGTGTTTGTGTTGCTTGTCCTTGATGTTGGTAGGCTTGAGGTGGAGGCATTAAAGCTTGTTGTGGTTGCTGGAATCTATGCGTTGGTGATTACCATTTTTGGTGGTGCCCCAGGACTGATTTTGGCTAAAATTTGGTTGAGGACCCCACTTGCTTGGTTGTGCCAAGGATTGGCTGTGGGTGGTGGTGCCCAACCTGGCTGAGTGTAGGGATTTTTCCAGGGTGGTGGATATGGATAAGTCATCCAGTTTGAGTTTTCCCACTCAGGTTGTCCCCAAGAAGACTGAGAGGCTTGATTCGGCCATGACATCCTCCAGGGATTCTGAGCCGGCCTAGATGGGAACCCAACCTTGATTGTTTGGTCTTTGGACAAAGTTTAATTCAACACTTGTTTGAGAGATAGCATTCAAACCTCCCTTTAACTATGGTAAGAATGTGCAATGCTTAGTGTCGTGGTCAGTAACTTCACAAATTAAGCACATGTCTGTGACATCCAAAGGACATTCTCTCAAGGGGTGTCTCTTCCACACTTAGGGCAAATATATGTCCAATGGTTCTTTGGTAGGGCTGGTTTTTGCCTTGAGTCCATCTATGGTTGATGTTAATTACAGTAGAATGTCCATTTTCATGTTGGCCATTTCTTCCAGAAGTTCAGAGGTACCCAAGGAAGACTTGGATGTTTGTTTTTTCATATTCCTCCACGTGTTCTAGAGTATCTTCTACATAGCTCAGTGATTTGGTCCATGGTGAGTTTATGCACGTCTCCTCCTCCCATGAGATGGAGGGAATCCTTGGTTTCCTCATCCAGTCCTTTAAGAAAGACTGTCTTAGTGATGTCTGCATGTAACTCATACCCACTGTGTTTGTGGAGAAAGAGGAATCTGTCCAGATAATCCTCTAGATTCTCATCTTCCTTTTTCCATATTTGGAAGAACTCTTCCTTCCTATCCCTTCCCCTACAATAGTCTTGGTATTTATCCAGGAAGGTTGTTTCCATGGCTTCCCAGGAATTAATGGAGTTAGATGGTAACCCCATAAACCATCTCATAGTAGAATCTTTGAGAGTGGAAGGAAACAGTTTGAGTTTTTGATTGTCAGTTCGGTAATCATATGTCTGGCACAGATTTTAAATTCAAATAGAAACTGATCAGGGTCTTCTTTGGTCATACCTCAAAAGATGGGGAGGATGGATGGTGAGATGTTTTTCATAGGTGCATCCTCATCCGCATCGAGGACAATGGGATACGTAAAGGTTCACCCTAAAGGTTGGTCTCCAGGATTCCCAAGGTCCCCCATTGCCGAGTGTGTGAAGAGGATACAAAATGCTCAGAAGAGGTTCTAGGCATTGAGTTAGAATCTATATCACTCTCAGTGTTTCTTCCTTGTAAATTGTTTAGAGAGATGTGTGGAATATTATGTGCTATAAATCTCCCTTGGTTGTCTCGCGACCTATGCATCAAGGTTGGTTGTTTTAAAATGAGGTCCAAGACAACTACTGGTTTCCTATATGAACTCCATTAACACCCATAGCATATGGAATAAAAATGATGGTGCTTATGGTTATTCCCCAGAAATGGTGCCAAAAATGATGGGTCATTGTATTGCTCCAATCATTTAACTGACATAATCTCTTGTCAGTGTCATTCTAAACTAGGGTTGTGTCCTAGGCAGTATGCAATGGAGTTTAATGGAACCAGTTATCTATTGGGTCTGTTGGGGGTTGCTTAGTTTAGTGACTAATCTACAGAAATGCAATACAAATCTATAGAATTGAAATACAATTCTATAGAATTCAACTATTCACGATGAAAGGAAACTAACAACTAATCTTCTGTTGGAAAATGAAATGCACACACACTACTTTTAACAAATGAAATTACAACTATATAAATGAAGCTTAGCAGAAAGTGAGATTACTTGTTAACCAGATTTGCATAATGGAAACATCTATTCTAAATGAAAGTGGTAATGAAGAAAACAAATATAGTCAATCAAAGCATGCATGTAAGATTCTCAAACAACAATTGTAGTAAATCCAATCAAAGAACTATATGCGTAAATGAACTCAAAATAACCTCTTATCTCCTTGGTCGAGTGGGCCCTTGCTCTTCCTTGGGATAGAGGGATTAACAACCTTTGATTCTCAAAATGTCGTGACTTTCATTAACTCAATAAGTTTCATAACATAGACAGTAAAATAATAATGCCAAAAACCGAATGCAGATAATCTATCTCAATATATCAAAAAGTAGTTCTCCTATATGTTCTAAAGATGAAGTCTTCATATAGGTATTGTTAGTTACAAGGCTCACCATAATAGGTGGCATTAATCACCATCCACCAAATACTAATTAAAACACATAAATTTCTACGGGCAGTTAGGAACAAGCCCCAAACTAATAGGTCAACTTTGGTGGAAACAGTCTCCTACCACTTGCTCCAAACTCGGGCTCCATAACTACCAACAACATCCATCATTTCCTACACACATCATCACGTTTTATCTCACAAAGACAGTTAGTAGGAGGTTCATGTGATAATCGGTTTTCATAAACTATAGCAAGGAAAATGCATCAAACCTACTAAGATATAACTACACAAAACATCCCCATGTATTAATAAGTCATATCAAAAGAGTATTTTCAGCTTGAAGAAATGATATCAATGAGGAACTTTGGCAATCTATTCCTTACATCTTGTGGGACAACATTTGGGTAACCATCTATTCCTCTAAAGTTTATAAGACCAAAGGTGTTAACAAAAATGGAGTTCTAGGCTAAGCCATATTGTGTTCGGTGGTGATCTTGGAGGAGAAAAAAATGATGAGTGATAGGTCTCTGGGGACTATAAATGTAATCTTCAAAATGGATATCCCCTATAGGATCAGCTTCTTGATAAAATCTAGCAGATTTGGAAAAAACAGGGTAGAATGAGGAGTAATATTTTCAAAGACAAATGAAGGTCCCTCTCCAAATGGAGAATGCAAATTTTCAAGAGGACTATCTGATTCAGATCTATTTGAAGAAGAACTGCAGTCCTCAATGATAGGTTGATTAATCTCAAGTTCAACCAAGGGAACCTCCTTCCTTGAGCTCTGCTCTCCAACCACCTTCTAAACTCTTCTCCCTTCTAACTCTGAGTTCCTTGAATCTAAAAACAACTTCTTAGCAGAGTCTCTAATGTAGAGAGATCTTCTTCCTTCTAGTTTTGCAGAGATTAACAAAACAAAAATAACTGAAACAAAGCTAAGACAACTGTACTTATCAAGATCAAATCAGCATGGAGTCACCACTAAGGATTCTCACCCTAGTTGTGCAAATGAACTAAAATACTCTATCAAATGCCTATCAAAACTGAAAATATTGCAAAACTTTATAGATCAGACCTTCCTTTTTCTTGAATTTATCAATCACAAATGTAAATGAAGTGCAACAAATGCTAGAAATTGATAAAATTATAGACAAAGCTTTAAACCTTTGCATACACCTTGCAAATTTGAGTATAGAATGATTCTTTAACAATATATTTGTAGATAGAACTTACAAGAGAAATTACGATGGTTTGATATGCATTAAAATATTTCAAATATGTATGAACATGTATCAAATTGAACTAAGTCCCCAGCAGAAGCGAGCATACCACTTGTGTTGGTACCCAAATTTGTTCTCCTTTTCAGTCTGAGTACCATCAAAGATATGGCATGAAGCTTGTAGACAGATGGATCATGGTGTATGTCATTTTGTAGTTGAGGATATGATCTTACTAGCACTCATATTTGTGGAGAGATGGATAGCACTCAAATAGGACTTGATCTTGTCCTAACTGTTTTAGGTTGTGCCTTTCAACCAAGGTAAAAGAACCTATTTTATAACCCTAAAATGGTGAAGGAGATGAAGATATCCCTCAATTTGTGTAAATAGTATGAAGGGGCCTTGGGAAAATATGATCAACACTCCAAATATGACTTTCACAAGTTGTCACTTCCAGATTATGGAGATAATTTCAATGCAAGGAAAGGGTTACTAAAGACATTTGGAATCTTGATTTGTTCTCGCATACTTTAACAAATGGATTTTGATTTTTGTGGGTATATAGGTCAAAACAGTGTAAGACAGGGTAGGATTAGTTGTTTTGAATGATTTTTGGTGGCATGTTAGATAAGACAAACCAAGACCTGCTAGATTCTTTTAGGATTTCAGAAAAATATGGAGAAACTTAACATCGAAAGTATCAAAATGGTTAAGCATTCCTTCAACCAAGATTTGTGCATCAAATGGAGGCCAAGATCTGCACTTTTCCACACAATATTTGATCATATATCATAAAATATTGAGTTAGAATGAACCAATGAATAATTTAACAATCACTATTTGATCATGAACTAAGGTGCACGTAAAGGTTTACAAACAATCTCTCAAATCAAGGAACGTAAAGTGATTTTAAATTTGTTTATCTCTTTATCGGATAAAAGCTATTTTGAATGTGAGATTGTAAATGCCACTAAACTATCACAAGAGTGAGATCATGCTTGATAAAGAGAGACCTTAAACACAAGACTACAATAGGAAATAAGAAACAAAAATTGAAAAGCATTCTGAAATGTAAGCATTCACAAGTTTTGTTCAAACAGATAACACACAATAACTCAAATTTGATCGATTTATCACCGGGGAATGTTTTGAAAACAATCTCAGAGCTTGTTAATGGCTATACATATTCAACCAACTTAACATGATTTGAAATTTGATACGAGAGAGTTATATGAGTTTCTCGGATGGTCACTCGAGAGAATGGGCTTCTTCCTAGATTTAACCATCAAATTTTTAGTTTTCCGGCTTCTTTTAACTCTTCCAACCCTTTGCATGACAAAGTCATACAATATATAGCATTCAATCTCTTTTGAGCCTTCTTTCCCAAGCAAAGAATATGCCAAAGGATCAAATTTGTTACAAAAATTTGTCATGATTCACAGACAAGGACGTTTAGTAGAACACATCCAAAAAGTTTCCAGCTATCTCAAAAAGTGGTGAATCATTGCAAAATTCCCATTATTATCCATTGTGGAGGCACATTTTCCATCTTTAAAGCATGTTGACCCCCTTCCTTTCATTATTTCATGCTTATCCCTCCAAAATTCAACTCTGCAACTTCTAGATTTGATATTTTATGTTTCTAGACGGTTAGGGAAAATTTTGTTTCAAAAACATCTCTGATCTTCAAACTGAGCCTCAAATCTGATTGCATTGGTCCTTGCAGGCACAAATGACACAAATTTGTCAAAAATTTGATGAAAATTGATGCAAAAACACATCTCCAAACTTCCTGGAGTGTTCTAGGGCAAAAAATGGCGGTAGAGTAAAAACAATTCACAGCTACCATTGATTTGACTTTTATCTTTTAATCTACACCCTCCATGTGGAGAAAAACCATTGGAGATAGGATTTGGAGGCACTTTTTCCACTTTGCACTTTTTATAAGAAATGGCCATGTGGCGAGATTTGATTCAGCATGGGCATGGGTTTCACATTTTTAGCTCTTTGACCCTTTTATTCTAAGTGGCCACGTGGCACCATTCCATTGGATGCAGACCTAGGAGCTTCATTTTACCTTTTAAACTTTTCGGAAAAAATGGAAAATTTTGATATTTTTCCCCGCACCTCCACCTCATGAAAATGGGCCTGACATGTGTCCCAAAGTGGGCCCCATTGGAAATGTGGACAGATTCTACACATTTCCATATTTTTTAGAAAAAAAAAAAATTTCCAACTTATCTCTGCAGGCCCGCACCTCTGATTCTATCCTAGACAAGTGTCGGTCATTGATTGGTTACGGGCTTGTGTTCCTCCTTTTGATTTCTTACCTTTATAGGATGAAAACTAAATTTCCCACAAATACCTAACACTCTAGAATCCCTTCTTTTGATTTGAGCCATACATGTGGCTTAATCATGACTGTTGATGGAGTTGCGGCCTCATTTTGTAATTTTAACCCTTTATGCCAAAATAGGAAAAAATCTCAATTTTCCCCGAGGCCCAAAAGTTCGGCCTCGACCTTGCCACATGTCTCTCTATGATTCACTATGGAGACACACTTCAAATTATCACTTTAACTCATTTTTCCAAAAAGGCAACATTTCCTTTTTTCCTTTGATGTGCCGTCCTGACTGCGCGAGCCTTTAATTTTCTTCTTTATCGTGGTTGTGCCTTTTCTATTAATACTTTAACACTTTTTAGGAAAAAGGTTAAAAGTATAAAAATTTCCCAAATATCCACCACTCGCCTTACTTTTCAAAACAAAAAGACCAAGGCATTAATTTACTCTAGCGGGCTTGCACCTTGTTTTGCATTTTAGTACATTTTGCCAAAAAAGGAAAACAATTTCCAATTCCACTACCAATTTGCATCCCCTCTACCCCTTTTCTTGCCACATGTCCTCTCCTAATTGGCCCAATGGACCCACAGCTTTTTTCAAAACTTTTGTTCCCTTTTGTCAAAAGGCAAAAAAATTCTAAGTCCTCTGCCGCCTTCATTTTCTCCTTTGATGTGAACATGACACATGTCCAAATGTGATTTGTTGTGGGCCTTAGGAATTTTCTTTGCACTTTAACTCTTTTTCCAAAATTCCTTAAGGCACAAAAAGACCCACTACTTTCCATCCAATCAAAAGAGGAGATGTCAGCAATTTTAGGAAAAATTT
This sequence comes from Taxus wallichiana var. yunnanensis, assembly GCA_018340775.1. Lineage (NCBI taxonomy): Eukaryota > Viridiplantae > Streptophyta > Pinopsida > Cupressales > Taxaceae > Taxus > Taxus wallichiana. The sequence goes on from CM031240.1 coordinate 567,527,257, forward strand.
AGAAATTTTCTCCACTGCTTGAATTCAGCATTAGCACTTGGTGGGGCCATGGGGAAATTTGAAACTTTTAGCCAAAGTGTATAAAAAATAACAAGTTCTCAAAATGATCTGCCACTCCTCCTCCAATCATAACACACCACATAAGCAACATTTGAACCATTCAGAGTAAAGTGGAGCCATGAGACCAAATTCACCCTTTTGTCAAAAAATCAAAAAGTGATAAATTAAAACAATTTTCCATCATCGCTAGGGAAATTAGAACAAGCCACATTACCGATGAATGATGAATAAGAAATTGACAGGAATATGATGCCCGTCTGACCATCAAAACACTAAAAATGCTAGGGTTTCCCAAGAATTCAATTTTTTTGCTAAGGATGGAAAATTTCTCGAAATTGAACGAACTGAAACATGTTTTCAAAGCATTTTTTTATCATGGAATTGGATTTTCAAATTCATACAAGTGTGAATTGATCAATTTTAAACTTCCATGATTGGGCAAAAAAGGAAAAATGGAAAAGGCTCACAGATTTGGAAAAAATAGGGCACAAAACAGGGCACACATGCAAACTTCTTTCAAATCGGGACAAAACCACAAGTTTATGAGCATTTCAAGGCATTCAATCTGGAGGGAAAAGTTGCAGACCACCAATTTAAGAGAAAAAATGTTCTATAGCATGCAAACCAAAGGAAAATTTAGGGAAAAATAGTGCAAGCTCAAAAATGGCACCAACACTACCCAACCGGATCTTCCTTGGTTTCTCCTTTGTTCCCAAATCATGTTATTCAACATCCCTAGATGCAAACATGTTTCTATTGACTATATAATCAACACTTTATTAAAATTTGACTCTAGGGCAACCAATCCTCTAGGGATGGTGTTTGTTTTTAATTTGATGATATCCTTACCAAACAAGGTTTCTTTTCCATCAACTGCACATACTAATGATTCAAAATCAATAAGATGATTGGAAAACTCACCTTGATTATTATGCAAGAATCTCTAAACCTGAGCATCATCATTAAATACTTGTCAATGCTTCACATTATCAGTCTTGATGGACTAATGAGTATCTAAATATCATACTCACAATAAGGGGAAACAATATAATTGCCAAATCTTGCTCCCAACACTTTGCTAGCTTGTCTAAAAAGCGTGTTGAGACTCCTATCATGATGCACAATGTTAAAGGAATCAAACATCCGAATCAGATCCCAAATTGTATGTTTATACTATTTCATTCACTCGATTCTTTATAACATAGAGTTCTCTTATTTTCTTGACAACTAGTTTTGAATCTCCTTTAGCAATGATGTCTTTCACTCCATACTTCCAAGAAATCCTTAAAGCTAATAACAATGCTTCATACTCTGTAATGTTACTAGTACACTCAAAATTAAGTCTAAAAGAAAATACAAACTCTTCCATGCTTGGAGAAGTTAGGACTATACTAGCACCATTCCAAAATTTGGAGCAAGCTCCATAAAAAATAAGGTTCATAGAGAACCTACTACCTCAAGGAAATTTGACTGATCCATCTTGTTTTCTTTACCATCAGCAAATCCAATAAAATTTTCAGCATCAACATCAGCAAACAACACTTCATAGGAAGCATTGTTGGGATCTTCAATCAGATGCAACATCTTCTTCTCCCCATACAACTTGACAAGGCTGCCCTCAATTGGAATAGTAGCATAGGACATATCCATCTGAACGCTTCCACCAACACTTGCAGCCCACTTTCTTGATAGCAACATGCCCCACTTGGCTGGGCAATCAACAATGACCACATCAAGTTTCAAATTCTTTCCTAGATAAGATGCAAGCTGCACCACCAAGCCCTTTACACACCCAACAACAGGCACTTCTCTAGAGTCCATGATAGTACATCTTCCATATGCTTTTGTCACTTTGATATCCAACTCATTCATGACCTCAAGAGGCATGACATTGCATGATGCACCAGAGTCAAACATACAATTATGAAGCAGTCTATCCTTAATGATCAAAGTGGTGAAGAATGGATCAACGTTCAATTGAGATTCAACAAGAGATGTTCCCAAGTATACCTCAGGTGCTTCTCCAAGATCCTCTAATGTTGGTGGTGTTCCTGAGTCTACAATGATTGGAGGAGTCTCCACAATGTTTACATTTCTGCCTAGGGTACTTTTCTCTTCCTTCAACCCCAAGTATTCAAATGCTCTCTTATTTTGCTCAGGAATCCTAAGAAAATCAATGACTGGAACACTCACTTTGATTTGGCTCAATTACTTGGGCTATGTCATCTAGAATTTTTTTGGCAAGGCAGCAATGGAAAGGGGTTTTAATGACTCATCAGGTGGCATGGGGTTCTTAACATCTTGGGAATGAGGAGCAGCATTAGTTTTTTTGGACAACAAGGATTTTGGAAAATGTATCTTTCCTAGGATCCTTCTTGGGAATGCTTGTAAGAAAGGGAGTTTTAGGTTTCACTTGAGGTCTAGCTCCTTTAATAAATTTTCTCCTAGTGTTATAGTCTTTTTCTTGAGCTACAAAACACTCATAAACAATTTCCTATCCTCCTCTGAAGGGATACCCCCATCATACTTCTTAATCATCAAATATCTCAAATACTCAAAGTCATTATTAGGTATTTCAAAATCTTGCACTACATCTACTTCATAAGTATGAGAAGGAGGAAGAAGTGGTACCCAGTTGATGCAATCCCAAAAGGTTGCAGCAGTCCTTGCACTTATTACCTCATTTGATGTTGCTCCTTCTTGTGAACTTGAATAATAGCCCACCATGTAGATATCATCATCGATACCTTATTCATTATCAACTTCATCAACTTACTAGTCCACTTCACATGGAGGATGGGGCAAAAACATTTATCACACTAATCGATTTCAACAACCTCCTCAATAGCAACAATCCGGTAGTTAGGGGATCGGTACCATTCTACCCTCGTGTTTGAGGATGTCTGTTCGCAGACCCCATGGGTCCTTTCCCTCTGTCATCTTCCCTTTGATCACCTCTAGGATGATTGGAAAATCTATCATGATTTTGTGCTCTTTGTTGACCTTGTGAACCTTTTCCAATCCCCTTTTCTATTTGGGATAATTTGTATGATATTTCTTTGACAACACCTACAAAAAGTTTTCACAACCTCCTCCAAATCAGCACCCTTGCTAGCTTGAGGTTTCTCTGGATTTATCAACTTTACACCCTCTCTCTTGGGAGGTTTCCCAACTGCTTTGATATTGTTTTCAATTTGCAAGGCCATGGTGAAGGCTTGCCTTAAATTAGTAGGGTTCTTATCCCTCAAATAGTATGCAACCTTCTTATCAAATGCATCTGAATATTTGATTAAGCATGACTCATCACATGGCCTTAGATTGATAGGAAATCTCCTCAAAGTTTTGTTAAACCTTGTGTTAAAGTCATGAACTGATTCATTTGGGTTCTTTTTAATGTTTTCAAACTCAGACAAGAGAAATCTAGGATCAGTCTTGTCACCATATTGCAACCTAAATGCATTTTTCATTTCAGCCCATGAGTCAATAGAGTTGTCAGGCAAAGCCTTGTACCAATCTCTAGCATCTTCTTCTAATGTGTGGATGAACAATTTGATGTATACATCCTCAAACTCTATTTCAAAATCCTCCATCATATTAATGAAGAATTTTAGGTGTTGATCACTTGTTATAGCATTGTTACCTTGGAACTTAGGTAATCTATTCTTTACATCTTGTGGGATGGCATTTGGATAACCATCCATTCCTCTAAAGTTTATAGGACCAAAGGTGTTAACAACAAATGGATGTCAGGTGAGACTGAGCCATATTGTTTTGAGGTGGTGAGTTTGGAGGAGAAAAAAAAATGATGAGGAGTGAGAGGTCTTTGGGGAATAGAAATGTAATCTTCAAAATGGATATCCCTTATAGGATCAACTTCTGGGCCAACCTTGGAAGATTTGGAAAATACTTGGGTAGAATTAGGAGCAATCCTTTAGAATACAAATGAAGGTCCTTCTCCATATGGAGAATGCAAATATATAAGAGGACTACCTAATTCACATTTACTTGAGGGGGAACCAAGTCCTCAATGACAGGATGATCAATTTCAAGTTTAATAATGGGGACCTCGATCTCTAACAACTTTCCAAAATCTTCTTCCTTCTAACTATGAGTTCCTTGAATCAGAAAACAACTTCCTAGTAGAGTCTTTAATGAAGAGAGATATTCTTCCTTCCAGTTTTGCAGAGATTAGAAACAAATTTCAAATGATAGAAAGCTAAGACACTGGTATTTATCAAAATCAAATCAGCATGGATTCACCACCAAGGATTTTCACCCTAGTTGTGTAAATGCACTAAAATAATCTGTAAAATGTATGTCAGCACTGAAATCTTGCAAAAATTTATAAATCAGACCTTCATTTTCTTGAATCTATCAATCACAATGCAAACAAAGTGCAACAACTGCTTGAAATTTGGGAAAAAGTAGATAGAGCTTGAGACCTTGCTTTAAATCTTACAAATATGAATATAGAATGATACCTCAACAATGCATTTGGATGCATCATTTGTAAGAAAAATTACCAAGGTTTGGTACATGTATCCAAATATGTCAAATAATTTCAACAAGTCCCCTGGAAATGGTGCCGGAAAGAGGTGTTGGTACCCAAAATTAACCTTTCTCAAAGTTTAAGTAGCATCATAGAATTAAAAAGATACTCAGAGGTAGATATATGATGTTGTGTTTCATTTTGTAGCCAGGGAGAGCAATCTATCTAAATTTTTAGCACTTAAATTTTGGGGAGTGGGTAGCACCCTTAAAAGGATGTGATCTTATCCTAACTATTTTAGGTCGTGCCTTTCAACCCGAGTAAGAGAACCTATAATGTAACCTCTCGTTAGATGAAGGAGCTGGAGATATCCCTCAATTTTTGCAAATAGTATAAGAATGCCTTGTGAAAATATGATCAACACTCCAAATCTGACTTTCACAAGTTTTCACTTCCAAATTATGGAGATATTTTCAATGCAAGGCAAGGTCACTAAAGACATTTTCAATACTTGATTTGTTTCTGCATATTTTTGACAGTGGGGTTTGCATTTGTTGATACACAGGAAAAAACAGGGGTAGTATGGGTAGGATTAGTTGTTTTTGAATGATTTTTTGGGTGGGAGATTAGACAAGACAAACCAAGGTCTGCTAGACTCTTTGAGGAATTCAGCAAAATTTTGAAAAACTTAACAGCAGAAAGTATCAAAATGGTTAATCACTCCTTCAACTAGGATATGTGCATCAAATGGAAGCCCAAATCTACACTTTTCTAGACAATATTTGATTATCTATCAAAAAATCTTGAGTTAGAAAGAACTAATGAAGAATTTAGTAATCACTACTTAATCATGCCTAAGGTGCACCCAAAGGCTTACAAACAATCTCTAAAATCAAAGGAAGGTGAAGTGGTTTTAAATTTGTTTATCTCTTTATCAGATGAAAGCTCTTCTGAATGTGAGATTGCAAATGCCACTAAACTATCACAAGAATGAGATCATGTATGATCAAGAGAGATTTTTAAACACAAGACTACAACAGGAAACAAGAAACACAAATTGAAAAGCATTCTGAAATGTAAGCATTCACAAATTTTTCCCAAAGACAACACAGAATAACTCAAAATTGATTAGATTTATCAGCAGGGGAATGTTTTGAAACAATCTCAGAGCTTGTTAATGGCTATACATGTGTAACCAACTTAACATGATTTGAAATCGATACGAAAATAATTATATGTGCTTCTCAGGTGGTCACTCAGAGAATGGGCTTATTTCCATATTTTCCCATGAAATTTCTAAGTTTCTCAAGCTTTTCCAAACTCTCTAACCATTTGCATTGTAACACCCCCGAATCATTGTTACTTTCTCCTTTGCATTCAAGTGTTGATATGTCATTTTCCCAATGAGGATATGTTCTTTTGGTTTCGGAGGAAGTCATGCTTGATTTGGTTATGTCTTTTCTGTTCTAATATTTTTATTGAACTAGAATATGCTTGGATTCATTTTCTTTCATTCCTCGCATATGAGTGTAATCTGATTTCGGGAGATTGTAGACTTATCTATCTCTAGAAATCATCATTGGATCAATTACATTGATCCAAGGAATGTTTTAATTATATTCGGGATGAACAATTATGTATTGACATTTTGTGAATTATTAAGTCTGACTAAACTTAGAATATATAAGTTCTTTTAAACATCCTTCATATGAAAATATTTCCATAGTGGAAAGTTTTGTTGGATTCTGGAAATTAATCCTAGCAAGTCATTGCAATCGGAATTTGGTTTTAGTCATTTTGGCATCGGAAAGAACCTAGACCTTAAGCTAGGTAAGACATGTGAGTTTCACATCTAAAGCTATTTTATTTGATGCAAATCCAGAATCTGATATGGGAACGTTGCATTCTATTTGAATTTTGAATGATGATTTTAGCCTATCTAAGTGGACCTAAGCTAGAATCCGAAAGGTTATTAGTTTTTAAATCTAAACTATAACCTATGGTTGCAAAGGTTAGTTAATCTAACCTAGTCCTAAACTATGTACTTAATATTAACTAAGGGTTATCTAAACCTAATACTAAGGTGAGTGACTGATGTTATATCCTAAGGTGTTAAAATTAAATTTACCTATGATCTAACCTAAGTCACTAACCTATCCTAAACTAGTGCTACGAAAGGGAACCTAAGGGGTTGCAAGTTTTGGGTGGTGGTTTATATGGAATTTAAGGTAGGGATAAGGTTGAGAGGACAGGAGTCTTGCCAAGGTTAGCGGAGGTTAATTTGATAAGTGGGGACTTACATGGTAGCATCTCTAAAAATGGAAAATCTTGTTTATATTAGCATGGAGCTTTCCAACTTTAGTGGGTGGTGGCAATAGAAAATAGGTGGGATAAATGAATTTAATGCAATCAAATTGCATGGGTCCTCGATCTTGAACCACTTTGAGAGACATGCAAAGGGAATTTTGTTTGGTTGTTTCTTTTTTATGCTTTCCATTTTTCACTCTGCATGAGCACTGGTTTTCAAACGAACAATTTACTCTTCGTTGCATGGAAATTTTGAAATTTTCAAACATAATTTTGTGTCATGGGGAATATATAATGCATGGAGGAAGAAATATTTTTTGTTTAATCTTTCATGGAAAATAAGAGAAAGGGCGAGCTCATCCAGAGGTCTTCTTCAACTTTTAAGTGACACTATCAGGCATGATAGGCCCTAAGCAGTAAAAATATTATTTTCCTTTAAATGTTTTCATTAAAAGAACTCTATTCTAATGATATATGTGCATTTTTTCTTGACTGGTAACAATGATTTGTGGGTTTTGTGTAAACGTAGGTTCTATGTTGAACGTGGAAATTTTGGGTTTTGAATGAAACTTGTTTTCATTGTTCTTTTGTTCCTTTGCTATGGATTAAACTTGGAGTTCTTTATCCAGTTGGAATTTTCGCATTACCTTTCTCTTTGTGTATTTGTAACTTCATGCCGAACTGTCCCGAGAATCTATAGGGTTTTCTTGGTGATGAAATTGGTGAATGTGTTTGATTTCTTAAGATCCTTATTATTGTTAACAACCTGGTTGTATTCGTCGATCTGGGTTTTTGTGAACAATTGTGTTTCATACCCATTTGGGTAAACCACTAGCGATTGTTGTAAGCTCTTATCTGATTGATTTATTAGATTAAAAACTTGTTCCATGGAAGGAAACATTTTAAAAGACTACATTTTTTTAATACTATGGTAATCTCTTATTGCTTTGGCTATGAATGGAGTAATAGATTGTTTGCTTCGCCATGAGAAACTCTGACTGTAACAAGTTCATGTTCAAGGAAATTGGTAAATGATTTCGTGGATGGGTTGTTGGTATACTCTGTAAAACTTGACTGATTACAAGTTGCGTGTTTTGGAATTATTGAATGATTTAAATCTGTATCTCCTCTTGTGAAGGGGTTTTACTTTTTACTTTAAATTCACAGTCTCTTACTGAGTAATACATTTTATGGTTTAGTTGTTTATTTTTAAGGTAACCATGAATGTTAGCAATATGGGTTTATACTAAAAGATTAGTCGTTGAATGGATTTCATGTTCTTCTTGTGAATTCTTGGTTGATCTTGGAAAATTTGTAATAAGAAATTGTGTTTATCAATTCTAGGTTTTTAAACATACTTAGAAATTGACATTAGATTTGAAATGGGTTGAAGCATATGGAAGACCTGTTTTTAATTTGACTGTTATTATATATTTATTATAATGGTTTGAACATTTCGACCTTGGGTGTTTTTGAAAATAGGATTTGAATACGTTTATAAGTATTGAATATTCTATCTTGTTTAGTGTATTATAATGAAATGGTACCGAATGATGAATTTGGTCCAGCTAGATTAGTATTGGATTACTATGTAATCAAGGGAAAATGTTAAGTTAACCTAGCTTGATTTTAATCTCAAATGGTTCGAGCATATGAAGGAAATTAGCCTATTTCTTTTGGATCAGGTTTATATTGAGTTCAATAGGTTGTAATGTTTTATGTTAAATGTTGATATTGGTTTCATTGGATGTATAGTGGTAGATCCTATAAGGATCTAAGGGTAATTCTATATGGTGGCTCTACCCGAACCGAATCATTTGAATGTACTTAAGTTCTAGAAACAGATTCTTTTTCCTTGATTAGATTTATTAATTGGTTATTATTTCTTGGAAATTGGATTTAATTCTAAAACTTGGTTACAACAGTGTTTTGGTCATCTCTGTTTTATCTACGAGTTGAAAAGGAAGGTTGGTAAGGGGCTTTAAAAGAAAGAAATTTATAATGATCTCTTCTTGAATGTTAATATACTCTTTCTTAGAATTATTCAAGGAACTCAATCAGGTAAAGTTATGGGATGGTAGATTATTATATTAAGATGAAAGAAACATTAGGATTAGGGATCCTAACTTGGAAGACTCCTTTCATTTTGCAGCAGTGTTAAGATCTTGTTTTAAACTTACTATTTGTTATTTTATTTGCAAAGTAATTCAGTATTTATTGCCTTGCATACTTGTCATGGATTGAAAATCAAGTATAATAAGATGAAGGACAGATTGGCAGGAGAACTTGCAAGTGGCAGTAATCCATTCCTTCTGTTTAAATTACTTTTGTATGAACCTATTAGGATGAATACTTCAAGTGGTTTAGTGTTAAATAAAAGGTGATCAAATCATGATATACACTTTGTTTCAGATTTTTTGGATGATTAGGTGCATAATAAACAAGATGTTCCTTCTTACTTTCTTGCAAGAAATGAGATGAATCATCTGAAATAGATTAAGTTGAAATTATGTCTATAACTTAAGTTATGATATAAAGTTGTATTATAATTGGTAGAAAGAAAACCCAGAGTGTATCATGATTTGGGATTGTGAAGTAATTGTTGGATTCAATTATACTTTAAATTTAGGACAAGTAAAATAGAATATTCTTTCTATCCATTTTGTTTTAACAATGTACTAGGACTCTTTATATTGACTTCACTTTAAGTTAGAAAGTATGAAGTAATTGATGTCATTATAATAGGGTTGTTTAATTGAAACAATTAGTGGCATGCAATTGTTTTAAGGATTAGTGCTTATCATGTTCGGTTCAACTGAATTGACCACGTGCTAGCAATTTTTGTAGATGGTCTTCGTAAGTGGTAAAGGAGGACAAAATCTGATATGATGCATCGACTATTTTAAATTGGTTCTTATGAATAATTTGATAATAATGGTATAGCTTTGATACCAAATGATATAATAGAATAAGATTGCAATGAACAAAGAGGGACGAAGCCTCACAAATATTATTGATCATGAAATCACATTACATAACAATGTAAGAGTTGTAATATTTATAGATACTAGACAACCTCATATGGATAGACATGACACCCTATTAGGAACCAACTATGAGATGATAATACCCATCTCACATGCACATGTAATTACTACTAATACCAATATTGAATGTTATCCAACATAACAATATTGAATGCAAGTCACTAGACTAGAGTGCACATGTTGCACATTATTAAATAAAAACAATGCAATAAAATGCAATAAATATGCCTATGCTAAATTATGCTAACATTACCCCCCTTAATTTTGTATAGTTTCCAATGAAGTGGAGAGGAACTCTCACGAGCAGAGTGAATTTTTCACATGCAAGTGACATAGTGAAAACATCTCATACTGTTCAAATTCACCAGGATGGAACCGGAGTGTATGTTGTGCTTCAAGACATGCTCACGTATGAAATGAACATGTACTTCAATATGCTTGGTTCTCTCATGAAATACTAGATTATGAACAAGCTTTAGGACTCCTTCATTATCAACATATACTGGAGTATATTTCTGTTGTGGTGGACCAATTCCTTCCAGTATTCGGCGTAGCCATATTGCTTCACAAACAACTTCACCTGCAGCTCGATACTCTACTTCTGTAGAAGAGCAAGAAACAAAGTTCTGTTTCTTGCTTCCCCATGATATCGATGTAGATCCCATAAAGAAGATGAAGCCTAATGTTGAATTCTTATCATCCATGTTTCCTGCATGATCTGAATCTGAATATCATTTCAAGAAGAAGTTGTCGTTCTTCTTGTACTCTAGACCAAGGTCAACTGTACCCTTTAGATATCTTGGTATTCTCTTTACTACTTTCCAATGACATATTTTTGATTCTTGCATGAAGTGTGATAAATAGTGACTGAAAATCTGATATCCGTCTGGTATATGTTAGGTAAATGAGACTCCCGATCAACTGCCGACAGAGATTTACATTCACCAGTGATGATGGATCGGAACGAGATAATTGAAGTCTCACTTCCATAGGTGTAGCAATAGGAGTGTAGTCCATCACCCTAAATTTCTCGAGTGTTGTCTTGGTGTATTTCAATTGCGACACAAAGATACGATTCTCTTTTGCCATACTTCTAACCCAAGACAATAATAGTGCATGAGCCTAAGATCTGTCATGTCGAACGATTGATTAAAATCCTTCTTTGTTGCATCAATCATCTTCATAGAATTTCCTGTAATGACTAGATCATCAACATAAACAACCACAATGACAATCTCCCCCTTGCTTTTTGAGGTAGAGATTGGGGTCAAAAGGATTCCTTTCGAATCCATGACTTATGAGATGCTCATCAATTTTGATGTACCATGCCCGGGTGCTGTTTTAGGCCATATAGAGATTTTATGAGTCTGTATACCATCATCTCTTTTCCCGGTATTACATAACCCTCTGGTGAGTCATATAGACTTATTCTTGCAAATCTCCATTAAGAAAGGAACTTTTCACATCCATTTGGTGGACTTTCCAACAAAATTGTGTAGCTAGAGAAAAGATCATCCCGATTGTCTTGATCTTGGTCATGTGGGAGCAAATGTATCCTCGTAATCAATGCCTTCTTGTTGTGCATACCCCTTTGCTACAAGCCTTGCTTTATACTTGTCAATAGTCCCATCTGATTTGTACTTAGTCTTAAATATCCATCTCGCATCCAATGGGTTTCTTCCCGGTGGAAGGTCAACAAGTTGCCATGTTTTGTTCTTCATCACCGACTGATACTCTGAATCCATGGCATATTTCCAAGATTTTGATTGTAGGGCTTCCTGAACTATAGATGGCTCAACTGTTTCAACAACTCTACTCATTAGGGCATAATTGACCTCTTCATGAGCTTGACTATGAGTTCTAGGTCCAGGATTGGATGATGTGCTAGGTGCTTCATCCAAATTTATATCTCTTATTAACTCGAGTATACCATTTAGGTAACTTCTTAGCTGTTCCATTGGCTTGTGGTGGATCCAAGTTTTCACCATCATCCATTTCATCACTGTCATCTTCAATGGGAACATCAAATTCTATCTTCATAAGAGGTGTATTCTGCATGTTTCTTGAGTCGTTGAGTGGAGCATCTGCTTGTTTCTTCTCAAAGAACTCAACATCCCTACTTGTGTATACTTTCTTTGCTTTCGATCCCATAATATGTACCCAAGTGCTTCTTCACTGTATCCAATGAATATTAGTTTCTCAGCTTTCATATCCAACTTGTTCCTATTCTTCTTGGGTATGTGCATGCTAGCTTTACACCCAAATACTCTTAGGTGTGCAATTGATTGTTTTCGATTTGACCATGCTTCTTGAGGTGTCACTCCTTTAAGAGCTACTGTGGGCACTTTGTTCAACAAATAGACTATAGTTCTTGTAGCTTCTGCCCAAAATGTCTTTGTTAAACTTGAGTCATCAATCATACATCACACCATTTTCATGATAGTACGATTCCTTCTCTCAACTATACCATTCTGCTGTGGTGTGTGAGTTGGAGGAATTTGTCGACGAATCCCATGAGCTTCCAGGTAAGTATTGAACTCATTTCTTATGAATTCCCCCCCTTGATCTAAGCAGAGAGTTTTGATCTTGCGACCAACTTCATTCTCAACAAGTGCTTTGAACTTCTGAAATGTCTCAAAGGCTTGACTCTTGTTTCTTAGACAATATATCCACATCTTTCTTGAGTAGTCATCAACACAAAGCATGAAGTATTGACATCCAAAATGACTTGGTTGCATGGGCCCGCAAAGATCAATGTGCACCAAATCAAGCTTTCCCTTAGCTCTATATGTGTTCTTCTGGAAGGGTACTCTATGTTGCTTTCCAGCTAGGAAATTGTGACACTTGTTAGTGTTGTGCTTGAGTGTAGGCAATCCTTTCACCATGTTGCCCTTTTGAAGTGTTTGGAGATAGCCAAAACTGATGTGACCATATTTGTGATGCCATAGTTCTGCAGATTGTGTGTCTTTGGCCACTAGAGCTTGATCATCCTTTTGGACAAAATCAAGTTGGAACATGCATCCCACATTGGAGGATCTTGCTACAATCTTGGAACCTCTTTACTTATCTCTTATCAAGCACACTTTTTCTCCATTATTACTGTCAAAATGTAACTTCAAGTTGTGATCAAGGATTTGACTAATTGATAGAAAATTCTTGGTCAACCTAGGTACATAAAATACATATGTGATTTTACATTCATGCTTTCCAAGAGGTAGTGAAATGTTTCCAATCCCCTTGACACTGTATGATGAGTCATCACCTAATGACACATGGTTCTTGTTAGGTGAGTCACGTAGTGTGTAGAACCAATCCTTGTGTCCAGTCATGTGTTAAGTTGCACCCGAGTCAACATACCAGATATCTTGTGTGGACTTGGTTTCTTCATCAAATTGAGCAGAATACATGTGGTGTCCTTCATTTGAATCATCCTCATGTTCGGCAATGTACCCTTGTTGTTTGGGTTTTCTTTGCCAATTACCATTTTTCTGCCCTTGATTGTTGTTATTGTTGGACTTCCCTTGATTTGAATTGTTGTTACCCTGTTGGTTGTTGGGTTTTGAATTGCTTGATGAACCCTTTTTGTAGGAATTGTACCAACAATCTTTGATGTCATGTCCCCCTCTATTGCAAATGGGACACTTCTTGGTGTTGTCTCGTTGACTTTGGTCCCTTTGTTGACTTTGATTTTGTTGGGACTTCTTGTGATTAGACTGAAATTTCTCCTTTCCTTTATGATTGGAAGATAGTGCTTGCTCATCTTCATGATCTTTGTTGTTCATTTCCTCTTCTTGTTGGAGTAGATTGACCAACTTCTCAAAGGTGACTGTGTGTTCATTAATATTGATAGTTGTCACAAATATTTTGTAGGAAGGAGGAAGTTCTTGCAACATAATTGGTATGAGGTCTTCATCACTTATCTCTTTTCCCAATGCCAATAGATATGCCCTCAAAGTAGAAACTCATCTCAAAAAAACTTCAACCTTCTCATTGTGCTTGAACTTGAGAGTATGCGATTATGATAGTAGGTTGAGGATGGCATTCTTGTTCTTTGCCTCATAGACTATGCTCAACTTATCCCATGCATCCTTAGCTAATGTGGCATCTCTAATGTGGGGTTGCGCACATCGTCTGCATTACGCCAAACAAGATGATGAACTTGGCCTTTTGATTGGCCCTGTAAAATTGAACTTGTTGTCTTTCATCATCAAGTGATCTTATTGTTTTTCCATCTACAACTGTCCATAGGTCTTCAAACTCGGGTAAGACCTTGATATTTGGTTTCCATGTAGCATAGTTGTCTCCTCTAAGTAGTTGTCAATTTGGCAAGAATAAATTTGGTGCTTGTACACCCATTTCTGTAATCTAAATTTTTGAAAATTTTAATTTCGATAAAGGGTAAGGCTCTTATCACTCTAGGTTTATGGTCTCCTCTTAATATACTCTTTCAGATGATATACCAAACCTTTCTATATATGCTCCCTTCCGATATACCCATTGGTATGTGGAAGAAGATCACCCTTTCAATATACCCATCAGTACAGAAATAAGTTTTAACGCACGTGAAATAATTTAGTACGTGGTACGTAGACAATATGGAGAGGGGTTTGTGCAAGCACAAATGGATGGGAGGGCTCAAATGTGTGTGTATTGTGTCCTTATTACTCCCTGTCAATTTTATAGGGTCGATGCCCAGACGACGTTTAGGCAATTGTGTTAGGTGTTAAGTGCAGTAGTAGTCGCGACAGCATCACCCATAAGCACTTCCCAGAGGCACCGTATATACCAAATGCTACTATGAGATCAAAGATCTCGTGTGATAGAACCAAACATAAAATAAAAAATTTACACCTTTTTTTTTTCACTTTATGCACCAAGATTAGTACAAAATTCTCCAAAAGTACATCAAAATGAAGTTTTTGTGTTCCCCCTCTTTAGAAAAAAGGGTCTAGAATCACAAAATACACAATTTAGGCCAAAAATATTTTTACCCCCAATAGTTGTTTTTCCGCTAAATTTAGCGATGGCTCTAAATGTGTTTGGTGAGCTTCTAAATTTGAAAATCTCCCAAAATTTAGTGATTTCTCAAAATTTTCCAAAAAAAATAATTTAATAAAAAATATGGAGAGAGTGGGAATTTAACCGCTGACCTGTTTGTTCCCAAGATCCAAACAAACAATCTAAATATTGTTTTCACCTTTTCTCACAAACCATGATACGAGTTTTTCTAAAATTTTGACAGCAACATCATACAATATTTTTCTTGAAACCCACAAAATTTCAGAAGAATCAGAATCTTAGTTTTTGAGATCTTACCAATTTACCATCTAGATCTGATTTTTTCAAAAACAATGATTCGACTTGTGCATTTTTTTGTCACATGTAGAAACCAAATCTGAAGATGATGTAAACTAAAAATTTTGCACCTCCTTATCTTTCCAGAAAAAAATGGTACATAAATCCAACATTGTATGAAAAAGTTACGTCCTTTTTCTAAGAGCTATCTGCTAGAATTTTGTTGACGGACTGCCTTTTTGCTCCGCAATTCTTCACACCTCCACTTTCAGATTTGATTTTTTTTTAATTAGATCTGATTTTTTTCACTCTTTTTTTAGATCTGTAATTTTTTTTCAAGATCTTTCTCCATTTTTTTAGTTTTTTTTAAAGATCTCCAAATCTGAAATATTCCACCAATATGTTGGATCAATTGGCTATGCCAATGACCAATCAAAAAAATTTTACCTTCCAAATAAGTGGATAGGTCAAATTTTAGTTGAGGGATGCTTGGAAGGAATGGAGGCTATGGGATGCTTCAATGACTCTCCTTTGATGCAGATCTTCTTCTCTAATGGATCCTCTCCAATAGTGCTCCTCTTTAACCTTGCTTGGATAGAACTCCGCTCAGATACCAAATGATAATAATGGTATAGATTTGATACCAAATAATATAATAGAATAAGATTGTAATGACCAAAGAAGGATGAAAGCCTCACAAATATTATTGATCATGAAATTAGATTACATAACAATGCAAGAGCTGTAATATTTATAGATATTAGACAGCCTCATATGGATAGACATGACACCCTATCAGGAACCAACTATGAGATGATAAGACCCATCTCACATGTACATGTAATTACTACTAATACCAATATTGAATGTTATCTAACATAACAATATTGAATGCAAGTCATTAGATTAGAGTGCACATGTTGCACATTATTAAATACAAGACAATGCAATGAAATACAATAAATATGCCTATGCTAAATTATGCTAACAAAATTCTGATTTGATTTCTAAACTGTATTGTGAAAAGAAAAGTTACCTCTTTTATTTGAAGGCTATTGTCTTAAAGTATGACCAAAGTGCATAAGTTGTAATTGTATGGGTTTGGAAATGAATGAAATAGTGAGAAATTACCTATGTGGAATGTGTAACTTATCTTGTTGGGATGATCTTCTTATTATCTATATGAATGAGTGTGCATTCTTATTGTTTTATACAATGGAATATAGATGAATTTATTAAGTAAGCCATAGCTAATTATGTGGCTGAATACTACATTCTTGATTAGTGATTCTTTATAACTTATGATTGTGATTAAAAATTGTAAATAAGATCATTGCATTTATAAGGAACATTGAGAGTGGGTTATGCCCTAAAATGTAACTATAAGAAGAAGAGGACTTTCCTCTCTTGTAATGCACTAATTATAAAAGGAATATATGGTTATAAATCACTAAGACTTAATAGTATTAAGTTTGATATGTCTCATCCTATTAGGTTGATACATTTCCTTTGTTGGATAAGTTATTTTTAAATAACGAAACTTAAATTGATGTTGTCCTATTTTTTTGGATAAAAGGTTGTTAGGTCCTAACTGACAACCTAGAAGAAACCTTAAGTTAATTAAGACCCTTTTGTAAAGTTGAACCCTAATTACAAAAATGTAACTTAAAGAGTGTTGGACTCAAGGTTAGGGAAGGTTGTCAAAATATGTAGTTACGTAACCCAAATATAACTTAACGTAAGTAAATTCTTGGAGGTATGTACATATTTTCGAGGTTGTTTCATGGGATGTTGACACACGTTAACTGCAAGGTTGTACCTTTGAGAATATTAGGATCTTCTTGAGGATACAACAATGTAGATGACATGTGGAAACACCCTTATGCATTGATCGTTAAGATTTACGAGACTTGGAACTTGATCAATATTTCTCTCTGGGACTAGTTAGGACCACAATCAGAGTTATGAGGAAGCCCTTTGAGACTCGGGGTACCTTGGCACATGGGGTTAACTTTGATTGACCCAAGATGCCAATTTACCCTTAGTCTTTAAGATCCTCTTCATATCATGGACTATGATGTTAATCCAAACTAGAGTGAAACCTTGGGACAAGGGGACGAAAGTCGTGTAAGATGTTCTATATAACAATAGAGTGGGGTGAAGAACATATTCGGATTGTGAGTATGCCGTCAAGGAATAAGTAATACAAATAGTATGTTATAAATATTTTACCAAAGTATCGCAAGCTACTGATTGCATTGTCCTATGTCACGTAGTCTAAGGATCGTGATGCCGATGAATATTGGTAACAATTATTCAGATAGGTTCCTTGGGTAGATCACTCAGAACCTAGAATAGGGTAAGAGAACCATGAATATGAAGTGTTCAGTAGAAAACTCCAAGCTCAATGTTACACATGAATAGATCAGTAGTTCACCGAGTCATGGAATGAATAGATCGGTGGTACACCGAGTCATTACAACTGCATATGGTTATCTTTTATAAGAATGATTGTTATGAGATGTGTGTTCTAAATTATGTATTTAGAATAGAGAACATTAATCATGCAAAAAAAAAAATCCTTGTTTGAAAGTATTAAAATGGGAATGTTACATGCATGAAAAATTCATGCAATATATAGCATTCAATTACCTCCAAGCCTTCTTTCCCAAGAAAAGAATATGCCAAGCATCAATTTTGTTACAAAATTCCATCATGATTCACAGAAAGGGACGTTTAACAAATTTACAACAGAAATTTTCTAGTTGTTTCAAAAATTTGAATCATTGCAAATATTTGGATCATTATCCTATGTGGAGGCACATTTTTCATCCTCAAGGCATGCATACCCCCTTCCCTTCATCATTTCATCTTTTCCCTTTCCAAATTTACCTCTGCAACTTTTGGATCTGATATTTCACGTTTTACATGGGTTAGGGCAAAAACCATTTCAAATACACCTCTGATCCACGAATTGAGCCTAAAAATGATCAAATTGAACCTTGCAGGCCAAAATGATGTGAATCCATCAAAAATCTGATGAAGAACAAGGCAGAAAACACACCTCCAAACTTCCTGGAGCTCCCTAGGCAAAAATGGCAGAAGAACAAAAACAATGCACAACTACCGTCGATTTCCCCTTTCCAACTTTAAATTTGGACCGTCCACGTGGAAGCTCCACATTAAAATGGGCGTTGGGGCCTCTTTTTGCCTTTTACAACCTTTTGGAAAAAAATTACAAAATTCACATTTTCCTCCACCCCTCCGCCCTTGAGAAACAAGCCTGACATGCATCCCATGGTGGGTCCCAGCGGAACCACGGTTCAATTCTACACATTTTCACCTTTTTGGAAAAATGATATTTTTCCAAATTATCCCCATAGGCCACACCTCTAATTCTATCCTTGCCACGTGTCAATCACTGGTTGGCTATGGGCTTGTGTTCCTCCTTTTGATTTTATGCTTTTACAGGATAAAAGCCAAATTTCTCAAAGTGACCCGATGCTCCAAAATTCCTTCATTTGACCTCAGCCATACACGTGGCTTAATCCTGACCATTGATGGAGTCTCACCTCATTCTGCAATTTTTACCCTTTATGCCAAAATTGGGAAAAATATCAATTTTCCTCTCGAGGCCCGAACTCCCGTCGTTGACTTTTCAAACTATGACACGTGTCACCCTCTGATTGGTCCACTTGTCTACCTCTGATTGGAAGTGGGCTTCACCTCAAAATTTATTCCTTCGATGAGTGGGGCCAGGGGTGATTTTAAAACTTTTAACCTTTTTGTGGAAAAAAGCTAAAATTTCTAAATTCCTCCACCAGTCCGATGCATCGGTCTCATTCCTGACACATGGCATAACCTGATTAATTATGGGGATGCACTTCAATTTTATAATTTATCACTTTTAGAAAAGGAGAAAATATAACTTTCCCCGAAAGCTCATACCTCTACCTTTGACTATTCAACAAAGACATGTGTCTTGTTCTGATTTGTTGTGGGATCCAGGGAAGTGACATGACTTTTAAATTTTAACCCCTTTTTGACAAAAGGGTTCAAAACCACAATTTCCTCGACGGCCCGATGCCCCACCTTCATACTTCATGCGGGCTCGTGGGTCATCTCAGAAAACTTAGAATTTTTTCCAAAAAGAGAGCAAAAATCACAAGTTACTCCACAACTCCATATGCCCGCCAAAGGGAAAAATGACAACTTAGGTCCGTCGAGCCATAACTCGAAAATTACAAGGAGTTAGGAGGACTTATTTACCTTTTTGGAAAGGGGAGAAAATTTCCCATCTGATGAATGAGATTTCAAGAGTCAAAAATTTCTCAGAAAGTTCTAGATCTCAAAATACTTATTTTCAAGCTTATTTCAAGGGTATCAACTCAAAAATTTATAGTTTCAGACTTGGAAAATGAAGGGAATTTTTGAGGATGATAACAGTTGGTCAAAATGGACAGGCATACTGGAAATGGGAACCAACAAGGAGGAAAATGGCCCCAACCACCTCCTCAAGTTTTCTTTGAGATGTCTTTACACTTTCCAAATTACGGTGGTATAGAAGATGTCGCAGAGCATGTGTATAAGTGTGACCTACTATGGCGCGTGAAGGGGATCATAGCCCTAGAGCGGAAGGCCGCTTAATTTTTAATGATGTTGCAAGGGCGCATGCATATCTGTATAGAAATTATGACCCCCATCGAGATAATTGTGGATTATACCATGTTGATAAATGATTTCCTTGTAGAATTCCACATACTTGAGTTTGAGAAGAAGAGCATAAACACTCTCAAGGAAATCTAGCAGGGAATGGAAGAGAGTGTGCGAGAGTCGATGCATGCTTTAAAACTCTCTTGTCTAAGGTATCATATGAAATTCACCCTTCACAACATGATTAGTGGGTTTTGGAGGGTTGATCACCCCTTTTAGAAGGGCCTTGTCTCATAAGACTTTCATAGACCCACATAAGGCGTTGGAAGCTACTCTACATGCTAAAGTGTTAGAAGTGTTGACACTGGTGTTAGCCCGTTCTTGGAGGCTCGAGATCACTTCCATGGCTAAGTAGATGGAGAAGTTATATGTAAGTTCGGTTCCGAGACTCGTAGTGGAATGTGGTGTACATATTGTGACATAGAGGGGCATACAAAATATAATGGACGTATATGCACTCGCAAGGTGGTACGCACCGTAATGGTAGTTTGTGAAATTTTTCAAGGGGACCATGATACAAGTAGGTGCCCTCTACTACAACGTGTGATCCATAGTAATTTATCTTGTTACTACAATATTTTCACATCCACATCACATGACACAAAGGACTCTAGGCTGATCGATCTGATTCATGACGCTATTAATCTTGGTGTGCACTAGAATAGCCTCTTGCTAGCAGTTCCAAGGGGGATAAGCACCATTATGAAGAACATGCAAATGGATGCATATGCGGAAGGGTATTTCATGAAGGATTTCATGGTCATGTTAACCGTGGGGGAGGAAGAAGTGATTTCTGTGTGGAACTGTTTTAATTGTGGATCTATGGACCACTACAAGTGCAAGTGCCCATAACTATTACAAAGTGCTCATGGTGTGGAAAAAAACACATGTACGAGGAGTGCCCCGAGTTGTATGAGCACATGAGTCAAGAAGACCGGAAGGAAAAAGGAAATTCCATGGTAATTATTAAGAAATAAGACACACACTGGAAGCCATGGGTGATGCATGACGTAGGCCTCAAACCCGTTATAAGCGACAAGAGAAGAGTTTGCACGCGTGAAGTAAATACCAAGGTAGAGGACTCTGGTTTCAACAGATTAAGTGGTGCATAGAAAGTACCTAGACCATGCTCATAAAAAAGAAGTCTACCAGGAAACCATGGATGTCGTTCAAAGTTTACATGGAGATATCCAGTGTCTAAAATAGCAATCCGAGAAGGGAGGAGTAAAGAAGGACTATTGAGGCGCCAAAGGATGAACCGAATGAAGTCAAGGAGGTGTGTAAAATTCTAAGGTAAGAGAATTTTATTCCCTTTCTAGGAGCACGGTTGACAGAGAAGGTACCGCATGCCGGAGGGGGCGTGAGAGGTAGGTATTACATGCAAACCTTCCCCCTCATATCTTTGATTATGATAAGGAAATCACATTAAATGTAGTTGTGGATGGATGGATGCTCGGACTATTCTCATTGACATAGGCACAAAGGTCAACATTCTCACCTTGGATGCATGGTATCGGATGGGAAGGCTTGCATTACAACCATCTTCAAATGTGTTTTCTATGGAAAATAAAACAAAGGCAATGCCCATAGGTGTCTTTAAGGATGCGGCTATTACCATTCAGGGGGATAAGTTTACTGGGGACTTTGAAGTCTTGCTTCTCACCGAGGCGAGACAATTTTCTAGCATTACTTGGGAACCCTTGGTTCTATAAGAACAATACAAATCTCAGGTTTAACAAAGGGTACATAAGCTTTGATAATGAGGAGGATTGGGTCATTATACCTCTTGCTGATGGAAAGTCCACACCCTATCTGAACCCTTGGGAGAAGAAGTCTTGGATACAATATATGTGTTCAATCAGAGATCCAGAGATAATTCATCCTATAGAGGGAGTCATGTAGTTCGATGATGCTCAGTCCATAAGTGACACCACCAATATAACGTGTGATAATTTGGTGCACAAGACTTATGAATTGGTCGATGAAACTTGAGAGGATTGGTGACCAAGGTGACCAAGGCATGTATAGTTCATCACTTGGGTAGAAATAAAGTACCTAAGTATTCTAGAGATGCATACCCCGAGATATTTTTACAAGATATGGAATCCCAGTGGAAGAAACAAGATGGGTGACACAAAATGTTGAGTTATGTCTTGCTTGGCACAACAATAAGGTGGTGGGCTACATATAGCAATAACCTCTTGGAATGGTGTGAGGTGATAATTTCCCTCTCTATCTTGTTACTGTATAAGTAACGCACCTACCACTATCAAATATTATCATGGAAAGGAAACCACCTCTTTCCATATCTAGGAGTGTGAAAGGGTTTGAAGATAAGGTGCATAAGCTTTACCACCATCTCTATGGGTGCACAAGTTGTATTATACACTGCGCAGGGGTTGTGTGTGCGCTTAGTACAAACACTCTAAGACACGCTTCTAGATAGGGAATTGGAAAGAGTTAGAAGCTGATCTTTTTAAACCTTTGAGTAATCAAGTACCAAGCCATTAGTTGATAAGGCATTGTAGGTTGTAAAGCACCTTACCATGGAGGATAGTGCCATGGCATAAGATAGGCTCTTTGGACTTACTTGGTGAACCTGGTTTGAGGCATGCTTTGAATAAGAGGCGAAGAAGAGACATATTTTGAGTGTGTGTGTGTTGAGAAAGAAAAATGGAAGTTGGTAAACTGATTGATGCAAAAGAGGTGGAAATCCTAGATGTTAACTGTTATCCAAAATAATCCCATGCTTGTTTTGGCTAACCTACCTTCATTTTTTATTTCTTGTGTTTCAATTAGTTTTTGTAAACTTTCTAGTGCTCAAAATTTTCTAGATATGGCTTCATCAGATAGGATTTTTCTTCCCCTTTCCAAAAAGATAAAGAAGTCCTCCTAACTCCAAATTTTTTGAAAGTTATAGCTCAATGGAGGTTGGATACAACATTTTCTCAAGTATGAAGGTGGGTTGGCGGAGAGGTGGAGAAAAAATTGACACTTAGCCTTTTTGGGATAAAAATCATAAGTAAAATCCCACTCCATATGTCCACAGCCAATCAAAAAGTGACATGTTTCATTAGAGCAAAGGTGCCTGGTGGAGACGTCAAGAAAGTTTTGAGACTTAGCCTTTTTGGGGTAAAAACTTAAAAGAGAAAGTTGGGCCAAAGCCTGAAAGGGAAAGAGAAAATCTTAAGGTCCATAGCCAATGAAGTAACACCATGTGTCAAGGTGGAACACTAGGTAGAGGAATGACTTCAAGATTTTTAGCTTTTGGAAAAAATTCACAAATTGGAAAATAGAAGCGCATCCTGCCGACCAATCACAAGGCGCCACGTGTCCAAACTTTTAGTGGGGATTGGGGTGTCGGGAAGAATTTTTTTTTGCTGAAATTACAAAAATGAAAAGGAAGGAATGGGGCCACATCTCCACAGCCAATCAAAGGGTTCCATGTGTCTACATCAACAAAGTGGGGATTCTAGTGGCGGAAGACCATGGGAAAAATTTCCCTTACTTGCAAAAAGGCCGAATGAAATTTTGAGACCCGTCAACCAATCAGAGAGTGCCACATGTCCTCGGAGTGGTGGGGCCATGGAGATTGTTGGGAAATTTGTCCAATTTTTTGAAAAGGGGAAAAAGGTCAAATTTCGGCCCGCCGACCCGATTTTTGCCATGTGTTGACCTAAATCTTCAAAGGGCCATATCTTTCGATCCAGAGCTCATATTTTCACGTTTTTGGTATCATTGGAAATCTGTTGAAATTATCTACATCTTTGGATTCTTAGATTTCAAATTTTGATGGTGATTTTTTGGAGAAAAATTGGAATACATCTTTGGCATGGGAAAAATGTAGAAAATGACCCCAACCACCAAAATTAATGAAGTATGGGCCTCTTTATCACTCTGCGAAGCAATGTAATTCGAAGTATGGGATTTTTCATGGAAACCCATCATTTTTAGGAAAATTAAATGGATCTTATCAGTGGTTGAAGTTTCAAATTGATTTACGTGTGTTTTCTCATTTCTTTCATTCTGTTTGAGCGATAAAAGCCAGATTTGGCTCATTTGTAAGGTTGTTGTTCATTCTTCTTCTCTGCCTCTCCCTTCTTTTCTTCCCTAGGGTAGAAAATGGAGTTTAAACCTCCTCCCCTACTCTATAATGGCATTTTTCCCTCTTATCTCGTGAAATTATGCACTTTGTGTAAATTATGACCAATAAAAACATGTTTTTGTGATGCATTTGTCCATCCTTGGCTTGTTTTCTTTGTTGTTTTCCTTTCCTCTCTTCATTATAGGGTATTTGTACATGTTTGAGTGTCCATTACAGGTTTTGGAGTTGTGTTCATGGAGTTTGGAACATTTTCTATGTGAAATCCATCTCGGTTTGTGATGCACTTGTCCATCCTTTCCATTACTCACCTCTTCTTATCCCATGGTAGTTTTAATAGATGAATAACACTTTCATTCTCTAGTGTATCACCATTTTAGTGTAGGCTCTATTTTTCCTTATTTTCTTACTCTCCTTGTATCCTTGGAAGTTAGATTAGGATTATGCTATTTTTCTTAAACTGGAATAAGCTTTTTGTAGGTAGTTTAGAAAGAGGAACCAACCTTCTCTGGAGAGCTTTCTCCATTTGCAAAGGTCCCACACTTTGGGAAAGCTCAATGTTGTGCAATCACACCAAATGACATTGCCTTAGAAAAGTAGATCCATAACTCATTTGGGGGTGCTGTGAATTTTCACTAACAGTTTTGGCACACCCGGTGGGACCTTAGAGGTCTTCACTTCATTGCAACAAGATTGATGTGCACTTGTTGTAAATTTCTAGCTTATGAGAAGCTTCACATTGCACATCTGGTGACTCCATCTGGTTTACAACCTATTCTCTGAGTTATAGACCTGTCTTCCATTCACTTTCACCCATTCTTCTTTCCATCTCTTTCATTATTTTCCATTCCATGAAGTTGTGCAATCATGACTTCATTTCCATCATGGAATTCACATTTACAACAACAGTGCAATCCACCTCCAATATGTTTTACAACTCCTTCAAATCAGCATTTTGAGAAAATTCAAAATCAGCATGCATACCCATATGAGCAGCAGTGCCAAAATCAGTTTGGCTATGGAGATTTCCAAGAGCAGGGTATGCATACAATGAAGACAATCAAATGCAAGATGTTGGTCTGCTAGAGAAAATCCAAAAATTGAGATTGGCATGGTGCAGTCAAGAGCTCAAGCACAAATGAAGGCTTTCAGAATTGGTTGTAGGGCACCTTGTCCATGGGTTGGCCCTTTTCCAAGACACTTCAACCCTCAGGAGAAGCTGGAATTCATGATGGATATGTTGCCCCAACTTGCACAATGGACTGAAGAGATAGAGGCCTATGAATTTGGTGTTGAGAAACCTTGTCGATGGGTAGGTTCTACACCATCATATGGTATTTCTCTTTCCATTCCTCAAGCAGCACCATCTCATTTTGAATGCCAAATTCCAAATCCAGCCCATGCTGCTCCAAGTGTGAAATCCATCCCTCCATCCCCTAGTCTTCCATCCCATCTCAATTTTTCTTCCCTCTTCTCTTCCAAATCCAAATCCCCTCCACAAGAGCTAAAATAAATACCTTCCCCTCCAAAGAAACAAGAAGTTTCATCTCTTCCACCACCACAAAAAAACGAAAAAATGGTTGAATCCCAACCTACTTCTCCTCTTGCATCCCCAATTCCATGTAGGGAAGAAGAAATTGCAAAAATTAGTCAAGAAGGAAAACAAGAAGAAGAGCCAAACAAATAAGAAAATATCAAAAATTTGGTAAGTTTGGCTCTCGATTCGAGGATTACAAAAATACCCTTACTGGTTAAGCCTACAGAGGAGGTAAAGGTTGAAGAACCAGAGGTGGTTGAGGTTGATTTTGTAGCAGCAAAGAAGCAAGAAGACCATAATTCTATTTGTTCTGAGTGTAGTGTCCATGTTGGCACTTTTCTTGAAGGAGATGCTGATCTAATCCAAGCTGCAAAATCAGTCATCAAAGAGGAAGAGCAATTAGCTCAAATTCTTATTAGAGAGGAGCAAATGGAAGAAACAAAATCAGATTTTGTAGCAGCAGAAGAAGAAGACATCATTGACGTTTCCTTGCTCTCATTTGAGGGCTTGATTTGGTCAATGAACCCATGATGGAGGAAATCTCTAAAAGAAATCTTGCAGCCCCAACTTGTCCTCTAGAGCAACAGATTGGAGAGTTTGATTTGACAAACTTCATGCTAGAGGAAGAGTTCAATCAAGAGAAAGATGGTCTTCAAGTAGTAGAGGAAGGAGAAGGTGCTCCAAATCCAAAAGAAGAGGAGTACATTCTAGCTGTGGAGGAGAAAAGTGTAGATCCAAAAGATTTGAACACGAACATGCTATAGAAGAACCTTTAGTTATTCCTTCTACTTCATTCTCTTCAAGCTCCAATGTTGAAGAAGAGTTTTATCTTTCAAACTTCACCTTTGAGAATGAATATAACCATGGTGATCAAGTGCCAAATTAGTTACATAGCTTCCATTTTTAGGAAGGGAAGTTGTTTCTCCTCCCATTCACGGATTTTTTTGAGCTCCCTTTGCTTTTGGTTAGAGTAGTGTAGGTAGGTTTTTTTTCAGAAGAATAAGTTATTGTGCACACTTTACATATCCCACTTGGGGCATGTATGATTTCTAATTTTGTATATAGTTTTTGGTGATATTTTGGTTACTCTTACACAAAGGTGCATTCGGTGGCTTTTGGTGAAGATAAACTCCAAGTTTTAGTGGGTTTCCGAGTGGCTCGAGAGGTTAGATTTTCATAGTTCGATCAAATTTGATTATCAAGCTTGAATCCATTCCCAATGGATGTTTTAGGCAGCTAATCACTTCATCTTGCAGGAAAATGACCGCTCGAGTCACCAAAATTGTTATCCAAAATAAACCCATGCTTGTTTTGGCTAACCTTGTCTTCATGTTTTATTTCTTGTACTTCAGTTATATTTTTAAAACTTTTAGGAACTCAAAAGTTTTTAGATATGGCTTCATTAGATAGGATTTTTCTTCCCCTTTCCAAAAAGGTAAAGAAGTCCTCCTAACTCCAAATATTTTGAAAGTTATGGCTCGGTGGAGGTTGGATACAAATTTTGCCCAAGTATGAAGGTGGGTTGGTGGAGAGGCGGAGAAAAAATTGACACTAAGCATTTTTGGGCTAAAAAGCATAAGTAAAATTTCATTCCATATGTTTGTAACCAATCAAAAAGTGAGACGTGTCATCAAAGTAGTTCACCGCGAAGAGGTGGAGGAAGTTTTGACATTTAGCCCTTTCAGGGCTAAAAACTAAAAAGAGAAAGTTGGGCTTGAAAGCCTACAAGGGAAAGAGAAAATATTAAGGTCCTGGAAGCAATGAAGTAATTCCATGTGTTAAGGTGGAGTGGCAGGCAGTGGAAGGACTTTAGGATTTTTCAACTTTTGGGAAAAATTCTTCAAAGTGGAAAATAGAAGCGCATCCCCACCGACCAATCACAAGGTTCCACGTGTCCAAAATTTCAGCAGGGATCAGGGCATCAGGAAGAATTTAGTTTTGATGATTGAAAAACAGGGACGGAATCCAGGCCACTTTTATTAAATTCAATCAATCAAAAAATTACTGAGAATGGGCTGCAATATTTATAGATATTGCATAGCCAAATACATACGGGTGAATAAGTTACGGTGTAACCAAATGCCGAAATAAACAAGCTTCCAATAACATTCGGGAAGCAGAAATGAATAGATACAAATATATTGTTTACAACAATATAACAAAGTATGAAATAAAAGACAGATATGGTTGATTAACCATATAACCAAATAAAAACTATTATTTAATTAATAAAATAAAATAATTTAAACTATGCATAATTAATATTAGGATAATAATATTTAATCCTAACATTCCCCCTTAATTGTGCATTGTCATTCGAAGAGATGAGGAGAGAAATGCTCAAACAACTCAAACTTGTCACGTCTAGTGACTTTGTGAAAATATTTGCTCGTTGTTCAGCCATTGGACAAAATTGAAGCTGGATGTTGTGCTTCAACACATGTTCCCATATGAAATGAACCTGAACTTCAATGTTCTTTGTTCTCTCGTGAAAAAACTGGATTGCGAACAAGTTTGAGAACACCTTCATTGTCAACATACATGGTGGTCGGTTTGTCCTGTGGTATTCCAAGTCCTTCCAGTATGCGACATAGCCAAATCACTTCACAGACAGCTTCTCCTGCAGAACGATACTCGGCTTCTGTGGAAGAGCGAGAAACAAAGTGTTGTTTCTTACTTCCCCATGATATTGGTCCAGATCCCATAAAGAATACAAATCCAGAAGTGGATTTTCTATCATCAATGTTACCTGCATGATCTGAATCCGAATATCCAGTCAAGAAGAAGTTTTCATTCTTCTTGTATTCTAGACCAAGATCCACTGATCCTTTGAGATATCTCAAAATGCGCTTTGTTTCTTTCCAATGACAAATTTTGGGTTCCTGCATGAACTTGGATAGATAGCTCACTGCAAAGCTGATATCTGGTCTAGTGTAGGTCAGGTAAATGAGACTCCCAATCAGCTGCCGATAGAGAGTGGCACTTACCTCAGGAGATGGATCTGAACGAGATAACTGTAATCTGTTCTCCATAGGTGTAGCAATTGGTGTGCAATCCATCATCCTAAACTTCTCGAGCATTGTCTTGGTATATTTCATCTGAGAAACAAAGATATGATTCTCTTTCTGCCATACTTCTAGTCCAAGACAGTAGTGCATAAGCCCGAGATCTGTCATGTCGAATGATCGCTTAAGATCTTTCTTCATTTCATCAATCATCTTCACTGAACTGCCAGTGATGACTAGATCATCGACATAAACTACAACAATCACCATCTCCCCCCCTTACTTTTTGAGGTAGAGATTGGGATCGTATGGATTTCTGACGAATCCATGTTGTACGAGATGCTCATCAATCTTGATGTACCATGCCCGGGGTGCTTGTTTGAGGCCATACAGAGATTTCCTGAGTCTGCATACCTTTTCTTCTTGACCAGGTACAACATATCCCTCAGGTTGAGTCATGTAGACTTCTTCTTGTAAATCTCCATTCAGGAAGGCACTTTTTACGTCCATTTGGTGAACTTTCCATCCAAATCAGCGGTAGAGCAAAGATCATCCCGATTGTTTTGATCTTAGTTTGTGGGAGAAAATGTCTCCTCATAGTCAATGCCTTCTTTTTGTGCGTACCCCTTTGCTACAAGTCTTTCTTTATACTTGTCCACTGTCCCATCTGCTTTGTACTTAGTTTTGAATATCCATCTGCATCTAATGGGTTTCTTCCCTGGTGGAAGATCAACAAGCTGCCAAGTGTTATTCTTCATCACTGATTGATATTCAGAATCCATGGCATCTTTCCAAGATTTTGACTGTAGGGCTTCCTGGACTATAGAGGGCTCGTCTGATTCAATAACTCTACTCATCAAAGCAAAGTTAACTTCTTCTCTTGCTTTATTGCAAGTCCGTGGTCCATGGGTGGATGTATCCGGTGGAGCATCTAATCTTGCATCTCGTAATGTACTTGTACACCATTTAGGCATACGTTGACCTGTTCCCATGGGTTGTGGTTCTATCTGATCAACACCATCATCCCCATCATCACTTTCATCTTCTGAGGGAACATTAGCTTCAATTTTTACAACTGGTGAAAAATCTACATCTTGCGAGTCCGGAGGAGGAGTCTCTACTTCCTTCTTCTCGAAAAACTCAACATCTCTACTTGTGTAGACTTTTCTGGTCT
The DNA here is from genome assembly GCA_018340775.1 of Taxus wallichiana var. yunnanensis. Taxonomy (NCBI): domain Eukaryota; kingdom Viridiplantae; phylum Streptophyta; class Pinopsida; order Cupressales; family Taxaceae; genus Taxus; species Taxus wallichiana. The sequence goes on from CM031240.1 coordinate 567,556,986, forward strand.
TAGGATCCATCAATCTATACCCAAGAGTCTCTTCACTGTATCCAATGAAGATGAGATTTTGTGACTTCATATCCAATTTCTTTCTGTTTTGTTTGGGTATGTGCATGTTGGCTTTGCACCCGAATACTCTGAGGTGTGCAATGGATGGTTTCCTTTTTGACCATGCTTCTTGTGGTGTAATTCCATCAAGAGCAGTTGTGGGCACTCTGTTTAACAAATACACTATGCTTGTTTTTCTTTGCTTCTACCCAAAATGTCTTTGCAAGTCCGGAATCATCGATCATGCATCGCACCATTTCCATGATAGTACGATTTCTTCTCTCAACAACACCATTTTGCTGCGGTGTGTGTGGAGGAGGCATTTGTCGATGAATCCCGTGAGTTTGTAGGTAGTCTCTGAACTCATCACTAGTGAATTCCCCCTCGATCTGAGTGGAGAGTTCTGATGTGATGACCAGTTTCTTTCTCAACTGCAACTTTAAACTTTTTGAATGTTTCAAAGGCTTCACTTTTCTTGCGAAGACAAAAAATCCACATTTCCCGTGAATAGTCGTCAACACAGAGCATGAAGTACTGGGACCCTGAATGACTTGGCTGCATCAAACCGCACGGATCGGTATGAACCGAGTCAAGTTTACCAAGAGCTCGAAAAGTACTCTTTTGGAATGAAAATCTATGTTGTTTTCTGCTAAGCGGTGAGGAAACTTGTCTATATCCTTTTGAAGATATGGTAGCCCATGTACCATAGTACACCGGAGAAGTGTTTTGAGATATTTGAAACTTACATGACCAAATCTTTGATGCCACAACTAGGCTGAGGTAGAGTTTTTAGCCACAAGTGCTTGATCATTTTTGTGAATGAAATCAAGTTGAAACATTCGTCCCACATTTGAGGCTTTTGCAATTATTTTTGAGCCTCTGGATTTATCTCGAATCAAACACATTTTCTTGCCAGATTGACTATCAAAGTCAATTTTCAGGTTGTGATCTAGGAGTTGGCTGACGGAAAGAAGATTCTTTGTCAACCAAGGGACATATAGAACATCTGATAGTCTACATTTATGTGAACCAAGGGGTAGAGAAATGTTTCCAATCCCTTGAACTGTATATGAAGAATCATCTCCCAACGAAACATGATTTTTCGATGGTGTGTCCCTCATTGAAATAAACCAGTCTCTGTGGCTAGTCATGTGTCGAGTGGCTCCCAAATCAACATACCAGATGTCACTAGATGACGTGGATGGTTCACTTGATCAAGCGATGAACAAGAAGTATTCATTGTCATTTGTTCTTGTTGCTCAAAGAATATTACCTTGCGGTGGGTCTTCTTTTCCAGTTCCCCTTTTTCTACCTGTGATAGTTGTTTGAATGTCCTTGTAAGATTGTTGTTGTTGTGGTCCGAGAATTGCTTGATGAACCTTTCTTATAAGTGCTAAACCAACATTCTTACAAGTCATGTCCTCTTTTGCAAATTGGACATCGCTTCTTCTGTTGATTGTCCCCATGATACTGATTTTGATGTGGGGACTTCTGATAGGATTTAGGTTTTCCTTTACCTTTTCCTTTCCATTTTTGATGTGAAGATAGTGCCTGCTCCTCTTCATCATCCTTATTGTGCATTGCTTCCTCTTGTTGCAGTAGGTTTACTAGCTTGTCAAAACTAATTGTCGTATCTGACAAGTTGAGAGTTGTGAAAAAATGCGGTAAGAAGAAGGTAGAGCTCTCAGAACAATGGGAATGAGAGATTCATCTTTGACCTCTTCTCCGAGGGCTAGAAGTGAAGCCCTCAACTCTGCAACTCTTCTTAGGAAGGCTTCAATTTTCTCATTCTGCTTGAACTTCAATGTATGTAACTGACTCTGCAAATTGAGTATGACATTCTTGTTCTTGGCCTCATATATTGTGCTCAGCTTATCCCATGCTTCTTTTGCTGATGTGGCATCTTGAATGTGGGCTTGCACATCGTCGGACACTCCAAACAAGATGATGAGTTTTGCTTTCTGATCTGCTCTATCAAATTGTCGTTGTTGTGTTGCATCAGTTGGTGATCTGGTTAGAGTACCAGTCACAACAGGCCATATTTCTTCAAACTCAAGTTGTGTCTTTATTTTTGTCTTCCATGCAACATAGTTGCTTCCTCTGAGCAATTGTGAATCCGAAAGAAAAAATTTGGGGGCATTGGTTCCCATTTTGCAGAGATTACTGATAGGGTTTGGCTGTTATCACTCCAGGTATTAGGTCTCCTAATCTATATACCGTCAGTCCAATATACCGAACCTTTCTATATACACGTCCTTCTGATATACCTATTAGTATGTGGAATAAGCTCGCCCTTTCTATATACCTGGTGGTACGTGAAAGAGGCGTTAACGTATTGAAAGAATTCAATACGTGGTACCAAGATAGTCTTGATGGGGTGCATGCGTGCATTATTGACACCGGCTCAAAGAAATATCCTCATACGCGTGCGTAACCAGCTATATATACTCGGATAATTTCTCAGTCTAGATTTATGTCTTGCAATCGTTCACAGTTGGATGGGATGGTTCATAGTGTGTGCACTGTGACCTTATTACTCCCCATCGATTTATAGGGACGATGCCCAGAGACGACATTGTTGTAAATATATTAGGCTTGAAGTGTAGTAGTAGTCGCGATGGCTTTACCCGTAAGAACTTCCCAGAGGCACTGTATATACCGAATGAATCGTGAATGAGATCTAGGATCTCGTGAGTGTTACAGAACCAATTTTACTGTTTTTATTACAATTATGCCAGTTTCTGAGCAGTTACAAAGTTTTGCAGTTGACTATGGCAACCTGCAAATTAGTACAATATGTAGCAATATACAATTTACATTCAAAAAACTATACAATTTGAATGACAGGCAAAAAAATTTCAGTTTTGGGGTCTGGTGGCCTCCACGAGCCCAATACGACCCAAAATGCTAAAAATTGCAAAAAAATAGCTGAAAATGCAATTTTTAGATGGGTCTCCTTTTGCAAAAAATGTCTGGAATGAAAAAACAGACCAGATGGGAGAAAATTTTTTTACCCTAAATTAGGGATTTCTCCGCTAAATTTAGTTAGTTGTAACTAAATTCAAAAAAGTCTGCTAAATTTAGCAGTTCCGCCAAAAATTCCGCCAAATGCAAAAGGTGAGTTTTTGAGTGTTTTGGTGGGATTTGACCCCCAGACCTCTCACTCCCAAGGTGCATGCACTAACCAACTTGGCCACTTGGGGCGCTTGAGCTATGAAAGGAAGAAACTTGTATTTATTGACAAGTAAAATCGACTTACCTCTTTAAAAATGGATGACTTGTAGAGGCTCCACATGGCGCATGCTAGTGAAGAGGTGTTTTTAGGGTTCCTTTGCTCAAAATCTAGATCTGGAGCTTGTTATTTGTTATTGTTTGCCTTTGTGAAGCCGCCTCCTTCTTTTCTTAGCCGCTTCTACCTTTCCACGCACTGTTTGGGCCACTATTTTCTTTCTTTCTTTCTTGTGCAGGTCGCTTTGAGTGTTTGTTGGCCACTTTTTTTGTTTTCTTGATCACCAACTAAGCCTGCATTTCTTTGTGCAGGTCGTTGGAGGTAGAATTTGGTGCAGGCGAGTGGAGAAGGCCGCTGTTTTTTGTTGTTGTTTTTTTCTTTATGCAGCGTGATAGACACAGGTCGCAAGGAGGCGTGCAAGAGTTTAAGTGCCCAAACAAACAAAACAGCGGCTTCTGCCCCAAATGATCTCCTTGCATTTTTTTTTTTCTATGCAGGTCGATCCACACTGCTGTCTGTCCCTTTTCCACGCTTTGTTTCTTTGTGTGCTGGTCGCACAGAACACTTTTCTTGATCTTTGCTCTCTTTTGTATAATATGCTATTGTATTGGGCGCCTCTGATTTTTTTGTATTCTTTTCTTTGTTTTTGTATTGGTGCGCAGGTCGCTTGGAGAGTGGAGCAGGCCGCATGGACCAAGCTTTTAACACTACCAGATTTGATCAGAGTTCCAAATCCAGTCTGAGGAGGCTGTTTGTTCACTGCAGGTGCATATACACACAGACCTCCAAAACAAGCAAAGCAACTTCCAAATACAGTAGAGACCAAATGTAGAGACAAAACCCTTATTGGGAAAAAAAAATTTAGTATTATTTCCAATACACACAGCAAAATTTTACACAGTGCTTTGAGTGCTTGCAAAGTCAAAAAAAAAAATTTGCATTCCAAACACACAGGCCGAGCAGGAGGTTGTGGGTTTGCAGGGGATTCTGGGAAGCTGCAGGAGGCAACACTGGCTCTCCTTCTGGTGCAGATTTCTTCTCCACGAATTCTCCTTCTTCTGCAACCTTCTCCAACCTTGCCAGGAGCTTCAATTCACTCTGGTACCAAATGATGATTGAAAAACAGGGACGGAAGCCTGACCACTTTTATTAAATTCAATCAATCAAAAATTACAGAGAATGGGCTGCAATATTTATAGATATTGCACAGCCAAATACATATGGGTGAATAAGTTGCACAGGTGCAACCAAATTCCAGAATAAACAAGCTTCCAATAACATCCGGGAAGCAGGAAATGAATAGATACAAATATATTGTTTACAACAATATAACAGTATGAAATAAAAGACAAATATGGTTGATTAACCATATAACCAAATAACAATTATTATTTAATTAATAAAATTAAATAATTTAAACCATGCATGATTAATATTAGGATAATAATATTTAATCCTAACAAGTTTTTTTTCCAAAATTGTAAAAATGCAAAGGTAGGAATGGGGCTGCATCTCCACAACTAATCAAAGGGTGCCACATGTCTACATCAATGCAGGATTCTAGCGGCGGAAGACCATGGGAATATTTTCCCTTACGAGCAAAAAGGCCAAAATGAAATTTTGAGACCCACTAACCAATCAGAGAGTTCCATGTGTCGTCGAAGTGGTGGGACCATAGATATTGTTGGGAAATTTTTCTAATTCTGCGAAAAGGGGAAAAAGGTCAAATTTCAGCCCGCCAACCCAATTTTTGCCTTGTTTTGCCCTAAATCTTCAGATGGCCATATCTTTCGATCTAGAGCTCAGATTTTCACACTTTTGGTATCATTGGAAAGCTGTTGAAATTCTCTAGAAAATGGAATCTTTAATTTTAAATTTTGAAAGTGATTTATAGGATAAAAATGGGAAGATTTCTCTGGCATGGGAAAAACACAAAAAATAACCCCAACCACCAAAATTAATCAAGTATGGGCCTCTTTCTTGCTCTGCGAAGCAATGTACTTTGAAGTATGGGATTTTTCATAGAAACCCATCATTTTGTAGGATAATTAAATGTATCTTGTTGGTGGTTGAAGTTTCAAATCAATTTTCCCACGTTTTTTCATTTCTTTCATTACGCTTTTAGCAATAAAAGCCAAATTTGGCTCATTTGTAAGGTTGTTGTTCATTCTTCTTCTCTACCTCTCCCTTATTTTCTTCCTAGGGTCAAAAATGGAGTTTAAAACTTCTCCCCTACTCTATAATGGTATTTTATCCTCTTACCCATGAAATTATGCCTTTGTGTAAATTATGAGTAATAAAAAACATGTTTTTGTGATGTATTTGTCCATCCTTGGCTCATTTTCTTTTTATTTTCCTTGCCTCTCTTCATTACAGGGTATTAGTGCATGTTTGAATGTCCATTGCAGATTTTGGAGCTGTGTTCATGGAGTTGGGAACATTTTATATTTTAACTCCATCTCTTGTCTGTGATGCATTTGTCCATCCTTTCCATTTCTCACCTCTTCCTATCCCATGGTAGTTTTGATAGATGATCAACACTTTCCTTCTCTCGCAGTGTATCACTATTTTAGTGTAGGCTCTATTTTTTCCTTGTTTTCTTCCTCTCCTTGTCTCCTTGGAAGTTATATTAGGAATAGGATAGTTTACCTGTATTGGAATAAGCTTTTCGCAGTAGTTTAGGAAGAGTAACCAGCCTTCTCTGGAGATATTTCTCCATTTACAAAGGTCCCACACTTTGGGAAAGCTCATTGTTGTGCAATCACACCAAATGACATTTCCTTAGAAAAGTAGATCCATAACAATTTTGGGGGTGCTATGAATTTGCACTAACATTAACCATTTTGTATGGACGCGTGAGATATTGGAAAGTGTTGATGCACATGTGTGCATGCATACCATGAACCTTTAAAGACCAAAAAGGTTAACATAGGCTCGGGAGAAGAGCCTAAGGAAGCTATCATCAATGGAGACTACTGGCTTAGAGAAGGAAGTCTCTAAGATCATCAATCTTTTGCATGATTTTGAGGATTTATTCCTACGTGGGTACCATGAGCTTAAAGGACAAGATTTTGATTAGATAATAAATGAGGAAGCTGCCTTGGGCCCAGGAAGTATGAAACTTCCTTTGAAGGTGGTCGAGTTCCCTGCTAATATGAATTAACACAAAATCTTTGTAGAGTACTAATTAAATTGTTTAGTGGGCTAGGTAGGGAAAAGGCTGTTTTTCTTGGTTTTGATCAAAGGAACCGATGCTTGGTTATCTATAACCGATGGCGGTCAATTAAATTGTTTTGTGATAGCCGATACCGATGGCGGTCACCGATAACTGTTTGTTCTAGGATCTTACGGGCTGGTTGTGGTGTTTGTAATGGCTGGTTTTGGATAGTATTGAGAAATGGGATGGTTAGAAGCTAAGGAATGATGGTTAGAGGCAATGAGTACGTTAGATAATGGGTTCGAGAATGGATTTGGGAAGATTACAATTCCAAAAGCACAAGAAATGTTATAATGGAGGACATGCAGATATAACTAACTTCTTGGTTTTTTTGATGAAGGTGCAAGTTGATCTCCTTTGCTGCCAACTCTTCTGGTTTCTTTACTCGTCTCTGCTTGGTCGAGTGAAGTTCTGGACTCTGCTGATCGCTTTGGACTCTCCTTTGGTTAAAAATCCTTCGACTGATCTCCAAAATGAAATTCCGATCCGTTGTTTTGGTTTGGGAAGCCCATTTACAGGGAACCGATGGCGGTTGCGTAACCGACGGCGGTCGAGTAGGAACCGGCATCGGTTAGGAAAAAGTAGGCTATTTTTAGTAAAATAGCCCACCTTCCTAACTTTTCTCCCAGAGATCGATTGCGGGCTTGGTCAGTGGCTAGAAGGTCGGCTTTGGAGTGCGAGTAAGGAGGCATTAGTTATGGATGTGAGTCTAGACCAAGTCATGGGTCCTAATTAGGTTAGTTTAGGGTTAGGGCTAGGTCATGATGAGGTGGCAAGTGAGGTGGTAGGTAAGGTGATGTGGATTTATCAATTACAAGGTAATTAATAAATACTTGTGTAAGGTTTAGGTAATGAGGTTAGGTTGCGAAATGAGGATGCGGGTCACAAGGGGTCGTGAGACACGAATTTGGTGTCTACATTAGCCCCTTATTGTCGTGTAGCTTGTTCTGTAAAGCTGCGCGGACAATAATATGAAGTGGTTTCTCATGTTAAAGATATAGGTAATCCCCCTCAAATCTATCACAGTTGAGTGAGCGGGAAATCGGGGATAGGGTTGATAAAGGGTATATGTGGTAGAGAGGATGGTAAGGTGGTGGGGTAGGTCCAAGGAAGCAGACGCATGTTGAAATGTAATAGTACGACTAGGGTACATGATTTGACTAGCAAACCAGCAATGTATAGGCAAAGGTCGATAGTTTATCCAAACAAGGGTGATATAATCCTGGTATCGAGGCATAGGAAGTAGCTCCAGGGTATATAACAGGTAAGGTACAAGAACGTTTAGGCATGTTCGGCAGTACCAAATGGTTGGTTTGGTTGAGATAAACGTCACGGTCTAGGTCTAGGCAAAGTTGGTCGACAGATCAAGTCAAGGACCCTAATCATGCTAAAACACGAACAGGTGAGCTCGATTGAACACAAGGTACATGATGGATGGATAAAATAAAACGTTGATTGTGGGTATGGTATGGAAGTGATGCGGCCTTGGGTCGGGCCAAGTTGTTGGGTGGTGGCCTTGGGTCAGACCATAACGGTAGAGTGAGGCCTTGGGTCGGGCCAAATTGGTAGGGCGAGGCCTTGGGTCGGGCCAAATAGGTAGGTTGAGGCCTTGGGTCGGGCCAATAGGTAGGTTGAGGCCTTGGGTCGGGCCAAATGGGTAGGGCGAGGCCTTGGGTCGGGCCAAATAGGTAGGTTGAGGCCTTGGGTCGGGCCAAATAGGTAGGTTGAGGCCTTGGGTCGGGCCAAATTGGTAGGGCGAGGCCTTGGGTCGGGCCAAATAGGTAGGTTGAGGCCTTGGGTCGGGCCAATTGGTAGGGCGAGGCCTTGGGTCGGGCCAATTGGTAGGTTGAGGCCTTGGGTCGGGCCAATAGGTAGGTTGAGGCCTTGGGTCGGGCCAATTGGTAGGTTGAGGCCTTGGGTCGGGCCAAATTGGTAGGTTGAGGCCTTGGGTCGGGCCAATTGGTAGGTTGAGGCCTTGGGTCGGGCCAATTGGGTAGGTTGAGGCCTTGGGTCGGGCCGAATGGTAGGTTGAGGCCTTGGGTCGGGCCGAATTGGTAGGTTGAGGCCTTGGGTCGGGCCAAATAGGTAGGTTGAGGCCTTAGGTCGGGCCAAATAGGTAGGTTGAGGCCTTAGGTCGGGCGAATGGTAGGTTGAGGCCTTGGGTCGGGCCAAATGGTAGGGTGAGGCCTTGGGTCGGGCCAAATGGTAGGGAGGCCTTGGGTCGGGCCAAATAAGGTGGTTGAGGCCTTGGGTCGGGCCAAATAGGTAGGTTGAGGCCTTGGGTCGGGCCAATAGGTTGGTGAGGCCTTGGGTCGGGCCAAATAGGTTGGTTGAGGCCTTGGGCCTGGGTTGGGGTTGGGGGTCGGGCCAAATGGGGTGCGGCCTTGGGTCGGGCAAATGGTAGGGGGCCTTGGGTCGGGCAAATGGTTATATTGAGGATTGCGGCAAAGGTAGTTATTTTGCGATGTTTGTGAGTCACGGCGGAGGGACTAGAGGCTAGATACCTCCATGCGAGAGAGCGTATTCACATGTTACGGGAGAGATTGGCGAGATCGGTGGGTGGTACCAATAGCCGTGGTACCTTTGAGGACGAGAGGCACAGGCGAGAGAGGTCGGCGATCACGATCATCACCTAGTTCGGGATGAGGCGTGAGGGTCTAAATAAATGTTAGCAGGTATAAGAATAAATAAAATGTACCGACACAACGTGTCGATGATATAGAGAAGATGTATTTGTTTAACATCTAAATAAAAGCGAGATATGTATGTTGATTTGCGTTATAATAATAAGAATGTTGTCGTTTTGACTTTCGGTGTTTTGAAAAAGGATCAAAGAGAAATGTGATTAAATAGAAATACACAAAAATATTTATATTTACCACACATGATAGGTTATGGTAGGGGATGGTCGAGCTAACCTTGGGAGACCCCATGTCTCCGAAGTGCTGCCTACATAGCCCATTGCACAAAGCAAGGAAGGGCCTCAGACCGATGTAGTTCTCCCTTAGGATCAGGGAGGGGTGAATTTAGGCAATTTGGTATGGTTTAGGCAATTTGTCGTTTGGTAAAAAATTTGATGTTGGTAGGGTAATGTTGTTGGTGCTGGTAGGATAATGTTGTTGGTGTAGGTATAGGTAAAGCAAAGGTTAGCATACCCAAGTAGTAGGGAATAGTGTCCTGATTAAGATCAACACACAATTCTAGATGCGAGGCAAAGCGGAAAGAGTGCTCCGTAGGTGAAAAGAGCTAAACAAACCACACAACGTAGAACGAGCACGAAGCCTAAGTGCCGTGTATAGGCGAGAAGTCCATAGTTGAAAAGAGTTGTATGATCACAATATATATCGGGTGTGCGTTACGTCCCTTGAGTTGAAACAAATGGTGAGGTGATGTGGATGATATAGGCGAGGTATAAAGAACTTGTTACAACGAAAGAGAACCTACCCTAAATAGACAAGTCCATGACCCAAAAATTCTTTTGTATGAGGCTTTTATTTTATTGAATGTAGGCGATCGATGATGGGGAAGTCTACAAGGGATATTGATTGTTTTATTCTTGAGGTCTTCACGAAGCTGATCAATGCGAGAAGCTTCGGATAAAAAGGCTGTGTATATAATGCTGTCCTTCGGGGAGCGATCTATTTATAGTATGCGAGAGATGATTTTAGTGCATAGCTTGTCCTTGAGGAGCGATCTATTTATAATAGCAGCAATAGTTTGGCATATAGCTGTCCTTCGAGGAGCGATCTATATTTAATTTTAGATAACTAGATGTTCTTTTGGCGTGAAGCATCTAGTTTAGTAGGAAGTTTGACTCAAGAAAATCCCATAAGAATACGGCTTATTTTAATACTTTGAAGTCATGGACTAGACTAAGAAGGGGAAGGCATCGTAAGGAGGTGAGGGTGATTTTGATTTTATTTAGAGATATAGAAAACAAAGTGTATGTGGTGGTATGTGAGCTCGGGACGAGCGGTAGGTAGATAAGTGATATAACACTAGATTCAACGGTAGAATGGTCGAAGATGCAAGGCATTAAGGGTTCGAGGCTCGGGTTTACCATTAAGCGAAGCTAAGCGATAAGTGCACGATCCATAGGTGTGAGTGATTATATAAGGCCCAATCCAATTGGGAGCAAATTTTCCACGTTTGCTCTTTTCTAGTTTGGTTACATGTTGATTCTCTTTGAGGACAAGATCACCAACCTTAAAGGTACGCTCATGAAGTCGCTTATCATAAGCACGCTTGATGCGTTTTTGATAGATTTGAAGGTGATCGAGAGCTGTAAGACGACGTTCGTCAAGAAGCTCCAATTGGGCTAACCGCTCTTGGCGGAAATCATCGTTGGTGAGAAAAGTTAGGAGGGATAGATTCAGGATCCATCGACTCCGTGGGTGATGATGGCAAAGTGGGTGATGATGGTTCGGTAGGGGTGACGTCGTCCTCTTCCGAGGATACGGTGATCACGAGGTTCTCTCTTGCGTAGGTAGTTTCGGAAAAACCAAGACCACTGCGATCATTATGTTTGCGTGTGGTGATGGGGATGAGAGTATGTCGGCCTTGTTCGTAAAGGCCAAAACCAAAGCCTTTCCACGCCGCGAGTCGAAGGTGAGGTGAGGCGAAAGCGCGTCGATTTGTCAAGTATTGAAAATCGGATTGGAAGGAACCACACCAAGAGGAGGTTCGGGGGTAATGGAGGATGCGTCAACACCCCCATACGTTAGGTTAGTGCGGCATAATGGGGTGGTCGTAAGAGATTATCTCCCCCACGCGACGGTCGTAGGTGGGGTGTGCATGTAATTGTCCGTACTCCTGCGGGGTAGGGAAAGAACTAACGTTATATAGGCGATACTCCCCGAGCGTAAGGCGATGAAAAACGTCTACTAAGGGGTCGGAGGTTGGGATGTTAGCTGCGGGAAGAGAAGTGGTTTGTGCGACGGTGGTTTCATCAGTTGTAGGTGCAGTTGAGGTGGACGGTTGAGGTATATTGGAAGAGGATGGTTGGGTTGAATGTATGGGTGTCTTAATTGGTATAAGCACATCGTTTGGGCGGTATAACATATTGCAAGTTTTGAAGGGGGGAGGATCAGCTTTTACAGTGTAGGACTTCCCCTCGTACTCAAATTTTATACATCGATGTAATGTTGAGGGGACGCATCCCATGGCCCGGATCCAAGGACGACCTAGCAATATATTATATTGGAACTCTCCTTCAAGGACATAGAAGAGTTCGGGCAAAGTACGTGGGCCTACGCGAATGTTGAGGATCACGGTGCCTAAGGTAGAAGTAATAGCATCATTGAATGAACGCAAAACATGATGGGGTTGCACACATGCAACTAGAAGGGATGTTCATTTGTTGGAAGGCTTTTGAAGAGATGATGTTTAGGCTAGCGCCCCCGTCAATCATAACCCGGCGTACTCGAATGTCTCGGACGTAAGCGGAAATGAAAAGAGGCGAGGGTCGGGGTCTTACATGCCAAAGTCGATAATTTCATCTTAGAAACTAACATGCTTGTTGTTTTGAGGCGAAGTGGTGGGGAGATGGATTGTTTGGTGAGAGAGCGGCGTGATTGGGTGTTAGAATGGAGGCCACGGGCGGGGTTTCATTGGGAAAAACCTCTATCCCTTGAAGGATCTCAACGAGAGCTTGTCGATGAGATTGAAGTCGAATGAGATCATATAGTGTCATTTTACGGGCGATTGATGAAGGCTGTTTGATCATGGTTCGGTGGGCAACTCCATTAGAGGCGGGATAGGCGGGTCATGAATAACCACTTTAGGTGGTGGTGTAATCGGGATGGTTGAAGGAGAAAGAGATGCCGGGTGTGTTTTCTTTTGCTTTCCCATTGTTTTTACTGTCCTCGAGTAGCGACACTAATCATATTAATCTCGTAGACTGAGATGAAGAAGATGGTTGGGATAATTCATGGTCTTGAGAGTGGGGTTGTAATAATGATCGATCTTGGTGAGGCGGGGACGGATGGTATAGTAGAGGAATTGGCGCTAGAGGTCTCTCCTGCGTAAGTTGTTTTTCTTAATCTTTCGATCCGGAAGAGGTGACTGGCGAAGGATGGTTTTTAGAGCTTTGCATCCTTCTACATCATGTCCAGGTGTGCGGTGATAGGCGCAGATTTTAGACTCATCATAATCCACAGGTCGGGGCTTAGACGGGTCATAAGGTCGAAGTGGGGGTAGAGAGATGGTCGCATTCTCCACCAACATAGCAAGGATTTTGGCGTAGGATCCTTTGAGTGGGTCAAAATCAGAAGAAGATGAGGGTATTGATTGTGTGGGTTGTGGTAATGTTTGGGCGTGTTTAGTTCGTATGGGTGGTGGTTTAGTCGAGGGGTGCTGACACATGTTTTTCACTAAACGTGGTTTCTTGGACACAGAAGTTACGTTCAGCTGGTTAGATGATGAGGCTACAGATGGCATGGTAGCGGGAAACAACCACGGAGAAAGGGGAGTGACAGAAAATAAATCCTTTGATGATGGGATTGGTTTAGGGTTGATAGGTGGACCGGATACGCGGGGTAACGATGTTGTGATACCCTTTGATCTCTGTATAGGTGTAAAAGGCGTAGGTTGTTTTGCAGAAAACAAAGGAGGTATGATATATTGATGTAAGGTGGAGGGATGAGGTCCCAATATGGAAGGTGGGTGTGAAGATGAGGGTTTTGATAGAGGCCCGGATTGCGTTTGTCTCCTAGGTGGCGGGGCGGGTTTATTTTGGGATAAATCGAGTCGCTTAGGCGGGTGTGTTAGACTGGGCATTGGTGAGGTCCCAAGCGTAGGGGAAGATCTGGTTAAGTTGATAGAAGTGGACGGGGAATTTGGTAGAGGTGAGGGGGGTGAAGGCGAGAGCAGGGGGCATTTTAAGCACGCAAGCACTTCGGGTAGATGGTGGAGACATCGGGATCGAGTCATTTGCATTTGAGTAGAAAGCAGGAGTACTCAAGCGTTCCCATAGGGCCTGTCTATCTTCTGTGGAATGACAGTCTCCAGGTGTAATTTGTAATTTTGGTACAGAGGAAAAGTGAGTTGTAATTCCAATCCATTGCGGGTGTGACACAGGAGGCGGATGAGGCACTGTATCAGTAGATGCTAAGAGGTCGACGGGTTGTTGAAAAGATTTAGGTGATGAGGGACTAATAGGCAGAAGGGCATGTTGGAGGGGGTCTGTCATGGCTAAAGAATTTAACGATGTCGGTGCGAGAGATTTCTCATCTAAGGATGTCAAAAGGAGTGGTGTACCTTCCTCTTGTGCGGCAAGAGTGGTAGAAGGAGACGTCTGGGAAATGGATAGATTAGACAACATCCGCTCGCAGTTTTGTAGGGATGTGGTGTAAGAAGACTCATTAATGGGAAGGGAAGCCTGGGCAGCTAACTCTTCTATGGGTAAAGGAATGATTTCGCTTTGGCTTGATGGTGGTAAAGGAGGTTCGGGCTCCTGTGTTAGTGAAGAGGCTTGATTCAAAATTTTCTCGATAGAGGCTTTTGGCTGGGTATCGAATACTGCATGGATCTCATGAACACTCTCCTCAGCTAAGATATCTTGGTTTACGTTCTTTGCTTTGGGCCAGTGATTCGGGAATGGCTTGTTGAAAATTTTCAGATTTCGGTTAGCGAGGCGTTAGGATTATCGAGTGTTATATCCCCTGCATCAACCATTTCCTGCACTATGTTTTTCAACATCTTGCAGTTTTCATGACTATGTCCTTTTACGCGGTGAAAGTTACAAAAGTCATTTTCTTTGTACCAGGAAGGTATTGCGCGGGTGGAGTCAAACCCAGAGTGAGGTTTTACAGGGGGCAAGGTGATAGCCCCAGCTTTGAGCAATTTCTCTAGGATGATGCCATAAGTTTCTCCCAAGGGAGTGTAATTGGTGGGCTCAGCTTTGTATTTATAGGTGGTTTTTGGTGGAGTATTGGACGGTGGTTGGGATTTGACCATCACCGCGTGGACAGCTCCTTTTGATTTAGAAGAGGTTGACGCGTGAGGAGTGGTGGTATTTGGTTTATTGGTAGAATCAGGAGTTCGGAAAGTGGAGTTCTTGTTGCGCAACCGCAATTTCTCTTCCTCTAAGGCTCGAATTTCTAATTTTCGAGCCATAGTAAAGGCCTCGTCGAATGTACGGAAAGTTTGAATTTGGAGGGTAGGGGAGATGTGCTTAGCGCATGCCCGCGTAAAGAGTTCGATAAGTTCGGTTTGAGGCAAGGCATACGTAAGTTGGTTGATAAGGCCCCGCCATCGTCAGCGAAATCTGCGATAGATTCGTCTTGGTGTCGGATGGCATAGAGTCGATGATAGATACTTTCTTGGCAATGTTAATGGAGAAATGATCCAAGAAAGATTGGGCTAGTTGGTTAAAAGAAGATTGAGTCTTTGGGTTAAAAGCATTGTACCACTCAAGCGAGGCCACGATAAGGACATGGGAAAGGTGCGGAGTAACAAGGCATCATCATGGGCAATCAAATAACAAGCATGTCTAAATGATCGCAAGTGTTGTTGAGGATCCTCTTTACTGTTAAAACGAGTAAACTTTGGCAACTCCCATTGAGGAGGATATGAATGAAGGGGACGAGAGGGGTGAATGGGCTCCCGACAAACTTGCTCGTATGTCAGTAGCGCTACGACTTCCTGAAACGGAAGCCTCCAGGTTTTGCATTTTGTCCATCATTTGCTTGATGAAATCTGTGGTTGGATGAGGTGATGGTGCCACAGAATAGGGATGTCCCATATAAGGTGTTGAGGTTACTGGATACGTGTATGGGAATGAAAAGGTAGGCGGAGCTTGAGAAGGAAAGCTCGTTTGAATAGGTGGCAGAGAGTAAGTCATGAATGGAGTGGTCTGAAAGAGAGACGAGATAGGGGCAGTTGGTGGTGGCGATACGTGGGGTCCAAGATTAACAAAAGGAAAGCTAATCGGGGTCGTATGAACCTCTGCCGCTGTCGGATTGGGAGACGGGGCTAGTGATGCGGGAAGTAAGGTATTGTTATCAGGAGGAGTAGGAGCTAAATGAGCAGCTATACTAATAGGCATGCCCATAAGGAGCTGACCATCAGGCGCACGGTCAGGGGTATGAGACAAATAGTATTGTACAGCGCTGGGATTAGCATCTAGAAATTTGGCAAAGTCCTTGTCTCCCACAGGAATTTGGGGGATCTCACTGGTGTCCGTAGGGTTTCCTATAGAATGTGAAGGGGGTGATTCAGGCAAAGAAAGCGAGCAAGCGTGTGAAACCATGGCGGCTTGCTTCCGAGTGATGACAACCATAGACCAGAACACACAGGAAAGTTTCAATCTATCAAGGACAAAAACAACCTCAGAATGGTGAATTTAGCAAGTTCTTTGGTTTGTCGAGTGAGAGAGAGGCGATAACGATATCGGTTTGTAACAACCGGTGTCGGTCACAGGGAAAACGACGTCGGTCCCTTAACCGATGCCGGTGTCAAAAATCTAGAATAAGAAAATACAAAGGGGTTGCTAATTTGATTTTTAGCAACGTTGAGTAGTTTAGCAACTTATTGATCACAGAAGACAAAGTATGACAGAGAAAACAGGATTTGAAAACAAGCAAGAGGCACACGCAAATGCAGAGATTAACCTTAGGGTTAATTTTAATTATTGTGGGCTTATGCCTTTAGACGTAGAATGATGTCAGAATCCTAAACAACAAGACTTAGGGGAAATATCAAGTTTGTTTTGGCTTATAAGGTTACCTCAATCGGGCGGAGGAATACCGCGGAAAAGGGGGGATGTTTGAGATGTTGTGTTAATTGTGAAGTGATTCGATATGTGTTGTGCGGTGAAACTAAGGTTAATTTCTGTCAATACCGTGGATATCACCCCACGTGTATGACACATTACTTAATCTATGTTCACTAGAATTGAAAAACAACAGGCAGGAATGTAATGCATGTGTTTTAAAACCCAAATCGAAAGTGATATTCGATGAAGCAAAAGAGATGACTTTTACTAATGCAAGATGCAAAAACAAAGCAAGTTCTTTTACCAGAATAATAAAATACCCTGTGAATATCTCTAGAAGAAGAAAACAGCAAGTATGCTCCCTATAATAACAGCAAGTATGAAATAAAGAAAAACCCAAAATGGGTCCCACCGGGCGTGCCAAAATGTTTCACTCGGAAATGCTTCGTTCCTTATAGAAACAGATAAGGTTAGGGTTAGGAGGAATACCTGTAGAATGTCGAGATGATGTGCGCGTACCGTAGAGAAAAGATCGGTGATTGCGAAGAACTCCTTTTTGTCTTGGAAGGACTACCTGCAAATAAGAACACAAGACCACAAGATTTTGATTAGATAATAAATGAGGGAACTGCCTTGGGCCCAGGAAGTATGAAACTTCCTTTCGAAGGTGGTCAGTTCCCCTGCTAAT
This sequence comes from Taxus wallichiana var. yunnanensis, assembly GCA_018340775.1. Taxonomy (NCBI): domain Eukaryota; kingdom Viridiplantae; phylum Streptophyta; class Pinopsida; order Cupressales; family Taxaceae; genus Taxus; species Taxus wallichiana. The sequence continues at coordinate 567,573,874 of CM031240.1, forward strand.
ATGAATTAACACAAAATACTGTAGAGTACTAATTAAATTGTTTCGTGGAACTAGGTAGGGAAAAGGCTGTTTTTCTTGGTTTTGATCAAAGGAACCGATGCCGGTTATCTATAACCGATGGCGGTCACTGATAACCATACCTTAGTTGGTTCTAGGATCTTCTGGGCTGGTTGTGGTGTTTGTAATGGCTGGTTTTTGGATAGTATTGAGAAATGGGATGGTTAGAAGCTAAGGAATGATGGTTAGAGGCAATGGTACGTTAGATAATGGGTTCAGGAACGGATTTGGGAAGATTACAATTCCAAAAGCACAAGAAATGTTATAATGGAGGACATGCAAGATATAACTTACTGGTTTTTTTGATGAAGGTGCAAGTTGATCTCCTTTGCTGCCAACTCTTCTGGTTTCTTTACTCGTCTCTGCTTGGTCGAGTGAAGTTCTGGACTCTGCTGATCGCTTTGGACTCTCCTTTGGTTAAAAATCCTTCGACTGATCTCCAAAATGAAATTCCGATCCGTTGTTTTGGTTTGGGAAGCCCATTTACAGGGAACCGATGGCGGTTGCGTAACCGGCGGTCGAGTAGGAACCGGCATCGGTTAGGAAAAAGTAGGCTATTTTTAGTAAAATAGCCCACCTTCCCTGTTTTCTCCCGAGGGAGATCGATCGGTTGCGGCTTGGTCAGTGGCTAGAAGGTCGGCTTTGGAGTGCGAGTAAGGAGGCATTAGTTATGGATGTGAGTCTAGACCAAGTCATGGGTCCTAATTATGGTAGGTAAGGTGGTGGTAGAGTTGTAGATTTATCAATTACAAGGCAATTAATAAATACTTGTGTAAGGTTTAGGTAATGAGGTTAGGTTGCGAAATGAGATGCGGAGTCACAAGGGGTCGTGAGACACGAATTTGGTGTCTACACTAAGGCCGATGTTTGAAATGTTTTGAAAGTTGAGGATATCCCTCAACATTAACAAATGTGTCTTTAAAACCTACTTTGGGACCTTATTGGGGCATATCATATGTAAATAGGGCTTACTAGAAGATCTTGCCAAGGTTGCGATCATTGTGGGGTGGAGGAGCCTACTAACCAAAGTTCCTTGCATGGATTTCTTGGGCATACTTTGGTACTACATGAAGTTCATTAAGGGTTAAACCAAGATCACCGCACCTTTGGAAGCATTTCCTAGACATAAAAGAACCTTTCAAAGGTGGGGAGAGGTGCAATAGAAGACATTTGACACTTTGAAGGATAGGTTTGTCACCACGCCTATTCTACGGCCCCATTCTTGGGATAATACTTTCCATGTTCATGTGGATGCCTTTAGAACAAAAATTGGAGTAGTACTTGCATAGCTTGGTGAAGGGATTGTTAATCATCCTTTGTGTTTTACAAATAGGAAATTAACACCAGCATAGTAGAATTATACTACAACCGAGCGTGAGGCATTGTTAATGATCTATGTGCTTCACAAGTTTAGACATTATCTTTTGGAAACTCTTATTACATTTTACATCGACCACATGGCATTGAAGTACTTTTTGGTGCCATTTTTGAGCTTACACCATGTTGCCCTCATTTTTCCTTCACTATGCTTGCTCTGAAACGTATTCTTCTCTTAAATTGATGGTCTGCAACTTTTCCCCTCTAGTTGAATGCTTTGAAATGCTCACAAACTTGTTGTTTTTCCCTATTTTGAAAGAAATCTCCATGTATGCCCTATTTTTGCCCTAATTTTTCCAAATCTACGGGCTCTGCCATTTTCCCCCTTTTTCTCGATCGTGGAAGTTCAAAATTTATCGATTTACACTTATATCCTTTTGAAAATAAGTCCCCATGATTGAAGGTTCTTTGAAATCATGTTTCACCTGGTTTAATGTGAAAAATTGTCATCCTTGGTAAAAAAAATCAAATTCTAGGGCATCCTGGCATTTTTTGTGTTTTGACGATCAGACGGGCGTCATTTTCCCATCAAATTATTCCTCAACATTCATCGAAAATGTGGCTTGTTCTAATTGGCCAAGGGACGAGAGGAAAGAAAGATGTTTTAAATTATCACTTTTTGCTTTTTTGGAAAAAGTGTGAATTTGGTCTCGTGGCTCCACTTTTTTGATTGGTTATAATGTTGCTTGTGTAGCACTTTTTGGTTAGAGGAGGAGTGGCGAGATCTTTTTGATAACTTGTTCTTTTTATCTACTTTAGCTAACAGCTTTTAAATTGGCCCCTAGCCTAGCCAAGTGCTAATTTTCTTGAATTCAAGTGTAGATAAAATTTCTAAATTTTTCCCAAAAATGATTATGTGTCTTCTTTTGATTAGATGGGGAACAACTGTATTTTTAATGCTCTAAGGTATTTTTGAAAAATAGTTAAAATGCAAAGGAAATGCCTAGGGCCCGTAATGAATCAGAATGGAACACATGGAGACTTCAGAGTCAAGGATGGAATGGTGGGTGGTCGGGTTCTTTTGAAGTTTTTTGACTTTATTTGGTTAAAATATTAAGGTCACAAAATAAACCGAACTCCATAGCAAATCGTGAGGTGGACATGTGTCACGTTCACATCAAAGGTAAGATTGGAGGCTGGTGGAAGACTTAGAATTTTTTTCCTTTTGGTGAAAGGGAGAAAAAGTTTTGAAAAAGGCTACGGGTCCACCAAGCCAATCAGGAGAGGACACGTGGTAGGATTAGGGGTAGAGGGGATGTGGATTGGTGGTGGACTTAGAGAATTTTCACCTTTTTGGCAAGAAATACTAAAATGCAAAAAAGGGCCACAAGCCCACTAAAGTAAGTTAATGCCTTGGTATTTTTTAAAAGGCACGGCGGATCGGTGGATCACTAGGAGAGTTTGAGATTTTTAACATTTTCCCTAAAAATAGTTAAAGTTATGAAAGTAAGTGCAGCCTCGACAAAGAGGAAAATTGAAAATCTTGCACGATCAAGGTCGGTGGGTCGTCGGAGGAAAAAGGAATTTTTCACCTTTTTTGCAAAATGAGTTAAAGTGATAATTTGAAGCATGGCTCGCAATGAATCAGAGGGAGACACGTGTCAAAATAAATGCAGAAGGGGAGTGCGGGCCGCTAGTGAGTTTTGAAAATTTTATAGTTTTGAGGAGTTGGAGTAAAGTTTAAAAGAGAGCCATGTCCCTTTAGTGAATCACGCGTAATGACACGTGGTAGGGTCGATCTGAGCCGTGAGTCCGTAGAGAAAATATGGAACTTTTTCCTTTTTGGCAAAATAGCTATAAAATGAAAAATTGAAGTGCAGTCCGCTAGGACCCATATTAGAAGTAGAGGGTGGAAGGGCGGAGATGCGGGGAATATTTGGAAATTTTTCCTTTTTCCAAAAAAGGAGGTAAGGATGCAGAATTGTGTCGCAGATCTGCTAGGACCCACATTAGGACATGTGTCAGGCTTGGAGGGGTAGGGAAAACTAGAAAAATTTGCCAATTTTTTCCAAAGGTTATAAAGTGGTAAAAATCAATCTTAGGCCCGTGTTCAATCACATTTTGCCATGTGGCCATTTCTTATAAAAAGTGCAAAATGAAATAGGAACCTCAAGGCCCGTCTCCAATGATATTTCTCCACGTGGAGGGCTCAGATTAAAAGATGAAAGTCAAATCAATGGTGGTTGTGCATTGTTTTTGTTCCAGTGCCATTTTTGCTCTAGAATGTTCTACGAAGTTTGGAGATGCATTTTTGCATCAATTTTCATCAAATTTTTGGCAAATCCATGTTGTTTGTGCCTACAAATACCAATGTAATCGGTTTTGAAGCTCAATTTGAAGATCAGAGATGTTTTTGAAATGAAATTTTTCCCTAACTTGTCCAAAACGTAAAATATCAGATCCAGAAGTTGTAGGGGAAAATTTTGGAGGGAAAAGAATGAAATAATGAAAAGAAGGGGATATGCATACTTTGAAGAAGAAAAATGTGCCTCCACATAGGATAATGATGCATTTTTTTGCAATAATTCAACTTTTTGAAACACCCGCAACTTTTGTTGCAAATCTATTAAACGTCCTTGTTTGCGAATCATGAAGGAATTTTTGTAAGAAAATTGATCCTTAGCATATTCTTTTCTTGGGAAATAAGTTTGAATGTAAAAAATTAATATATAATGCATTTTTGAGAAGTGCAGATGGTCGGGAGAATTGAAAATCATGAGAAAATTTTGAGAGAAGCTCATCTTCTGAGAAATCCTCCAAAAATAAGGTTAATGTTTTTTTTGTTAGATCTTCTTTCATGTGAGTTGGTTACAAGTGTATAACCATCACACAGATCTAATATTGTTTATGAAACTCTCCCCGCCGATGAATCTAACAAGTGTTTGAGTTAATCTGTGTTATTTTGGGCAATATGATGTCTATTTTGATGTTTTAAAAGTCTACAAATAATTTTCCTTGTTCTTGTTGCAATCTTATATTGAAATATTTAGGAATCACACAGATATCATCCTTATTGATAGTTTAGTGGCATTTACAACTTCATTTATTAGAATATCCTTCATCTGATGGTGAAATAAATAGATTTAAAAACACTTTTCCTTCTTTTGTTGATAGATATTGCTTGTAAGCATTTGGGGGTACCTTAGGCATGATTTTATCAGAGATTTTGATGTTTAATTGAGTCCTTTAACTCAAGATATTGTGTTGAGATCTCAAATATTGTGTGAAGAGTGTAAACTTGGGCCTCCATTTTTGTATCTCTTCTGGTTGAAAGAACATCCCGACTATTTTGAGGCATTTTATCTAATAGTTGTTCGAATGTTGTAGAGGTTGTCAAAGATATGGCGTAGTCAAGTTTATATTCTCAATATCCCACCAAAAATCATTATAAACAACTTATCCTACCCTTGATTACCCCTATTTTTCCTTGTATAAGTATAAAAGATCAAAATCCATTTGCTAAAGTATGCAAAATAGATTAAGATTTTAGATGTCTCTAGTAACCTTTGCCTTGTGTTGAAAACATAACCATATTCTAGAAGTGACAACTCGTGAGAGTCATATTTGGTGTGTTGATCATGTTTTCTTCAAGGTCTTCTTCATAGAGTTTGAGAAAAAGAATGATATCTCCATATCCTTCACCATTTAAAGGTTACAAAATAGGTTCTCTTACCTTGGTTGAAAGGCACAACCTAAAATAGTTAGGAAAATATCAAGTCCTTTTAGAGTGTTATCCATCTCTCCACAAATCTAAGTTCCAGTTAGATCACATCCCCAGCTACAAAATGACATACATCATGATCTATTTGTCTTCAAGCTTCATACCAGGCTTGTGATGCTGCTCAACTTGAAAAGGAGAACAAATTTGGGTACCAACACCAATGGTGTAATTGCTTAGGAAATTTGGTTCAATTTGATCCATGTGCATACATATTTGATATATTTGGATGCATATCAGACCCTAGTAATTTTTCTTGCAAGTTCTTCATATAAATACATTGTTGAAGCATCATTCTATACTCATATTTGCAAGATTTAAGAAAAGGTTTCAAGATCTGTCTACTTTTTTCCTAGTTTCTAGCAGATTTTTGCACTTTGGTTGCATTATGATTGATAGATTCAAGAAAAGAAAGGTCTAATTTATGAAGTTTTGCAAGATTTCAAAGTCTTTGATAGACATTTGTCAGATATATTTTAGTACATTTTCACAACTAGGGTGAAATTCCTTAGTGGGGACTCCATGTTTTTTTGATCTTGTTCAATACCTGTGTCTTACCTTTCTGTCATTTGATTTTTGTTGCTAATCTCTACAAAACTGGAAGGAAGAAGATCTCTCTTCATTAGAGACTCTGCTAGGAAGTTGTTTTCAGATTCAAGGAACTCAGAGTTAGAAGGGAGAATTTTTTGGAAAGTGGTTGGAGATCAGAGCTCAAGAAAAGAGGGTCCCATTGTTGGACTTGAATTTGATCAGCCTATCATTGAGGACTTCATTTCTTCGTTCGGTAAATTTGAATCAGGTAGTCCTCTTGTAGATTTACATTCTCCATCTAGAGAGGGACCTTCATTTGTCTTTGAAAATATTTCTCCTCATTCTGCCCCTGTATTTTCCAAATCTGCTAGAGTTTATCAAGAAGTTGATCCTATAGGGGATATCCATTTTGAAGATTACATTTCTATTCCCCAAATACCTCTCACTCCTCATCATTTTGTTTCTCCTCCAAGATCACCACCTCAAAATAATATGGCTCAGCCTCCACCTAGACCTCCATTTTTTGTTAACACATTTGGTCCTATAAAATTTAGAGGAATGAATGGTTATCCAAATGTTGTCCCACAAGATGTAAGGAATAGGTTACCTAAGTTCAAGGTAACAATGCTATAACTAGTGATGAGCACCTAAAACTTTTTGTTAACATGATGGAGGACTTTGAGATTGAGTATGAAGATGCGTATGTAAAATCATTCATTCATACATTAGAAGAATATGCTAGGGATTACAAGGATATGCCTAATAATTTTATTGAGGATATGCCATTTATAATTTTCCTATTTCTCTTGATTCTTGAGAATTGAAATGAATTTAATAAGAATGCATTTATGGTCTTGTTTAATCAAATATGGTGACAAAAAAAGACTGATCCTAGATTTCTCTTAAATCATAATTTGAGAATATCGAGATTTGGAGAACTCTTAAAGATCGAATCCTTTCCCCAAGTGTGGGACTTGCAAAATGAGAAAGGAATCTCCAGTTTAGAGGTTGGTTCCTCAATTCCTCTGGTCATATTTATCACTTACAAGTTGCAGAGGTCTATATTCCTAACCCTACCCTAAATTCCAAAGGAGACAGAGATAGAGAATGCAAAAAAGCTAAAACTAATGCTAATAGGTGATGCACCAAAGGAGTGGTGAGCATTTTTTACTTCTGTAGATTGACACAGTCCATAAAAATGCAACAAAGAACCTCATGCACAAACTGATAATTGTAATGAAGGATCAAAAATTAACCAAACAACACAGGCAGAGGATGAAAACTAATCACAGAGGTTGTATTGTTATTTTAATCATCAAAATCACTTGCATTACAACACCTGAGAGGAAAAATAAAGTTGCAGCTCTTAGAAAAGGTCTGATATTCCACCAAAATCACTTCCAAGGTGAGAAAGGGGACCTGCAATACACAAAAAATGTTCCACACTTTGAAAATGAGCCAAATCTGGCTTTTACAGTGCAAGGGACGAGCCTAGGAGAGAGAAAACGGGAAAACATGGGAGAGGTTCAATCATTGACCAAAATGCATTCAAAATAGCATGGGCATCCTTACAGACCCATTCCTTACATTTTTAACCATCTTTGGGAGAGAATGCGAGCCATTCTTCATTAAAAACGGTGGTTGAAACGTCATTTCTACTCATCACCACGTGCCAGAGACATTTTTCAATTTTATCTCTCCAAAATCCATCAAAATGAAAAATTGACCCTAGAATCTTGTAGATAATTTCACCAGCTTTCCATTGATATAAAGAACGTGAAAAACTGAGCTCTGGATCGAAAGATATGGCCATTTGAAGTTTTAGGGCAAAACAGGGCCAAATCGGGTTGGCGGGCAAAAATTTGAATTTTGCACCTTTTTGGTCATTTGGAAAATTTTCCAAAATTTCCCCATGCTCCACCACTCTAGGTGCCACATGGCGGCATCTCATTGGCCGCGGGCCTTTCAGGGGAAAATTTTCCCAAAAAACTCCACTGAGCCATAACTTCAAAAATACATGGAGTTAGGAGGAAAACTTTACCTTTCTGGAAAGCTGAGAAAGAGCTCTATCCAATGGTGTCATTTCCAGAAGGTTTTGAGTGCCTAAAAAGAAAAATATTATGTCTGAGGCACAAGAGAAGGAAAGATGAAAGGGAGTTAGCCACAAAATGAGCAGGGGGCACATTTTGGATAACAATTTTGGCGACTCAGAGGGGTCATCTGCCTGCTGGATGAAGTTACCAGTTGCCTGAAGCAATCCATTGGGCATGGAGTCACCTGATTTTCTATCTGATACCCCAACTGACTAGAACATTGCAAGGAGGAACATGGAATATCACCTGATGGAGCAAGGCCTACAAACACATTCCCAGGAACAACAAGCCTGTGCCAAAGCACTTAGGGAAAGCAAAAACTAACCTACAACAAAACAATGTGCACAAGCACTTGGAGGAATGAAAACCTAAGCTAATATTTACAAGGTGGAGAATTTCCCTTTAGTAGCAATGCTTTAGATGGATCCCATTGACTGGAATCTGCAGTTCTTCGCCATCCAATGAAGACAATTGGAAGGCATTGTTGTCCTTACACTTTGTGACCATGTATGGGCCACTCCAAATGGCATCAAATTTTGAATGCCTTCCCGGTTTTGCTCTGTCTGCATCCCATTTTAACACTAGATCTCCAACTTGGAAGGATCTATTCTTGGCCTTTCTATCAAAGGTCTTCTTTATCAAAGCTTGATCCTTCTCCATTGCTTGGGATGCCTGATTCTGATTTCTTGGAGCTCCATCAATTCTACATATCTAACTTCCATGGGCTCAAACTCCAACAACTCCAACTGTTTCATGAGTTCCAATGTTGGCAACTCAAGTGATATGGGAAAAATTGCCTCTCTCCCATAAACAAGCCTGAATGGAGAGTTACCTGTAGATCTTTTAGGAGTTATCCTATCAGCCCATAAAGCTGATTTCAATTTAGTATGCCAAGACCTCTGATTTTCATCAAGAGTCCTCTTAATGATCCTCAACAAGTTCTTGTTTGTAGATTCAGCCTGGCCATTACCCTGGGGGTAATAGTTTGATGAAGTACTTAGGTAGATCCCGTTCTTGACAGCCCATTCAGTCACCTTGGACCCGATGAATGCCAATGCATTATCTGATATTATTGTAGTAGGTACACCAAATCTGGTTGTTATTCCCTCATAGAAGTCTAGGATGCTAGATTCATTTGCTTCCTTGAGTGCTACTGCTTCAGTCCACTTAGTGAAGTAATCTGTGGCTGTTAAAATCCACTTGTGCCCTTGGCTTGAATTGGGATTAATGACTCCAATGAAGTCTAAACCCCATTGCATGAATGGCTGGTCAACTGAAATTGGATGCAATGGAAGGGCAGCTAGCCTCTCTTTACCTGTGAAGAATGCACAATTCTTGCACCTCTTGATCCATGCATAACAATCATTGAAAATCTTGGGCCAATAATAGCCAGCCCTCATGATCTTTAGAGCTATCACTCTTGGTGCAAAATGACCACCAGCTGGTCCACCATGGAACTCTTCCAACATCCTATGAATCTGATTTGTACCAATGCATCTCAGCAGTACTCCATTCACATCTCTTTTGAACAAGACACCATCAACAAGGGCATATGGGACAGCCTGCAATCTGAAGTGTCTTCTTTGGGTCTTGTTCATCTCTGGAGGGCATAGGCCTGTGCTTAGGAAGTGCATTATACTTTGGGTCCAGCAAGGAGTGGGGACACCATTATTTTCCTCTTGAGTGCTTCCTTGCTCATGGTTGTCTTGCAACTTCAAAACAGTCTCTTTCTCATTGCATGCTTCCTTTTGCTTGCTCAAAATCAGCTGCTCACACAATCCTTTTCCTCTGACCAACTTGGTGACCTTGATCTCTATGTCATACTCCATGACACGAGTAATCCAACCTGCTCTCTTTTCATTCAAGTCTTTGTTGAGGAGGAAGTCTTTAACTCCCGCATGAGAAACCAACAATTGGACCTTATTGTTTGAAACTAGATGCTTGAATTTCTTCAAGCTCCTGATTACTGCAAGAACATGCTTCTCAATGAAAGAATATCTCACCTCATAGTCCTCCAGGCTTTGGCTGAAGAAAGCAATTGGCTGCTCATCATTGTCCTTGTTCTGCTGTACCAAAATTGCAGAGATAGTATCATCACCCCCAAATGCATAGAGGATGAAATCCTTGGAGAAATCCGGGTTGATGAGAGTTGGGGCTTGAGAGATGGCTTCTTTGATTGCTTCAAAACTCTCCTTGCCTTCTGCTTGTCCATTTGAAAGCCATGCTTTTCTTTAACATCTTGGTGATGGGCTTGACAAGGGCTGCAAAATCTGGGACAAACCTCCGAACAAAATTTATTCTCCCCAAGAAACTCTGGAGGGCCTTCTTGTGGCTTGGCAATGGTAGTGCTCTTATGGCTTCAACTCTTTCTGGATCAATTGCTAATCCTTCTTTGGAGACAATGTGACCAAGGAGCTTTCCTTCATGAGCTAAGAAAATACATTTTTTAGGATTCAAGGAGACTCCAAATCTTCTACACCTTTGGAACACTTGTCTCAAATGAGAGAGGTGGTCTGCTGTATTTTTTGAAAAAATAGTGATATCATCAAGATATATCAGCACTATGTTGTTAATCAAACCTTTGAACGCCATGTCCATTGCTCTTTGGAAGGTAGCTCCGGCGTTGGACAGCCCAAATGGCATTTTCCTGTATGCATAAGTTCCCCATTTAGTTGTAAAGGCTGTCTTGAACTGATCTTCTTCCTTCACCATAATCTGATTATACCCTGAATAGCCATCAAGTAGTGAAAACCTCTCGGGCCAGCAACAACTTGTAAAATCTTGCTCCATGGAAGGAAGTGGATAATGATCCTTGAGAGATGCTCTATTCAAATCTCTAAAGTCAACACACAATCTGATTTCCCCACTCTTCTTTCTGACTGGAACCAAGTTGGAAACCCAACTAGAATGCTTGATAGGGAATATGATTCTTGATTCTATCAACTTATTCAATTCTTTTCTCATGAGAGGCTCCATGTGGGGGTTGACTGGCCTTTGTTTCTGCCTGATGGGCTTAGTATTTGGATCCAATTCAATGGTGTGTTGAGCTAACTCGGGATTGAAACCTTTCAAATCTTCATAGCTCCAAGCAAACACATCAGGGAATTCTTGACAAAGTTGTATAAACTCATACCTTTCTTGCTCAGTTGTCATCTTGCCAACTTGGAGTGATTTGCCTTCTCCTACCGAGATGGACACTGAATCTTCTTCCTTCACTTGGATGTTTGCTTTCTCCTTCCTAAACTGATCATTAGGATTGAAAATGGACTCCAAAGTAATAAGCCCCTTTGGTAGTTTGTTGGTTCTCAGCTGCACCACCTGGTCACCATACTGCTGCTCCAACTTTTCCTGATTTTTGGCTGAGAACTCAGCCTCTTCTTGCAAGAAATGGATGATTTGCTGATCATTTTCAAATACTTGCCAACTTACATTGTTGTCCGGCACTGAAGGCCTCACAATCACATGGATGTTTGGTTGTACCTTGTCCTTTTGAATGCTCTCCACAATGTCAAAGGCTGCCCCAACTGCTGCAAGCCTATCAGCAGCTTGGTTCTCTTTTCTAGGAATGGATTTGATGCTAAAACCCTCAAAATCTTCAATGAGGTCCCACACCCTGTTCTTGTAGCACTTGAGTAGATCATTCTTGACAGCATGCTGCCCCTTGACTTGGTTGACAATCAACTCACTGTCACCAAAGACTTGCAAGTTCTTTATTCCTCTCTTGATTGCCCAATGCAGTCCTTGCACCAAGGCTTCATATTCAGCAGTGTTGTTAGAGCATGCAAACTGAAATCTAAAAGCTGAATAATACTTAACTCCTTGAGGTGAAACCAGCATGGCTCCCCCTCCTGCACCTTGTCTACTCCTTGATCCATCAAAAAACAACTGCCATACCTCATTGTCATCCTTGTGGTCTGGCTTGGTGATGCTAGGAATAGGCTGATTTTCTTCATGCATGCAATAGACTCCTAACTCAGATTCTTCTATTTCTTGATAAGGATCAAAAGCATGCACCTTGCTTTCCCATTCATCAAGAGTCAAATCTGGGATGCTTCCTACCTTGGTGTCAGCTTCATCAGTGCTTGGATAATCTTCTTGATCAAATGCTGAACAATTGGTATTGATCTGACTTGGAGTGTAAGGCTCAATGTGAAAGTTTGCAATAGGTTCAGACCTGATTGTGGCTTTGGTTCCATATCTTGTTCTAAACAGCATGTGTGACCAATCAGCAGACAAGTAACCTCCAATCTTAGCTGTGAAATCCCTTGACAAACATAGGGCAAAGAGTGGTGGAAGGTCTATTACTGAGACATCTTGCAAAACAACCACGTTGGGACAGGCATGCAAAGTAAGACTCAAGTTTTTAATCACTCCAACTATTGTTACTACTGTCCCATCCAATTGTACCACCCCTTTGGATATGGTTTCATACTGAATTCCCAACTGATCAGCTATTTGCTTGGGCATTACTGAACTACTTGCCCCGGAATCAATCATGCAATTGTGTACTAATTGGTTCCCAATGATCAATGAAACATAGAATGGAGGGGGCTTCAACATCTTACCTTGCTTTGTCCTCCATGATTCCCCTCAGGCTGGGCAGCATTTGTGAGCACCTTCTCTTGCATTTGGACTTGCTGATTTGAAGTTGACCAGTCCTTCATGGCAGCTTGTAGCAAATCTCTTTGGCCTGGGATAGATAGTGATTCCCACATTGATATGTTTACATTTGTCTTCTTCATCTGATCAATGATATTGAATGGGGATGAAGTATCCTTTTTTCCCTTGGCCTACACATTCATCCCTTGTATATGGGCAGCAACAACTGGCATTTGAGTTGGCCTAGGAACTGTTTTAGGCAGTCCTTGTGTGCTTGGGATTGCATTTTGCTTGCCAATAGTTTGTGGAGTGATAGAAGGTCATGAATTACTTGGGGCCAATGGCTGTTCTTCACCCAAATTTCTCCTCTTTGACCTTGTGTTGGCTGCAACACTTTGGGAAACTATCTGGTTCATGCCACAAAAATCTTCTGCCTGCCAGTTTACAAGTGTGGTATCATTTGGAGCTGATTGCTGCTGGAATGTTTCTTGTTGCTGGTCATTTCTTTGACTACCTTCACCCTCCACACCAGTTGTTGTCACCATTAATGCTTGATTCAAGGCACCGTTGAAGCACATGGACTGGTTATGAGGTTCATTGCATGGGAAACACCAATCATACTCTTGAGCCATATTGTTTTGTACTGGCACTAATGCTTTAGAGGCAGATGTAGCATTGGGATTATAGGGCTGAAATGGTCTGTTGGCAGGAGGCCTTGCTTGATTTAGGTTTGCAGCTGGATTGGGTGGTCTTTGGGGTTGATATGGCTGCCTGTTAGGCTGAGCTTGAGGCTGGAAGGAAGGTCTAAAACCTTGAGCTTGCTGCCTTTTGAGTGTAACCAGCTCATTACCTAGATTTTGCAATTGCTTCATGACTTCTTGAAGTTCATTTGAGGCACTAGAAGATGAAGTGGAAGCTTCACTTGAATTCTGATTTCTAGGAGTGGGAATAGAAGCTAAATTAGGCACTTGGCTAGTACTTGGGCTCTCTAAACTTGGAAATAATGGCATTGGAGGCCTAGGAGCTAGCTTGCCAGCTTGAATCAAACAATTTTCAGCTCTAATGGCAATGCTATAAGCAATGGGGATAGTTGTGCCTCCCATGGACTGAATTAACATAGAAATATCAGAATTTAAAGCTTTAAGGTAATAAAGAAAAGCACCTTCTGTTGTTGGCTTGACTGCCACTGGAATTCTCTCCCAAGTCCTTTGAAATCTGAAATTAAAATCAGTCAGCTACTCATTGGGAGCTCTTTTGATAGTTGTCAGCTGCTCCAAAAGGGACAAGTTGTCTCCCTTTTCCCCAAACTGCTCATGGAGGGCTATACATAGCTGATTCCAATTTTGAATAGAACCTGAGGCAAGACTCCTGAACCATTGCAAAGCTTTCCCTTTGAATGAAGATGCCAGCAGTTTGACAACAACTTGCATCTCATTGATCTCATGGATTGCACAAATGTTAGCAATATCCTTAACATGATCACCAGGAGTGGTTTGATTTTCTCCAGTGAAGTATGGAATGTTCTTCAATGCTGCAACTGGGATTGGATTTTGTGCATTGAGAGCAAGTGGGCTGCTGCCAGTGAAATTGACATAGGGGTTGTTTTGTGCCATTCTGATTGGCCTTAGAACCCTTGTTGATTGAATGAAAGGCCTACCAGGTGGAGGAGTTGAGAGAGTTCTATTTGGTGGAGATGGAGACCTTTGGATTCTCCTCCCACTTTGCCTTATTCTTGGAGATAATTGTAGATATTCAAACAACACCTCTTCTTCTCCAGCTCTTGACCTTGTAGTGATTCTTCTCATGAGTTTTCAGGTCTGCACTGCTAAAACCAGCTGATTCTTCTTCCTTGGAGTCGCCAGATGTGTAATTTATAGCTCTTTTAAAGCAAGAAACTTGCAAAAAATGCACATCAATTTTGTTGCAATGAAGATGAAGACTTCTATGTCCCACCGGGCATGCCAAAACTGTTGTGGCAAATCAGCAGCACCCCCTGGATGTTGATCAGATTTCTAGTTTGATCATACTAGCATCCAGTGTGATTGCACAACATTGAATCCTTTCCCCAAGTGTGGGACTTGCAAAATGAGAAAGGAATCTCCAGTTTAGAGGTTGGTTCCTCAATTCCTCTGGTCATATTTATCACTTACAAGTTGCAGAGGTCTATATTCCTAACCCTACCCTAAATTCCAAAGGAGACAGAGATAGAGAATGCAAAAAAGCTAAAACTAATGCTAATAGGTGATGCACCAAAGGAGTGGTGAGCATTTTTTACTTCTGCAGATTGACACAGTCCATAAAAATGCAACAAAGAACCTCATGCACAAACTGATAATTGTAATGAAGGATCATAAATTAACCAAACAACACAGGCAGAGGATGAAAACTAATCACAGAGGTTGTATTGTTATTTTAATCATCAAAATCACTTGCATTACAACACCTGAGAGGAAAAATAAAGTTGCAACTCTTAGAAAAGGTCTGATATTCCACCAAAATCACTTCCAAGGTGAGAAAGGGGACCTGCAATACACAAAAATGTTCCACACTTTGAAAATGAGCCAAATCTGGCTTTTACAGTGCAAGGGACGAGCCCAGGAGAGAGAAACATGGGAAAACATGGGAGAGGTTCAATCATTGACCAAAATGCATTCAAAATAGCATGGGCATCCTTACAGACCCATTCCCTGACATTTTTAACCATGCTGGGAGAGAATGCGAGCCATTCTTCATTAAAAATGGTGGTTGAAACGTCATTTCTGCTCATCACCACGTGCCAGAGACATTTTCAATTTTCTCTCTCCAAACTCCATCAAAATGCAAAATTGACCCTAATCTTGTAGATAATTTCACCAGCTTTCCATTGATATAAAGAACATGAAAAACCGAGCTCTGGATCGAAAGATATGGCCATTTGAAGTTTTAGGGCAAAAACAGGGCCAAATCGGGTTGGCGGGCAAAAATTCAAATTTTTGCACCTTTTTGGTCATTTGGAAAATTTTCCAAAATTTCCCACGCTCCACCACTCTAGGTGCCACGTGGCGGCATCTCATTGGCCGCGGGCCTTTCAGGGGAAAATTTTCCCAAAAAACTCCATCGAGCCATAACTTCAAAAATACATGGAGTTAGGAGGAAAACTTTACCTTTCTGGAAAGCTGAGAAAGAGCTCTATCCAATGGTGTCATTTCCAGAAGGTTTTGAGTGCCTAAAAGCAAAATATTATGTCTGATTATGTAACGAGGCACAAGAGATGAGGAAAGATGAAAGGGAGTTAATAAAAAATTACAGTCCTCCTCATGCCCAAACCGCCAAGAATCCCATGTCATCTGATGAACCTACTTGTCTCCCTTCCAATGTTGCCTTTCCAAAGAGTATTCCGTATGACATAGCCAAAGTATTGAGCCAAATCAAAGTGAGTGTTCTAATCATTGAGTTGCTTAGGATTCCCAAGCATAAGAAGAGATCATTTGAGTACTTGGGATTGAAAGAGGAGAAGAGTACCCCAAGCTAAAATGTAAATATTGTTGAAACTTCTCCCCTAGAATATTTTAGACCTTAAAACACCACCAAGATTGAATGATCTTGGAGAAGCACATGAAGTCTACTTGGGGACATCCTTGGTTCACTCTCAATTGAATGTTGATCCATTCTTTACAACTTTGATCATAAAGGATAGACTGGTTCACAATTATATGTTTAATTTCGATGCATCATGAAATTTCATTCCTCTAGAAGTCATGAATGAACTAAATATCAAGGTAACAACAACATATGGAAATTTCACCGCCATGGACTCAAAAGAAGTGTCGATGGTTAGTTGTGTGAAGGGTTTGGTGGTACAACTTGTAGCCTATCTAGGTAAGAACTTGAAACTTGATGTTGTAATTGTTGATTGCCTTGTCAAATGGGTCATACTTTTGTCAAGAAAGTTGGCTAAACTTATTGGTGGGACTGTTCAAATGGACATGTATTTTTCCACCATTCCCATTGAAGGCAGCCTTGTGAAGATGTATGGAGAAAAGAAGATGTTGCACCTTATTGAAGATCCTAACAATGCTTCCTATGAAGTGTTGTTTGTTGATGTTGATGCTAAAATTTTTGTTAGATTTGCTAATGGTAAATAAAACAAGATGGATCAGTCAAATTTCCTTGAGGTGGTAGGTTCTCCTTAGACCTTGCTATTTGATGGAGCTTGCTCCAAATTTGGGAATGGTGCCGGTATAGTTTTGATTTCTCCTAGCTTGGAAGAGTTTACTTTTTCCTTCAAGATTAATTTTGCATGTACTAAAAACATTACTGAATATGAATCCTTGTTGTTGGGTTTGAGAATTGCATGGAAGTATGGTGTCAAGGACATCATTGCAAAAGGAGATTCGAGCTAGTTATCAAACAAATAAGAAAATTATATGCTACAAAAAAATCAGCAGATGAAATAGTAAAAACATGCGCTTAGGGATCTAATTGAGATGTTTGATTCCTTCAACATTGTCCATCATGATATAAGCTTCAATGCTACTACTGCGACAAGTTAGCAATCTTTTGGTCTAGATTTGGAAATTGTACCATTCCCCTTATTTTGCGTATGATATTGAGATACTCACTAGGCCATCAGTCCCTGATAACATCAAGCATTGGTAAGTGTTTAATGATGATGTTCAACTACAAAGGTTCTTACAAAACAAAGGTGAGTTTACAGATCAGAATATTGATTGCTCAAACATGTGAGGGTAGAGTGTTACCCGATCCCTTAACTGCTAGGGTTACTTGTTGTTGAGGAGGTTACTGATATTGATTAGTGTGATGGGTGTTTTCTACCCCATCCTCCATGTGAAGTGGACCAACAAGTTGATGAAGCTAATAATGAAGATGGTATTGATTATGATATCTACATGGTGGGCTGTTCTTCAAGCTCACAAGATGGAGCATCTTTAACGAGATAATAAGTGCAAGGACTGCTGTAACCTTTTGGGATTACATCAAATGGGTACAACTCCTTCCCTCTCATACTTATGAAGTAGATGTACTGCAATATTTTGAAATACCTAACAATAACTTTGAACAATTAAGAGCTTTGATGATTAAGAAGTATGATGGTGGTATCCCTTCGAAGGAAGATAGGTAGTTGTTAATGAATGTTTTTGTAGCTCAAGAAAAAGACTATAACAATAGGAGAAAAATTGTTAAGGGAGTTGGACCTCAAGCCAAAGCTAAAACTCCCTTGCTTACAAGCATTCCCAAAGAAGATCCTAGAAGAGAAACACCTACCAAAATTTTTGTTGTCCCAATAAAAAATTACAGTCCTCCTCATGCCCAAACTGCCAAGAATCCCATGTCATCTGATGAACCTACTTGTCTCCCTTCCAATGTTGCCTTTCCAAAGAGTATTCCATATGACATAGCCAAAGTATTGAGCCAAATCAAAGTGAGTGTTCTAATCATTGAGTTACTTAGGATTCCCAAGCATAAGAAGAGATCATTTGAGTACTTGGGATTGAAAGAGGAGAAGAGTACCCCAAGCTAAAATGTAAATATTGTTGAAACTTCTCCCCTAAACCATTTTAGACCTTAAAACACCACCAAGATTGAATTATCTTGGAGAAGCACATGAAGTCTACTTGGGGACATCCTTGGTTGACTCTCAATTGAATGTTGATCCATTCTTTACAACTTTGATCATAAAGGATAGACTGGTTCACAATTATATGTTTACTTTCGATGCATCATGAAATTTCATTCCTCTAGAAGTCATGAATGAACTAAATATCAAGGTAACAACAACATATGGAAATTTCACTACCATGGACTCAAAAGAAGTGTCGATGGTTAGTTGTGTGAAGGGTTTGGTGGTACAACTTGTAGCCTATCTAGGTAAGAACTTGAAACTTGATGTTGTAATTGTTGATTGCCTTGTCAAATGGGTCATACTTTTGTCAAGAAAGTTGGCTAAACTTATTGGTGGGACTGTTCAAATGGACATGTATTTTGCCACCATTCCCATTGAAGGCAGCCTTGTGAAGATGTATGGAGAAAAGAAGATGTTGCACCTTATTGAAGATCCTAACAATGCTTCCTATGAAGTGTTGTTTGTTGATGTTGATGCTAAAATTTTTGTTAGATTTGCTAATGGTAAATAAAACAAGATGGATCAGTCAAATTTCCTTGAGGTGGTAGGTTCTCCTTCAACCTTGCTATTTGATGGAGCTTGCTCCAAATTTGGGAATGGTGCCGGTATAGTTCTGATTTCTCCTAGCTTGGAAGAGTTTACTTTTTCCTTCAAGATTAATTTTGCATGTACTAAAAACATTACTGAATATGAATCCTTGTTGTTGGGTTTGAATATTGCATGGAAGTATGGTGTCAAGGACATCATTGCAAAAGGAGATTCAGAGCTGGTTATCAAACAAATAAGAAAATTATATGCTACAAAAAATCAGCAGATGAAATAGTACAAACATGCAGTTAGGGATCTAATTGAGATGTTTGATTCCTTCAACATTGTCCATCATGATATAAGCTTCAATGCTACTACTGACAAGTTAGCAATCTTTTGGTCTAGATTTGGAAATTGTACCATTCCCCTTATTTTGCATATGATATTGAGATACTCACTAGGCCATCACCCCGATAACATCAAGCATTGGTAAGTGTTTAATGATGATGCTCAACTACAAAGGTTCTTACAAAACAAAGGTGAGTTTACAGATCAGAATATTGATTGGGAGCCAATGGTATGTGTGATCAAGGAAGAGAAATTTTGTTTGGGAAAGATATCATCCAATTGAAAACTAACACCATTCCTATAGGTCTTATTGCACTTGAGTGAGATTTTGACAATTCTTATCACATCATCAATAGAAACATGTATGCCTCTAGGGATGTGGAAGAGAATAAATTAGGAACTAATGATAAACTAAGGAAGATCTGGTTGGTCGAAATCTAAAAGAAGAAGAAAAACAATCCCGTGTTCAATTGATGAAGAAATATCGGGACTTCCTTGCTTCGTCTTATTCGAGAGCTGAAAGCATGTAGAGAGGACTTGTTTCAGCATGAGATTCCACTTGAAATAAATTTCAAGCCTTTCGACAAAAGCAGATGCCAATTAATCCACTTCTCTCCATGAATATGTGATATGAATTGAAGAAACTGAAATAGGGAGGGATCATTTAACCCACAAGGTTTTCATCTTGGGTTATAAACCTTGTGCCAGGCTTAGAAAAAGAAGAATGGAGATATTAGGTTATGTGTGGGCTTTAGGAATATAAATAGATCTTCATTAAAGGAAAATTATCCTTTTCTAACATGGAACACATGCTGCAGATTAGTGACTAGTTCTAAATTGTTGTCCACCTTAGATGGTTTCTCTGGCTACAATCAAGTTGTTCTTAAGGAGTCAAAAATATTTAAGACTACCTTTACCACTCCTTGGGGAACATATGTCTATGTAAGAATGCCTTTTGGTCTTATGAATGCTGGAGCTACTTTCCAGAGAGCAATGGATGTTGCTTTTAATGGTTACATAAATGACTTTATTGCTTTATCGTGATGATGTGACCGTGTTTTCAAGGAGCAGAAAAAGATCACTTGTAGCACTTGGAAAGAATGTTGATCGATGTAGAGAATTTGGAATCTCTTTAAATCCAAATAAGTGCTATTTTGGAGTAAAAGGGCCAAGTTGCTTGGTCATATTGTATCAAAGGATGGTGTCATGATTAACCCCGCGAGGGTGGAAGAAATCAACAAGGTTCCATTCCAAGAACAAAGAAGGGCATCCAATCCTTCTTTGGGAAAATAGTGTTGGCATGTGATTTTCCTTTGTAGGATATGTTCTTTTGACTTTGGGAAATCATGCTTGATGTGGATAAGTCTTTTCTTGACTCTTAAGATCTTTTGACTTTTGAAAAATCTGGAATAGTTTTCCTTAAATTCATTTTTTTCACTTCTTGTAGGTGAGATTACAATTTGGTTTTAAGAGTTGTAAACTTATCTATTTATCTAACTCATCCTTGGATCAATTTCAGTGATCCAAGGAATGTTTTAAATCTATTCAAGTGAACAAATGATGAATTGGCATTCCATGAATTAAGAAACATATGGACTAAACTTGGTAGATACAAGTTCTTTAATTCTCTTTTGTGTGAAAATATTTCCATTCAGTGGTATGTTCTGTTTGAGTCTTTGGGATCGACCATGGTAGGTCATTACTGATGTAATTGGGATTTCATCCTATTCATGGCATAGGAGAGAACTGGAATCCTATAAAGGACTAACCTACGGGATCCTAAGCTAGGTAAAAGTATTTCCTACCTAAGCTATGTTACTTGATATAATTCTGATTCTAACCTAAACTTGATGCTAAGGGAATTGGAAAGGTTACTAGGTATTAAAACTAAACTTGAACCTATTACTACAAGGCTATATGGTGATCTAACCTAGTGCTTTAAACTATGGAATTTTGAATTATTTACCTATGTGGAATTATCTAAACCTATTTGCTAAGGCCTATGGTGGAGGTTAGTTGTTAGTGTTATATCCTAAGGTATAAACTTTAATCTACCTAAGATCTAACCTAAGCAAGTAATCTATCCTAAACTATTGGGCATGAATGGGGACTTATGTGGTCACATGCATTTTGGTGATGGTTCCTAAGGAATTTATGATGTTGATAAGGTTTTTAATGTATGCGGTACTACCAGCTTGGGTAGGGGCTAGTTGGCTTGGTGGAGGCTTAGGTGGCAGTATCACTAAAATGGAAATACATGTTATTTTTGACTTGGCATTCGCTAGACTTGGCAGGTGGTGGCAAGGAAGATTAGGTGGGAGATTTGGAATTAATGGAATTAATTGATTTTGGTTTACTGAGCCCAAACCATCTTGGTAGGCATGCTAGTGGATTTTTCTTGGGTTGTTTCACTTTGCATGTTTTCTATTTTCACTCTGCATGCTCTCTAGTTTTTCGAACCAACAGATTGAACTACACTTCATGGCTATTTTTGAGGTTTCAAATCTATTTTCATTTCATGGAATTTATAAGAGGCATTGTGGAAGAGGTATCTGGTTGTTTGATCTTTCATGGAAAAGAGGAGAAGTAGTGAGCTCGGTTGGAGGTCTTCTTCGATTTGACAGAGACACTATCAGGCATGATAGGCTCTAACTAAAATCTCTTGCTTTCCTCTAAGTGTTTTCATTAAAGCAACTCTTCTCTTGTTGAGTTTTATGCATTGCATGATGTACCTGGTTGTTTTTTATTGAGTTTATTAAATCTTGAATTCTTGGTTTCGAATCCTTTGCAAAAGCGGTCTGGTTTAAAATATAGTATGCGTTTGTTTAAGCACATGAAAAATGCATGAAAAAAATGATTCTGTAACTCTGTTTGGCTTAACTAGATTTGGTAATTAATGGTTAGGTTTTTGTTGACTTACGTATGAATGTATTCTTACTTAAGTTCTTTGAAGAATCTAGTGTTCCACCTGTTTCTGTTGAAACTATTGTTTAGTGACCTCGAGCTGGTAAAGAGCTCATGTTTGTTTATGTAAACTTGTATGCAAGCTCAGTTCTGTTGGAAACTTGTTGGGTATTTGGGAACTACTTTCGGGTTCTTGGTACTATGATGCTTGTGATTCATTTCATAAAAATAAGGAACTGTGAATGGAGTAGTAGATGGCTTAGTTCTTGTTTTCTAACTTGCAAACATTGTGTTGCTAAAACCCTAACACGGCGTGATATTTTTTGTGTATTATCATGATATTATGGTCTGTTACTAGTCCACATTTGGCTGGTGTATGTGTTTTATTGTGACCTTATGTATTATTGAGAGTTCATTAAGAATACGGCCTTAGTACTTTTGTGGTGTTTAAGTCTGAACTCTTTTAGTAGATCTTACAAACCGCTTCAGTTGTCAAGCAAGGTTTGATAAGATAGTTATTTGAAAATGAAGCTTGATTCTTAATTCGAACTGTTTAAAGGTTTATTCATTGCATCTTATTTTGTATTATGATGCGGGAGTTAAAATAACCCAATAAGGGGTGATATGATGCAAATTGATTTAGGGAAATTCTTTCTTAAGTATTGGAAAAGGAAACCTGAGTAAGGTGTCGGTTCAGTTGGTATTCCTTCCAGTTTTCCTTGTTTAAAATGTAAACCAAGAGGGAACATAAGTTACCCAAGTTTTCTTATAATCATTTGACTGATTTTTATCTTGGTAGGAACTTATGCTCAACATGATGCTCGGATTCATATTTTGTGTCTTGAAAAGAACGTATTTTCTTAATTACGTTGTTAGATCTTGTCATTTAATTTGAGTTCATTTCTAGGGTGAAATATAGTAAACTCAGATCTCTTAAAAGGAAATAGTTGCATGTGCAAGAATTAGTTGTATGTGCATGTAGAAAACTAGGAACATGGTCTTATGAGATGTTTGGTAAACTCTGCGAGTTTTGACTAGAATCATCTTTGAAGTTTATCGTTCTTAATGAGAATTCAATGTTTTTACTTTATATGTAATATGTTGAAAAGTATGGCAATGAAATTGCCTTGATTGAGCTCTTGGGTAATTCTGAGCACTAATTCTTACTCTGATTTCACTTCCAGATTGGGACCATTGAAAGAATGTAGAACCCATAAAAAGAATTATTTTTGATTCCTTTTGTGACTATGGGTTGTGTATGGCCTTCACGGTTTTAACGTTCTTATTTGAAATGAATCTCTTGCTTTAATAGGAGGATTATGTGTTTTTAAAGAAAGGTTGCTTTGGGCTCCTTCTTACCTTAAAATTGTTCTTACTCCCTTCCTTGGGAACTCTTAAATGAACTTAAACTATTTATAACTTGAAAAGGGGATTTTACCAAATTAAGTTATAGGGAATGATTACTGGGTAGGATCATTTCTGATAAGTCTCTTTTCTAATGCAGTTGGGAATAAGTTCATTTGTTTGGAATCTTTTGTTGATTATTCTTTAGGAAAAAAAATTTAATCGTTATTTGGTTAACCTTCTCTTACTTATCATTGATGGAAATGAAATAGAAGGGAGTGATGACTGGTTTGTTAAAAAGAGAATGTATCATGTTGGTTGGTTGATGTTTCATCTTTCCATCTGGGATCTTTATTTTATCCTGTTCTGATGAATATCTTAAATGTTTGATTTAAGATAGTTAATCTTAAAATGAAACAACTTAGGTTATGATATGAACCTGTTTCTACTTTGCGGATGTTATGTACTTTAGCATAATGGAAATGGTTTCTCTTCTTCTTTACTTGAAAGTTAGATGAAACATCCTAGTGAGAACATGTTGTAAACACTTCTTGTATCTTATAGTTAAGATAAGTGTTGTATTCTATTTTGGTAGAATGGGAAATAATGAGATGTTATGTTCTATTGTTGGTAAAGATGATTGATAGGACCAATCATACTTTATTTGTAAGATAGATATTATAGATTATATTATGTTCTTCTTTTAGAAGTGAACTCTGGTTCATTAATGCTCTTCTTTTTTATTGTTATTACTTATGTTTAGAGTATGAAATACTAATTGTTCATTAAAGCAGGGTTGTTTTTATTGGAACAATTAGTGGAATGCACCTCATTTTAAGGCTTAGTGCTTATCATGCTCAGTTCATAGAACTGACCCGTGCTAGAAATTTTTGTAGATGGACTTCGTAAGTGATAAAAGATGGAAAAATCTTATATGATGCATTGGCTGATCTAAGTTTGATTCTAGTGAAGAATTCTGATTCATTCTTGAGTTGTATTGAAAAAGAAAAGTTATATTCCTTTTGAATGAAGGTTGTTGTCATGCAGTAAGCCTAAAATGCATAAGTTTGTAAATGTATAAGTTTTGAAAATGAATTGAAGGATGAGAATTTACTTGCATGGGTTGTGTAAATTATCTTGTACCTTTGTAAAAGAAATGGAATCTTATCTTGTTGATATTCTTCATATTATTTATATGATTAAATGAGGATTCTTGAATAAATAGGATAAAAGGGAATTAGAGTAATTTCCCTAATTAAGATGCAGCTAGATAAGTTGCAGAATTTAATGTTCTTATATAAACAATTTAATATAGTAAGATGATGTGTAATGAACATACAATGAAAACTATAGAATATGTAAAGAACAAAAGGGTGTGTTAAACCCTAGAACTTAACCATGAAGAGGAAGACTCTTCCTCACTCATGAAAAAGTAAACAAAAAAAAGGAAGATATGATTTATAATCATTAGACCTCATTTAATAAAGTCTATTAAGTTACAATCTAGGTGGTTGTTACACTTCCTTGAATGGTTAAGTCACATTAAATGGAACTTATGAGGTTGTTGTCCTTTCTTTTTGGTAACTACTTGTTAAGCCAAAATTAACAAACATCGAAAGCAATCATAAGTTAAGGAAGTTCTCCAAGGATTAATGGAACCTGATTTGGAAAGGAACTTAGGGAGAGTTGGATTAGGGTTTGGACAGGGTTGCTGAAATCTACTTTTAATTATCCAAATTAATTAAATATTAATAATCTCCTAGGGGTATGTACATCTCGACAGGTTGTTCGTAGGATCTTTGGCACATGCCAATTTGTAGGGTTGTACCTTCGAGAAGATTAGGATCTTCTCGAGGATACAACATTGTAGTTGACATGTGGCAACACCCTTCTGCATTGATCATCTAGATCTACACACTTATGGACTTGAACTTAGTTTTTCTCTAGGACTGGGTAGTAGCATAGTTACGATATGAAGTAGCCCTCTAGGACTCAGGGTACCTTGGCACACGGGGTTGACCTAGGTTGACCCAACATGCCAATATATCCTAAGTCTTTGTGAGCCTCTTCCTATCATAACCTATGTTGTTAACCTAAACTAGGGTTAAACCTTGGGAAAATGGACTGATGGAAGTCAGTAAAGGACATTCTAGATAACAATTGAGTGAGGTGAAGGATGTATTCTGGATTGATGAGTATGCCATCAAGGAATGAGTAATATGAATAGTATGTTAGAAAACTTTGGCCAAAGTATCGCAAGTTGTTGATTGTTGTCCTATGTCACCTAGTCTAAGGTTCGAGATGCAGATGAATATTGGTAGAAAATATTCAGATAGGTTCCTAGATAGATCACTCAATACCCCAAATAGGGTAAGAGAACCAAGTATACATAGTATACATAGAAAAGTATTCAATACTTAATGTAAACATGAATAGATCGGTAGTTCACCGAGTCATGAAATGAATAGATCGGTGGCATAAGTCATTACAACTGCATATGGTTATCTGTTATAAGAATGGATGTTATGGAATGTGTGTTCTAAATTATGTATTTAGAATAGAGAACATTACTTAAAAAAAAAAAAAAAATCCTTGTTTCTAAAGTCTTAAAATGGGAATGTTACATCTTGGTATCAGAGCTGAAGGTTGTAGCTCTTGGACCTATTGTGTCCATAATCTGATAAAAACTTGAATTTTCTTGTAACAAAAATGGTTAGAACAAGAGGAAACATTGCGAATAATGCTCCACCTGATGAAGGAGCAGCAACAACCCAAAAACTTGATGAAATCCTTGCTGCCTGTTGGACACAAGAGATCATTTTGATTGTACTCAAACAACAAGTGATGGGTAATGAGGAGGAAGAAGAAGTTGGTAATAACAATCAGCCACCTCTGAGGACAACCCCAATTTGGGTGTTGATAATAACAATGTTAATGTACCTATCCAACCAGAAAACAAAAAGGCTAGGTTGGCAGCTGAACTCACCAATGATATAAAAAGGATAAGTCCACCTAAGTTTGATGGCACCACATTAGGTGATGGAGCTGAGAATTGGCTCAATGAGATGGAGAAGTACTTTGTAATAAGAAACTTCTCGGAGGAAACCAAAGCTATTTGGGGAGCATATCAGCTTTCCCATGAAGCATCTTCATGGTGGGACAACCGTAAGGCTGAGCTAAACATTGATGAAACTAACATCACTTGGGATCAATTTAAAAGTTATTTTAGGCAACGTTGGCTGCCACAACTTTATTATGATCAAAAAATGACTGAATTTCAGAACTTGGCTCAAGGGAAGTTAACTATAACTGAGTATTGGGAATGGTTTATGAAACTACTCAAGTATGTACCTCAGTATCAAACTGATGAGAAGTTTAGGATATGGAAATTCATCATGGGATTGAATCCCATTATTGGGGGAGAGGTTGATGTTCACATCCCAACCACTATGGAAGGGGTTGTTGAAAAATCCATAAGGCAAGAATAAAAATTAAAGGCTATTTCTGCTCATAAGGAGGAAGTACGGAAGAAAGTTCCAAACTCTTCTTCAACTTCTCTTACACCTAAGAAAGGACCATGGAAAAATTTTGGTAACAAAAGTAAGTTTTCAGCTGATAATAATAAGAAAACAACAACGAATAAGTTTGCTAGAAATGCAAGGAACAATTTTTCCAAGAATAATAATAATGGACAGAAGTCCTATGGAGGCCAAAATGATAACTTTAAGGCTGAAATAATTCTGAGTCTAAGAAGGGACCTGTAGGAGGCTGTTATAACTATGGAAAAGATCATTACATGAATCAATGTCCTTTGAAGAAGGATGATCATAATCAGTAGCACAAGATACATGCTTAGCTGACAAGCAAGCTGAAAAGCAAGTTACACCTATAGAAGTTCCTGGTAAGTTATTCGGCATACCTGTAACTATTTTTGATACGGAGCTACTGAATGTTTTATTTCTAGTAAACTTGCTTCAAAACTTAAAAGAAAAGCTAGAAAAATGGATAAATCATGGACTGTACATTATGGTAATAATTTTGTTCATACAGTTAGTATGTGTCTTTTTGGGGCAGTCCTTGACTTACCTAGCTTTTCCACAGAAGTTGATCTCTATGTAGCACCTTTGGGATCTTATGATATAGTCATAGGTGTAAATTGGTTAGTAGAGCATAAAGCAAAGGTAGACTATTTTGAAAAACATATTAGTTGTTTAGATGATCTGCAGAAAATAACAGAGATTCAAGGTGTAAAATGAGAAATTTCTGTTAGGAAATTATCAGCTATGTAACTTAAAAAGGCCAAAAATAAGGGTTGTACCTTATATGTAGTAAAAATTTCAGAATCTACGGAAGAAAACAGTGATTTCATGGAACGTTATCCATTATTACAGAACTACAGTGATGTGTTTCGGAAGAATTACTGGGATTACCACCCAAAAGGGAGTTTGACTTCATGATTGAAATCAAACCAGGTACTAAACCTATTTCTAAAGCACCTTATCGAATGACTACCACAGAGTTAGTAGAGCTTAAGGCTCAGTTGCAAGAAATTTTTCTAAGGGTTTGATTAGACCAAGTGTTTCACCTTGGGGAGCACCAATGATCTTTGTGAAAAGAAAGATGGAACACTTAGATTGTGCATTGATTACAAGATGTTAAACAAAGCAACAATCAAGAATAGATACCCACTTCCTAGAATTGATGATCTATTTGATCAGATGCATGGAGCATCGGTATATTCTAAGATAGATCTTCGATCTGGATATCATCAATTATGAATTAAGGATGAGGACATTCATAAAATGGCTTTCAGGACAAGGTATGGGCATTATGAATTCATGGTTTTACCCTTTGGATTAACGAATGCACCTACAAATTTTATGAACTTAATGAATAATATCTTTCAAGAATACTTGGACAAGTTTGTGCTTGTATTCTTGGATGACATTCTCATATATTCTAAAAGTATTGAGGAGCATCATGAACACTTGAAAATAGTTTTGGAAATTCTGAGAAAGAGACAGGTTGTATGGTAAGCTATCCAAATGTTCTTTCTATGACACCAAAGTTCACTATTTGGGTCATGTTATAAGTAAAGATGGGATTGTTGTAGATCCTTCTAAAATTGTAGCTATAACCGAGTGGCCTACACCAAAGAATGTACATGAAGTTAGAAGCTTCATGGGCCTTGTAGGTTATTATAGAAAATTTGTTAAGGATTTTTCTAAGGTGGCTACACCAATAACTTCATTGCAGAAAAAGGATAAGAAATTTGTTTGGAATGATAAATGTGAATCTACTTTTAAAATTTTGAAAAGTTAGTTGACTTCAGCACCTATTTTAGTTGTACTTGATCCTAATGGAGACTTTACTATTGTAATGGATGCATCGGGGAAGGTCTTGGAGGTATTTTGTTACAAAATGATCATGTCATAGCTTATGAAAGTAGAAAACTTAAGTTACATGAGTTGAATTATGCTCCACATGATTTAGAGCTTGCTGCCATAGTTCATGCACTTCAAGTTTGGAGGCATTATCTACTTGGTAAACCATTTGAGTTGAAAATTGATCATCTTGGGCTGAAGTACATTTTCACTCAACCAAATCTGAATGCAAGACAACGAAGGTGGTTAGAGTTTTTGTCTCAATATGATTTTGACATAAGTTACATTAAAGGAAAAGAGAATAGAGTGGTTGATGCTCTAAGTCGTAGGAAGCACATTTCTACTCTTATAACACTAAGAACTCAGTTTAAGGATGAAGTAAAAAGTGTTATGGAATCTGACTCTTACTTTCAACAAGTAAAAATAGCACTTGCTGCAGATCCAAAGGATGAAAGATATAAAGGTTTTCACTTTGATAATGAAGGAATCTTACGATATGAAAATAGAGTATACATACCTTTTCCTAACGATTTGAGAAAGAAATTGTTGGCAGAGTTTCACAATTCACCTTTTTCTAGACACCCTGGCATTACAAAAATGCTTGCTTGATATAAAACAACAATATTTCTGGAAAGGAATGAAAAAGGATGTTATTGATTTTGTGACTCATTGTCTTGAATGTCAACATGTAAAAGTGGAACATATGCACCCAATTTTATTGTATCCTCATAGCATACCACATAGTACAAATGGTAGGTAATAAGCATGGATTTTGTACAAGGATTGCCTATGTCAAGAAATAAACATGATGTTATTTTGGTAGTAGTTGAAAAACTAACAAAGTAGCTCATTTTATTGCTGGAAATCTAAAGGATGATTCTCTGTTTTGGCTAAAATATTTGTACACAAAATTTTTAGATTACATGGAGTACCTAAATTAATCATATCTGATAGAGACCCTAGAATGATGTCAAGGTTTTGGCAAAATGCTTAATGCAGCTCTTGGAACTAAATTGAATTTCAGTTCTACGTATCATCCGAAAATGGATGGACAGATTGAAAGAGTAAATCAGGTTTTGGAGGATATGTTACGGATGTATTGTATGGATCAGCAGTACAAGTGGGAGGAGTACCTTCCATTAGTTGAATTTGCATACAATAATACATATCATGCTTCTCTTAAGATGGCACCTTTCGAGGTGCTTTACGAAGGAAATGCAAAACCCCTATTAGTTGGGATAGCATTGAGGATAGAGAGGTAATTGGACCTGAAATCCTTACGGAAATGGAACAACAAGTTAAAATGATTCATGAATGCTTGAAAGAAGCAACAGATAGGAAAAAGAGTTATGCTTGACTTAAAGCGGGTTGACAAGAAATTTGAACTTGGAGAGAAGGTTTTTCTTTGGGTTAAACCAAAAAAGAGTTCTATAACTTTTGGCAAGGCTGCCAAGTTATCACCTCATTATGTGGGACCTTTTGAAATAGTTGAAGTAATCAACCCTGTAGCTTATCGTTTAGCACTACCACTTCTTTGTCACTGAATGCATGATGTTTTCCATATTTCTTTGCTTAAGAAATACATTTCAGATTTATCACATGTGTTAAATTAGAATTCCTTGCAGGTCCAAGACCCAAGAATAATCATGGTTAAACCCATTCGAGTGTTGGAAACTCACCAGTTGCATTTAAGAAATAGAGAAATAAGTCAATGTAAGGTCCAGTGGGACCAGTTTAATGAGGAAAGTGCAACTTGGGAAAATCTAGAGGATATAAAAACTACTTTTCCATATCTATTTGAATAGAATTGAATCTGTTGACTGATAAAATTTTTATGATTTTATCTTTATATGACATTAAGTAAGCCAGTTTTGGGTAGATAATTATTTAATTTGAACAAACAATTATTTAATGCTGATTTCTGGAACTATAAGGTTTTGAAATATTTGACTTTGAGTAAGAAAAGTGAAGGATTTGACTATCCTTGATGTAAATTGTTAGAAGAAATAATCATCGGGATGATGATTCCTTTTAGGAGGGAAGCATGTAACACCCTTGATAGTTGTTATTTTCCTCCTTTGCATCTCAAGTGTTGGCATGTGATTTTCCTTTTTAGGATATGTTCTTTTGACTTTGGGAAATCATGCTTGATGTGGATAAGTCTTTTCTACTCTTAAGATCTTTTGACTGAACTGGAATAGTTTTCCTAAATTCATTTTTCACTTCTTGTAGGTGAGATTGCAATTTGGTTTTAAGAGTTGTAAACTTATCTATTTACCCGACTCATCCTTGGATCAATTTTAGTGATCCAAGGAATGTTTTAAATCTATTCAGAGTGAACAACTGATGAATTGGCATTCCATGAATTAAGAAACATATGGACTGAACTTGGTAGATACAAGTTCTTTAATTCTCTTTTTGTGTGAAAATATTTCCATTCAGTGGTATGTTTTGTTTGGGTCTTTGGAGATCGACCATGGCAGGTCATTACTGACGTAATTGGGATTTCAGCCTGTTCATGGCATAGGAGAGAACTAGAATCCTATAAAGGACTAACCTACGGATCCTAAGCTAGGTAAAATTATTTCCTACCTAAGCTATGTTACTTGATATAATTCTGATTCTAACCTAAACTTGGTGCTAAGGGAATTGGAAAGGTTACTAGGTATTAAAACTAAACTTGAACCTATTACTACAAGGCTATATGGTGATCTAACCTAGTGCTTTAAACTATGGCATTTTGAATTATTTACCTATGTGGAATTATCTAAACCTATTTTCTAAGGCCTATGGTGGGGTTAGTTGTTAGTGTTATATCCTAAGGTATAAACTTTAATCTACCTAAGATCTAACCTAAGCAAGTAATCTATCCTAAACTATTGGGCATGAATGGGGACTTATGTGGTCACATGCATTTTGGTGATGGTTCCTAAGGAATTTATGATGTTGATAAGGTTTTTAATGTATGTGGTACTACCAGCTTGGGTAGGGGCTAGTTGGCTTGGCGGAGGCTTAGGTGGCAGTATCACTAAAATGGAAATACATGTTATTTTTGACTTGGCATTCGCCAGACTTGGGCGGTGGTGGGAAGATTAGGCGGAGATTTGGAATTAATGGAATTAATTGATTTTTTGGTTTATGAGCCCAAACCATCTTGGTAGGCATGCCAACAGGATTTTTCTTGGGTTGTTTCACTTTGCATGTTTTTTATTTTCACTCTACATGCTCTCTAGTTTTTTGAACCAGCAGATTGAACTGCACTTCATGGCTATTTTTGAGGTTTCAAATCTATTTTCATTTCATGGAATTTATAAGAGGCATTGTGGAAGAGGTATCTGGTTGTTTGATCTTTCATGGAAAAGAGGAGAAGTAGTGAGCTCGGCTGGAGGTCTTCTTTGATTTGACAAAGACACTATCAGGCATGATAGGCTCTAACTATTAAAATATCTTGCTTTCCTCTAAGTGTTTTCATTAAAGAAACTCTGCTCTATTGAGTTTTATGCATTGCATGATGTACCTAGTTGTTTTGTTACTAAGTTTATTAAATATTGAATTCTTGGTTTCGAATCCTTTGCAAAAGTGGTCTGGTTTAAAATATAGTATGTGTTTGTTTAAGCACATGAAAAATGCATGCAAAAATGATTCTGTAACTCTATTTGGCTTAACTGGATTTGGTAATTAATGGTTAGGTTTTTGTTGACTTTCATACAAATGTATTCTTACTTAAGTTCTTTGAAGAATCTGGTGTTCCACTGTTTCTATTTGAAACTATTGTTTTGTGATCTCGAGCTGGTAAAGAGCTCATGTTTGTTTATGAAAACTTGTATGCAAGCTCGAGTTCTATTGGAAACTTGTTGGGTATTTGGGAACTGTTGTCGGGTTCTTGGTGCTATGATGCTTGTGTTTCATTTCATAAATATAAGGAACTACGAATGGAGTAGTAGATGGCTTAGTTCTTGTTTTCTAACTTGCGAACATTTGTTGTTGCTAAAACCCTAACATGGCATGATATTTGTGTGGTATTATCATGATATTATGGTTTTACTAGTCCACATTTGGTGGTGTATGTGTTTTATTGTGACCTTATGTATTATTGA
Source organism: Taxus wallichiana var. yunnanensis (assembly GCA_018340775.1). NCBI lineage: Eukaryota > Viridiplantae > Streptophyta > Pinopsida > Cupressales > Taxaceae > Taxus > Taxus wallichiana. Next base: position 567,606,477 of record CM031240.1, read on the forward strand.
GAGTTCATTAAGAATACGGCCTTAGTACTTTTATGGTGTTTAAGTCTAAACTCTTTTAGTGATCTTACAAACCGCTTCAGTTGTCAAGCAAGGTTTGATAAGATAGTTATTTGAAAATGAAGCTTGATTCTTAATTCAAACTATTTAAAGGTTTATTCATTGCATTTTATTTAGTATTACGATGTGGGAGTTATATTAACCCAATATGGGGTGATATGATGCAAATGATTTAGGGAAATTCTTTCTTAATTATTGGAAATGGAAACCTAAGTAAGGTGTCGGTTCAGTTGGTATTCCTTCTAGTTTTCCTTGTTTAAAATGTAAACCAAGAGGGAACATAAGTTACCCGAGCTTGCTTATAATCATTTGAATGATTTTTATCTTGGTAGGAACTTATGCTCAACATGGTGCTCGATTTGTATTTCGTGTCTTGAAAAGAACGTATTTTCTTAAATATGTTGTTAGATCTTGTCATTTAATTTGAGTTTGTTTCTGGGGTGAAATATTGTAAACTCAGATCTCTTAAAAAGAAACAGTTGTGCATGCATAAGAATTAGTTGTATGTGCATGGAGAAAACTAGAACATGGTCTTGTGAGATGTTTGGTAAACTCTGAGTTTTGACTGGAATCATCTTTGAAGTTTATCATTCTTAATGAGAATTCAATGTTTTTACTCTAGATGTAATATGTTGAAAAGTATGGCAATAACATTGTCTTGATTGAACTCTTGGGTAATTCTGGAGCTAATTCTTACTCTGATTTCACTTCCAGATTGGGACCATTGAAAGAATGTAGAACCCATAAAAAAATTATTTTCGATTCTTTTTGTGACTATGGGCTGTGTATGGCCTTCACGGTTTTAACGTTCTTATTTGAAATGAATCTCTTGCTTTAATGGGAAGATTATGTTTTTTTAAAGAAAAGTTTGCTTTGGGCTCCTTCTTACCTTAAAAATGTTCTTACTCCCTTCCTTGGGAACTCTTAAATGAACTTAAACTGTTTATAACTTGAAAAAGGGGATTTTACCAAATTAAGTTATAGGGAATGATTACTGGGTAGGATCATTTCTGTTAAGCCTCTTTTCTAATGCAGTTGGGAATAAGTTCATTTGTTTGGAATATTTTGTTGATTATTCTTTAGGAAAAATTTAATCATTATTTGGTTAACCTTCTCTTACTTATCATTGATGGAAATGAAATAGAAGGAGAGTGATGACTAGTTTGTTAAAAAGAGAATGTATCATGTTTGGTTGGTTGATGTTTCATCTTTCCATCTTGGATCTTTATTTTATCCTATTCTGATGAATATCTTAAATGTTTGATTTAAGATAGTTAATCTTAAGATGAAACAACTTAGGTTATGATATGAACCTATTTCTTTGCTTTGTGGATGTTATGTACTTTAGCATAATGGAAATGGTTTCTCTTCTTCTTTACTTGAAAGTTAGATGAAACATCCTAGTGAGAACATGTTGTAAACACTTCTTGTATCTTATAGTTAAGATAAGTGTTGTATTCTATTTTGGTAGAATGGGAAATAATGAGATGTTATGTTCTTTTGTTGGTAAAGATGATTGATAGGACCAATCATACTTTATTTGTAAGACAAATATTATAGATTATATTTTGTTCTTCTTTTAGAAGTGAACTTTGGTTCATTAATGCTCTTCTTTTTATTGTTATTACTTATGTTTAGAGTATGAAATACTAATTGTTCATTAAAGTAGGGTTGTTTTTATTGGAACAATTAGTGGAATGCACTTCATTTTAAGGCTTAGTGCTTATCATGCTCGGTTCATTGATAGATCCCACCCGCTAGAATTTTTGCAGATGGACTTCGTAAGTGATAAAAGATGGAAAAATCTTATATGATGCATTGGCTGATCTAAGTTTGATTCTAGTGAAGAATTCTGATTCGTTCTTGAGTTGTATTGAAAAAGAAAAGTTATATTCCTTTTGAATGAAGGTTGTTGTCATGCAGTAAGCCTAAAATGCATAAGTTGCATAAGTTTGTAAATGTATAAGTTTTGAAAATGAATTGAAGGATGAGAATTTACTTGCATGGGTTGTGTAAATTATCTTGTACCTTTGTAAAAGAAATGGAATCTTATCTTGTTGATATTCTTCATATTATTTATATGATTAAATGAGGATTCTTGAATAAATAGGATAAAAGGGAATTAGAGTAATTTCCCTAATTAAGATGCAACTAGATAAGTTGCAGAATTTAATGTTCTTATATAAACAATTCAATATAGTAAGATGATGTGTAATGAACTTACAATAAAAACTATAGAATTTGTAAAGAACAAAAAGGGTGTGTTAAACCCTAGAACTTAACCATGAAGAGGAAGACTCTTCCTCTCTCATGAAAAAGTAAACAAAAAGGAAGATATGATTTATAATCATTAGACTACATTTAATAAAGTCTATTAAGATACAACCTAGGTGGTTGTTACACTTCCTTGAATGGTTAAGTCACATTAAATGGAACTTATGAGGTTGTTGTCCTTTCTTTTTGGTAACTACTTGTTAAGCCAAAATTAATGAACATCGAAAGCAATCATAAGTTAAGGAAGTTCTCCAAGGATTAATGGAACCTGATTTGGAAAGGAACTTAGGGAGAGTTGGATTAGGGTTTGGATAGGGTTGCTGAAATCTACTTTTAATTATCCAAATTAATTAAATATTAATAATCTCCTAGGGGTATGTACATCTCGATGAGGTTGTTCTAGGATGTTGGCACATGCCAACTGTAGGGTTGTACCTTTGAGAAGATTAGGATCTTCTCGAGGATACAACATTGTAGTTGACATGTGGCAACACCCTTCTGCATTGATCATCTAGATCTACACGCTTATGGACTTGAACTTAGTTTTTCTCTAGGACTGGGTAGTAGCATAGTTATGATATGAAGTAGCCCTCTAGGACTCAGGGTACCTTGGCACATGGGGTTGACCTAGGTTGACCCAGTATGCCAATATATCCTAAGTCTTTGTGAGCCTCTTCCTATCATAACCTATGTTGTTAACTAAACTAGGGTTAAACCTTGGGCAAGTGGACTGACGGAAGTCAGTAAAGGACATTCTAGATAACAATTGAGTGGGTGAAGGATGTATTCCAGATTGATGAGTATGTCATCAAGGAATGAGTAATACAAATAGTATGTTAGAAAACTTTGGCCAAAGTATCACAAGCTGCTGATTGTGTTGTCCTATGTCACCTAGTCTAAGGTTCGAGATGCAGATGAATATTGGTAGCAAATATTTAGATAGGTTCCTAGATAGATCACTCAATACCCCGAATAGGGTAAGAGAACCAAGTATACATAGTATACAAAAAGTATTCAATACTTAATGTTAAACATGAATAGATCGGTAGTTCACCAAGTCATGAAATGAATAGATCGGTGGCACACCGAGTCATTACAGCTGCATATGGTTATCTGTTATAAGAATGGATGTTATGGAATGTCATTAGGAGAACCTTGGAGCTAAAGAAGAGAAAATGGGGTGAACAACTGAAATTTGCGGTTTGGGTTGATAGGATCACTACCAAAAGAGCTACTTTAGGTAAAATCCCATTTGATTTGGTATATGGAACTCAAGCTCTGCTACCCTTACATCTACAATTATCTTCATTTCAATTTGTTCAACAACTTGATGATTAAGAGGTCAGTCCATATGAGGCAAGGATCAATCAAATTATTGATCTAGACAAAGAAAGAAGGGCATCCCACTAGAGGCATGTCGATTTAGAGAAAAATTGAAGAGGTTGTTTGAAAAGAAGGTCAATCCTAGAGCCTCTAATGTTGGAGACCTGGTTTTTAATGGGATAGTAGGCTTGAAGATAAGGGAAAACATGGTAAATTTGATGCATTGTGGATGGGCCCTTACTCTATTGACATCAGAATTGGTGAGAATACATTTTTTCTCAAGGACTTAGATGGGGAATTTCTTGAACTACCTATTAATGGTATACATCTGAAGCATTTCTTGGATTAATCCCCAAATTTTAGGTATACGCCACTTGTATAGTGTATAGTATTTGTTTTTTGGCTCTATTTTTATTGTTTTGTCAGGTTTGTGGTTTGCCTTGTTCTTGGCAGCCATTTTTGTTGGTTTCTCAAGTGGTTTTCCCCGCCTCTACATTTCGACTCCATTTCCCAAAGTGGATATTTTTGGCACTTGGTCTACTTTTGTTCTTCTGGCACTCTTTGGGAGTGCCCATCCCCGAGCAAGAGCTGATGTTGGTGCCATTTTTTAGATTACACCATGTTGCCCTAATTTTTCCTTCATTATGCTTGCTCTGAAACGTATTTTCTCTCGAACGATGGTCTACAACTTTTCCCCTCCATTTGAATGATTTTAAATGCTCACAAACTTGTTTTTTTCCCTATTTTGAAAGAAATATCCATGTATGCCCTATTTTTTGCCCTAATTTTTCTAAATCTACGGGATATTACATTTTTCCTTTTTGCCCGATCATGGAAGTTCAAAATTGATTGATTTACACTTATATCCCTTTGAAAATATGTACCCATGATTAAAGGTTCTTTGAAATCATGTTTCACCAGGTTTTATGTGAAAATTTGTCATCCTTGGCAAAAATTGAATTCTAGGGCATCCGTGGCATTTTCTATGTTTTGATGGTCGACGGGTGTCATTTTCCTATGAAATTCTTCCTCAACATTCATCGGAAATGTGGCTTGTTCTAATTGCCAAGGAACAATGGACAAATGTTTTAACTTATCGCCCTTGGTCCCGCTAAGTGCTAATTTTCTTCAATTCAAGCAAAGAGAGAAAATTTCTAAATTTTTCTCAAAAATGATTATGTGTCTTCTTTTGATTGGATGGGGAGAAACATGTATTTTTGATGCTATAATACATTTTGGAAAAAGAGTCTAAAATGCAAAGAAAATGCCTAGGGCCCAATGAATCAAAATAGAACACGTGGTAGCTTCGATTCAAGGATGAAATGGTGGGTGGTCGGGTTCTTTTGAAGTTTTTTGACTTTATTTGGTTAAAAGATTAAGGTCATAAAATAAACCGAACTCTACATCCAATCGAGGTGGACATGTGTCACGTTCGCATCAAAGGTGGGATTGGAGGATGACGGAAGACTTAGAAAAAAATTACCTTTTGGTGAAAGGGAGAAAAAGTTGTGAAAAAGGCCGCGGGTCTGCCAAGCCAATCAAGAGAGGACACTTGGTAGGATCGGGGCGGAGGGATGTGGATCGGTAGTGGATGTAGAGAATTTTTTCCTTTTTGGGAAAAAAATAACTAAAATGCGAGAAAAGGGCCACAAGCCCACTAAAGTAAGTTAATGCCTTGGTCTTTTTGTTTTAAAAGGAAAGGCGGATCGATGGATTGCTAGGAGTGTTTAAGATTTTTAACCTTTTTCCCTAAAAAGAGTTAATGTCATGAAAGTAAGCGTGGCCCCAACAAAGAGGAAAATTTAAAATTGTAAGTGTTTAAGATTTTTAACCTTTTTCACCTTTTTTTGCAAAATGAGTTAAAGTGATAATTTGAAGCATGGATCTCGCAACAAATTTGAGGGAGACATGTGCCAAAAGAAATGGAGAAGGGGAGTGCAGGGCCGAGTGGTGATTTTTGAAAAATTTAAAGTTTTTGAGGAGTTGGAGTAAAGTTTAAAGAGAGCCATGTCCCTATAGTGAATCACAAAAAGACAAAGGATGGCAGGTTAGTACCGGAGTGCGGACCCACGGAGAAAGTATGGAAACTTTTCCTTTCTCGAAAAGGAGGTAAGGATGAAAAATTATGCCACGGTCCCACTGGGACCAACATTGGGACACGTGTCGAAGCCCGGAGGAGCGGGAAATGTAGAAAAATTTTCTAATTTTTTTCAAAGGTTATAAAGTGGTAAAAAGCAATCTTAGGCCTGTGTCTAATCACATTTCCCCACATGGCCATTTCTTATAAAAAAATGAAAAATGTAAAAAGGCACCTTCAAGGTCAGCCTCCAATGATATTTCTTGGCATGGAGGGCTCAGTTAAAAGATGAAAGTCAAATCAATGGTAGTTGTGCATTGTTTTTGTTCTAACGCCATTTTTTCCCTAGAATGCTCTAGGAAGTTTGGAGATGCATTTTTTGCATCAATTTTCATCAAATTTTTGGTAAATCCATGTTGTTTGTGCTTGCAAAGACCAATACAATCAGTTTTGAAGCTCAATGTGAAGATCTAGAGATGTTTTTGAAATGAAAATTTTTCCTAACTTGTCCAAAAATGTAAAATATCAGATCTAGAAGTTGCATGGGAAAATTTTGGAGGGAAAAGGATGAAATAATGAAAAGAAGGGGGATAGATGTTTTGAAGATGAAAACGTGCCTCCACATAAGATAATGATGCAAATTTTTGTAATAATTCAAATTTTTTAAAACACTTGGCAACTTCATTTGCAAATCATTAAACATCCCCGTCTGCAGAATCATGAAGGAATTTTTGTAACAAACTTGATCCTTGGCATATTTTTGCTTGGGAAAGAAGGTTGAATGTAAACAAGTAATATATAATGCATTTTGAGAAGCACGGATGGTCGGGAGAATTTAAAATCATGAGAAAAATTTGAGAGAAGCTCATCTTTTGAGAAACCCTCCAAAAAATAGAGTTAATGTCTTCTATGTTAGATCTTCATTCATGTGAGTTGGTTAGAAGTGTATAACCATCACACAGCTCTAAGATTGTTTCTAAAAATCTCCCCTTCTGATGAATCTAACAATATTTTGAGTTAATCTGTGTTATTTTGGGCAATATGATGTCTCATTATCATGTTTTAAATGTCTTTAAATAGTTTTCCTTGTTATTGTTACAATCTTGTATTGAAATATTTAGGAATCACATAGATCTCATCCTTATTCATAGTTTAGTGGCATCTGTAACTTCATTTATTAGAAGATCCTTCATCTGATGGTGAAATAAATAGATTTAAAAACACTTTTCCTTCATTTGTTGACATAGATTGCTTGTAAGCCTTTGGGGTACCTTAGGCATGATTTGATCGGACATTTTGATGTTTAATTGAGTCCTTTAACTCAAGATTTTGTGTTGATATCTCAAATATTGTATGAAGAGTGAAAACACGGGCTCCATTTGTGTATCTCTTCTAGTTGAAAGAACATCCTGACTGTTTTGAAGCATTTTATCGATAGTTTTTCAAATGTTGTAGATATTATCAAAGATCTGGTGTAGTTAATTTTATCTTGTCAATATCCCACCAAAAATCATTGTAAACAACTTATCCTACCCTGTATTACCCTTGTTTTGCCATGTATACCCACAAAAGATCAAAATCCATTTGCTAAAGTATGTAGAATAGATCAATATTTCAGATGTCTCTAGTAACCTTTGCCTTGTGTTGAAAACATACCCATATTCTAGAAGTGACAACTCATGAGAGTCAAATTTGGTGTGTTGATCATGTTTTCTTCAAGGTCTTCTTCATAGAGTTTGAGAAAAGAAAGATATCTCCATCTCCTTCACCATTTGAAGGTTATCTTGGTTCAAAGGCATAACCTAAAACAATTAGTAAAAGATCAATTCCTTTTAGAGTGCTATCCATCTCTCCACAAATATGAGTGCCAATTAGATCACATCCCTGGATACAAAACGACATACATCATGATCTATCTGGCTTCAAGCTTCATGTCGGGTTGGTGATGCTTGCTCAACTTGAAAAGAAGAACAAATTTGGGTACCAAAAATACTTAGTGAACAAGCTCATTCTTTAAGGGCACATATGTTGGTGGGTGCTATTGTTTCAAGAGTTTGAGTTCACAGTGGTTGTGAAACCCGAGAAGAGTAATTATGGACCTGATCATTTGTCAAGAATTAATTCAGGGGAGGACATGCAGAACATTAAAGAGACTATGCCGATGTGTAACTATTTATATTGTGACGTGCGCCCTCATAGTTTGAGGATATTGCAAGTATTTCTTAAGGAAGGTGTGGCACCTAAAGGAATGAGTTCCTTGGAGAGAAAGAAGTTGGCCATACGTGCCACACCCTCCATGTTAATCAATGGATATTTGTATAAGATGGGTCGTGATGAGGTTCTCAGTAGCCGATGCGTGCTAGAGAATGAGCATGTTTCTATAATGAAGGAAGCGAGATGATGGGATTACAAGAGGACACTCTTCTTGAAATGCAACCGCGTAGAAGATTCTACTCGTAGGGTTTTTGTGGGAGACAATTTATCAAGATTGCATTGAGTTTTGTAAGGCTAGTGACCATTTCCGGTGCCTTGACAAACCTAAGAAGAGGGATGAAATGTTGTTGTGACCAATACCTAGTGTGGAACCATTTGAGAAGTGGGCTATTGAATTTTTGTACCAATCTCACCAAAGATCACGAAGGACTAGTTCGCGGTATATAATTACTTGTATTGATTATCTAACAAGGTGGGTAGAGGAAGTGTCCACTAAGGATTGCACCACAACTACAACTACTAGATGTTTATGGGAAAACATAATCAATAGGTATGAATTCCCATTGAGCTTGACAAGTGATATAGGTACACACTTTCTAAATGAAATAGTTAAGATTTTGTTATTAGAATTCATGGTGGCCATAAAAAATCTACCCCTTATCACCCTCAGGTAAATGGAACTAACTAATGCATTTAACAAGATACTTAGTCATATGTTGACTAAGATATGTGATGTTAGCAAGCAGGAATGGGATGATAAAGTGTCACCATTCTTTTGGCATATAGAAAAACCTATAAAAAGTTGAACAAAGCCACATTGTTTGAGTTGGTGTTTGGCACCGAGGCTTTCCTGCTAGTTGATTTTATGTTACCTTTGCCATGTATAGCATGTGTAGGAGGTCTAGATGATAAAAAAGCACTTTGGAAGAGAGAATTGATGAATTAATGAAGCTGGATGAAAGATGATCACTATCCGGTGAAGCTAAACAACTGAAAATTCAAAGAAAAAGGCATGGAAAGATTGCCACATTAAAAATAAGAATTTTGAGGTTGGGAAGATGGTGTTGCTATATGATTCAAAGTTTCTGCACCATCTTGGGAAATTAAAGGTCCATTGGTTGGGTCCCTATTTAATATCGTACATCCTTGATTTAGGTGCGTGTCAATTACAAGTGTTGGATCATAAAAAATTGCTTGGACAAGATTCAATGGGAGTAGGTGAAGACCTACTATAAATAAGGATTCCTAGTGTTTGTAAATAAGGCAGTTTTGCTAGATAGTTTATAATTTCCTTTATGCATTTTCTTTCTTGTGTTTCCCTTTCATGTTGTTGTTTTTTCGAACCTTGAGCCTTTGGTAACCTTGCTACTTTTTGAAGGTTTTAAATGTGTAGAGGATTGCAACATCATTTTAGTGTGGGGTGGAGTAATGTAAAGGGAAGTGTTGATAAAGTGCCAAGGAACATTGTGTTGGAAAGCCCGGTTAAATGGACTTGTTGAAGAAGGTGCGTGAGAGAAAAGATTAAAAAGGATGGTTAGTGTCGGGATAAGGCTACATGTTGAGTCCATGTACAAGGCGGAAAAGAAGTGCATAAACAACACAAGGTAGGTAAAAGCAAAAATCATAAGGGATGAAGAAGTGCCTTCGGCACTTTGGTGAAGCGCACGTAAGAGTCTCCCGTCAAGATGGATTGGTTACGTGCCGAGAAGGTTGGAAGATTTTCTGCGTAGGATTGGGTGCATGAATTAGGGCGCTACTGAAGTTAGTTTTTTTAAAAAAGCTACATAAAGTATTGTCGTATGATGGTAGGTGAAGTAGAATTTAATGCTAGAAAGTGGGAAAAACTATAAATAAAGGTTTGAACACTTCATTATTTTACTTTGCGAATACGAAGAGAAGAGTTTTTTCAAGCTAGGGTTTCTAGAGTTGATCGTGTGAAGTGAAATTGTAAGAATTTGAGCATGAGTGAATAGATTGGATTTACAAACTAGGAAGGAAGTGATTCACAAGCGTAGGAAGTGTTATGGAGAAGTGCTATCCGGTGAAAAGAGATTCCTATTAGGGTTTAAAATCTAGGGCACAGTTGAAAAAGAGTCTCTTCGCCAGTTTGATATCTAGAGTTGGAAAGGGTAGTAGAGAAAAGCAAGTGAAATAAGTTGAAGTAATAACCCATACAATGACACCCAAGAAACTAGTTAGAACACCAAATAAGGGAAAGGGAAAAGGTAAAAGCAAGTAACAAGAAACTGTCCCAAACACAAATGAAGAGTGGTATGCGAAATGTAGTACCTAGATGGAGTATTGCTTAAGCAAGAATGGGATTCCCATTTGAGAAAAATGATGGTAAATTATTACAATCATCGCTCAAGCACAATTGAGAAGGAGATGGCGCTAGAGTTAGTGCACCTAACAAATAAAAGAACACCTAAGGGTATGTCCATCTATAGTGACAAGGTGAAAGTGAAAATGGAGAAGGCGGGATTGTTGGAACTCTTTGAGTGGGTACTTCATGAATCCCGAGCACATGTATCATTGGTTGATGTCACATGTGCACGAAGACTACTTTCACTTTGCAGGGCACAATATGTGTATAACCCCATAGCTTGGCTCACATTTCACAGCCTCATATATGAACAAGAGATTTTGGAGGATGACCTTTGCGACATTGAGGAAATCAAGGATACCATCACTACTTATGCATACAAAAGGGGTTGAGGTACTTTGATATTTTGGACATCAAAGACCCGGTGATCAAGATGGCCACACACCTAGTGACGAAGCTAAATGACCAAGAGAGATGGACCCAGGTGAACAAGTCTTGGTTGAATTTCTATAGGAGGATTTGAAGGAACCATATATAATTTTTTCATGTACATTGCAGATGATATTTTCAGTATAGACGCAAGAAGGTGATAAAATCCTCTTTGGAAATGTCTTGTTAACCATCATGTTTTTAGAAATTGGAGTTCTAGACACTATGGACAAGTTTGTATGGGAGTACCCAGTGAAGACACTTCACCCACAAAGAGGTTTGAAAAATATACTTGTGATAGTATGACAGTGTGCACAAGGCATGCCTTGAAAAATGGTATATGTACCTAAGGAATGCATTTGGGGTAGAGTGGAAGATACCTGAACAATTGCCAATGACCACCAAGGAGAAGCGAAGTTTGTTGTATACCAAAGACTTACGCCTTGGCATATTTAAGCTGATAAATGAGACATGGAGCCCTTGGTGCAAGATCCCTTTTTCCATCACACTCAACACTTCAAAGCGAGAGTGAACAGGTTCAAGGAATCTAAGAAGTTGAGGTTAGACCTTGGTATTCTAGACTAGGACCATAGAGAAATGCGAAAGGGTAAGTCTACCCCAATAAGCGCATGCACGTAGAAAGGTACATATCACAAGAAGTACACATAGTGAGACCCCTGACTCTACCGATTGTAGGGAAGGATGTAGCCAGAGTATATCTTTTCATTAGGCCTAAATTTGAGAACATCGCATATGTGGAGAATGAGGTGTCCATACCTAAGGACCCAACTAGCGGGAAAATGCCCGCATGTAAACAAAAGGATAATAAAGAACCAAGTGTAGTGGATATAAAGGTAGTAGGTACCCATGGAACAAACACCTACATGCACAATAAGAAGACCATCATCAAGGAGAAGACTCCAGAGCCGGAGAATCCATTAACGAGGAATAGTCATTAGGGGAAGAAAGGAAAGAATCACCTACACCAGAGTCACCGGTTAGGAAGAACAAAAATATGGAAGAGGAGTCGGGGTCGAGTACGAGAGATAGCTTGGGTGCTTATGAGGGTGAGAAATATGAGGATGAGGAAGAGGAACTGAGGTAAATCAGAACATCCCATTTTTAGTGTGCACAACTCAGAGGAGGAAGAAGGAGAAGGAGAAAAGAATGAGTACATATTCCCACAAAGGAAGGGAAACTAGGAGGAGGAGGTAATTGTTATCCAAAATGTGCCCCTACTCATTTTGGATGGCTAACTCCTTGTGTTCTTGCCTCTCTTGTGCCTCAGTCTCCATTTTTTGATTTTTAGGCACTCAAATCTTTCTGGAAATGGCACCATTGGATAGAGCTCTCTCTCATCTTTCTAGAAAGGTAAAGTTTTCCTCCTAACTCCTCATATTTTTCAAGTTATGGCTCAGCGGAGTTTTTGTGGGAAATTTTCCCTTTGGAAGCCCGTAGCCAATAGGAAGCTACCACGTGTCCCAGGAGGTGGCAGAGAAGAGAGAAAACTTAGAAAAAATTTCAAGTTTTGGTCAAATTTTCCAAAGTAAAAAATTGGCCCGCATGGCCCGCAACGAATAGGGTTACGCCACGTGTCTTCACCAATCTGGGCGGCGGAGGTAGAAATGCAAATTTTGCTAAGTGTTTGGCAAAAATTCAAAGGGAAAGTTTGGGGTAGAGGGCCCGCGCCCAATGAAAATAGGACACGTGTCCTATGGTCCCAGGGAAGTTTGGAGCTCGGGGAAGATTTTCAAAATTTGGCTAAGTTTTTCCAAAATTCCAGAGGGCGAGTTTACGCCCGCTGCCCCCGTCAACAAATGAAATGCTACCACGTGTCCAAATCGGGGGCGGCATTTTTAGAAAAAAATTCCAAAGGAAAAAAAAAAAAAAAAAGTGGTCAAGAAGGGCCTCGCATCCAATCAAATCATGCCACGTGGCACCTGGGTGGTGGGGCGTGGGGCTTTTTTGAAAAAATTTCCAAAATGCAAAAAGAGGTACAATTCAAAAAAAATTCTCGCCGATCCATTTTGGGCCTGTTTTTGCCCTAAATCTTCAAACGACCATAACTTTCGATCCAGAGCTCGGATTTTCATGTTCTTTATATCAATGGAAATCTAGTAAAATTATATACATGATTATGGGGTAAACTTTACATTTTGGTTAAGTTTGGAGGGAGAAAATCAAAAAAATGCTTCTAGTATGTGCCCATGGACATAACTGACATTTCAACAACCAATTTTGATGCAAAATGGGTCGCATTCTTCTCCAGCATGGTCAAAAATGTCAAGGCATGGGTTTATAAGGACCTCCATGCTGTTTTTAATGCATTTTGGTCAATGGGGAATGGCTCCCATGTTTTTTCATGTTTTCTCTCTCCTAGGTTTGACCCATGCACTGTAAAAGCCAGATTTGGCTCATTTTTCAAAGGGGGAACACCTTTTACACAACAAGCTTCTATTTTCACCTTCAACAAGTGATTTTGGAAGTATCAAACCTTCCAGGGATTGTAATAGGTTTTCTACCTCTTTGGTGTTGGAATACAAGGATTTTGATGTTGAAAATCACAATGTAGGCTCTGTGAATGCTTTCAGTCCTTTGTATGTGTTGTTTGCTTCATTTCAAACCCTTGATTACAGCTTATCAACCTATGCATGATGTTTTATGTTGTAATTTCTGATTTTTGTCAATTTGCATGAACAAGAAGTTCTCACCACTCCTTTGGTGTATCACCCTTATCAATTTAGTTTCAATTTTTGCATTTCTTATCCCTGTCTCCTTGCAAATTAGGATAAAATTAGGATTTGAACCTCTGCAGTTGTGAAAATATAGATCTAATCAGAGGAGTTTGAGGAACCACCTCCAATATGGAGATTCCTCTCTCATTTTACATGTCCCACACTTAGAGAGAGGTTTCAATGTTGTGCAATCACACCGGATACCTTAAACATCAACTTAGAACCTTGATTTGCATCCAGAGATCCTTTTGATTTGCAACAATAGTTTTGGCACGCTCAGTGGGACCTTAGAGGTCTCATTTTCATTGTAGCAAAGTTGATGTGCATCTGCTGCAATTTTCTTTCTTAAAAGAGCTATAAGTTACACATTTGGTGACTCCAAGGAAGAAGAATCAATGGTTTTAGCAAGATGCAGACACTGAAAACTCATGAGAAGAATCACTACAAGGTCAAGAGTGGAGAAGAAGAGGTTCTGTTTGAATATCTACGCTTATCTCCAAGAGTAAGGGAAAGTGGGAGGAGAATCCAAAGGTATCCATCTCCACCAAACAGAACTCTCTCAACTCCTCCACTTGGTAGGCCTTTCATTTAGTCAACAAGGGTTTTAAGACCAATTAGAATGGCACAAAACAACCCCTATGTCAATTTCACAGGCAGCAGCCCACTTACCCTCAATGCACAACATCCAATTCCAATTGCAGCCTTGAAGAACATTCCATACTTCATTGGAGAGAATCAGACTACTCCAGATGATCATGTTAAAGACATTGCTAACCTTTGTGTGATTCATGAAATCAATGAGATGCAAGTGGCTATCAAATTGTTGGCATCTTCATTCAAGGGGAAAGCATTGCAATGGTTTAGAAGTCTTGCCTTAGGTTCTATTCGAATTGGAACCAGCTATGTATAGCACTTCATGAGCAATTTGGAGAGAAGGGAGATAACTTGTCTCTTTTGGAGCAGCTGAAAACCATCAAGAGAGCTCCCAATGAGCAGCTGACTGATTTCAACTTCAGATTTCAAAGGACTTGGGAGAGAATTCCAGTGGTAGTCAGGCCAATAGCAGAAGGTTCTTTTCTTTACTATCTCAAAGCTCTAAATTCTGATATTTCTATGTTAATTCAGTCCATGGGAGGCACAACTATCCCCATTGCTTATAGCATTGCCATTAGAGCTGAAAATTGTTTGATCCAAGCTGGCAAACTAGCCCCTAGACCTCCCATGCCATTGTTTCCAAGTTTAGAGAGCCCAAACACTAATCAAGCACCTAATTTGGCTCCTTCTCCCACTCCTAGAAATCAAAATTTAAGTGAAGCTTCCACTTCATCTTCTAGTGCCTCAAATGAACTTCAAGAAGTCATGAAGCAATTGCAAAATTTAGGTAATGAGCTGGTTACTCTCAAGAGGCAACAAGCCCAAAGTTTTAGACCTTCCTTCTAGCCTCAAGCTCAGCCTAACAGGCAACCATATCAACCTCATAGACCACCCAATCCAGCTACAAATCTAAATCAAGCAAGGCCTCCTACCAACAGACCATTTCAGCCCTATAATCCAAATGTTATATCTCCTCTAAGGCATTAATGCCAACACAAAACAACGTTACTCAGAGTATGATTGGTGCTTTCCATGCAATGAACCTCACAACCAATCTATGTTTCAACGGTGCCTTGAATCAAGCATTAATGGTGACAACTAATGGTGTGGAGGGTGAGGGAAGTCAAGGAAACAACCACAACAAGAAACATTCCAGCAGCAATCAGCTCCAAATGACACCACACTTATGAACTGGCAGGTAGAGGATTTTTGTGGCATGAATCAGATAGTCTCTCAACCTATTGCAGCCAACAAAAGGTCAAAAAGAAGGAATTTGGGTGAAGAAAAACCATTAGATCCAATCAATCCACAACCTTTTCTCGGCTCCACAAATGGTTGGCAAACAAAATCCATTTGTAAATGCACAAGGGCAGCCAAGAACAACTCCTAGACCAACTTAAATACCAGGTTGTTGCTGCCCACATGCAAGGGATGAATATGAAAACCAAGGGACAACAAAGAGATCCTTCATCACCATTTAGTATCATTGATCAGATGAAGAAGACAAATATAAATATATCAATGTGGGAATCCCTATCTATCCTAGGCCAAAGAGATTTGCTACAAGCTACCATGAAGGACTAGCCAACTTCGAATCAGCAAGCTCGGATGCAATGTAAAGTGCTCACAAATGCTTGCCCACCAAGGGAATCATGGAGGACAACAAGGTAAAATGTTGAAGCCCCCTCCTTTTTATGTCTCATTAATCATTAGAAACCAATTGGTGCACAATTACATGATTGATTCCGGGGCAAGTAGCTCAGTGATGCCCAAGCAAATAGCTGATCACTATGGCTCCAAAGATGAAACCATATCCAAAGGGGTAGTGCAATGGATGGGACAACAAAGAATAATAGCTTGGGGTGATTAGAAACTTGAGTCTTACCTTGCATGCATGTCCAAATGTTGTTGTTTTACAAGATGTATCAGTTATAGACCTTCCACCACTCTTTGCCCTATGTTTGTCAAGAGATTTCACAGCCAAGATTGGAGGATATTTGTCTGTTGATTGGTCACACATGCTGTTCAGAATGAGGTATGGAACCAAAGCTACAATCAGGTCTAAACCTATTGCAAAATTCCATATTGAGCCCTACACTCCAAGTCAGATCAATGCCAACTGTTCAACATTTGATCAAGAAGATCACCCAAGCACTGATGAAGTTGACACCAAGGTTGGAAGCATCCCAGATCTAACTCTTGATGAATGGGCAAACAAGGTGCATGCTTTTGATCCTTATCAAGAATTAGAAGAATATGAGCTAGGGGTCTATTGCTTACATGAAGAAGATCAGCCCATTCCTAGCATCACCAAGCCAAACCATAAGGATGACAATGAGGTATGGAAGCTATTTTGTGATGGATCAAGGAGTAGACAAGGTGCAGGAGGTGGAGCCATGCTTGTTTCACCTCAAGGAGTAAAGTACTATTCAGCTTTTAGATTTCAGTTTGCATGCTCCAATAACACTACTAAAGGGCAATAAAGAGAGGAATAAAGAACTTGCAAGTCTATGGAAACAGTGAATTGATTGTAAATCAAGTCAAGGGACAACATGCTGCCAAGAATGATCTACTCAAGTGCTACAAGAACAAGGTGTGGGACCTCATGGAAGATTTTGAGGGTTTTGAGATCAAATCCATTACTAGAAAAGAGAACCAAATGGCACGACAGCTTGCAGCAGGTAGGGGCAGCCTTTGACATTGTGGAAAGCATTCAACAAGACAAGGTACAACCAAACATCCATGTGATTGTGAGGCCTTCAGTGCCGGATAACAATGTAAGTTGGCAAGTGTTTGAGAATGACCAGCAAATCATCCATTTCTTACAAGAAGAAGCTGAGTTCTCAACTAAGAATCAAGAAAAATTGGAACAACAGTATGGTGACCAAGTGGTACAGCTGAGAACTAACAAGCTACCCAAGGGACTTATCACTTTGGAGTCCATTTTCAATCCCAATGATCAATTTAGGAAAGAGAAAGCAAACATTCAGGTCAAGAGAGAAGATTCAGTATCCATCTTGGTGGAAGAGAACAAACCATTGCAAATTGGAAAGATGACAACTGAACAAGAAAGGTATGAGTTCATGCAGCTGTGTCAAGAGTTCCTTGATGTGTTTGCTTGGAGCTATGAAGACTTGAAAGGTTTCAATCCCAACTTAGCTCAGCATACCATTGAATTGGATCCAAATACTAAGCCTGTCATAGAAAAACAAAGACCAGTCAATCCACACATGGAGCCTCTCATGAGGAAAGAATTGAACAAGTTGATTGAGTCAAGGATCATATTCCCAATCAAGCATTCTAGTTGGGTTGCCAACTTGGTTCCAGTCAGAAAGAAGAGTGGAGAGATCAGATTGTGTGTTGACTTCAGAGACTTGAATAGAGCATCTCTCAAGGACCATTACCCACTCCCTTCCATGGAGAAAATCTTGCAAGTTGTGGCTGGCTTCGAGAGGTTTTCACTACTTGATGGCTATTTGGGCTACAATCAGATTATGGTGAAGGAAGAAGACCAGTTCAAGACAACCTTCACAACCAAATGGGGAACTTATACATACAGGAAAATGCCATTTGGGTTGTCCAATGCTGGTGCTACCTTCCAAAGAGCAATGGACATGGCATTCAAAGGTTTTATTAACAACATGGTGCTGATATACCTTGATGATATCACTATTTTTTCCAAAAATGTAGCAGACCACCTCTCTCATTTGAGACAAGTCTTCACAAGGTGCAAGAGATTTGGAGTGTCTTTGAATCCTAAGAAGTGTATCTTTCTTGCACATGAAGGAAAGCTCCTTGGCCATATTGTCTCCAAAGAAGGATTAGTAATTGATCCAAAGAGGGTCAAGCCATAAGAGCACTACCATTGCTAAGCCACAAGAAAGCCCTTCAGAGTTTCTTGGGGAGGATAAACTTTGTTCAGAGGTTTGTCCCAGATTTTGCAGCCCTTGTCAAACCTATCACCAAAATGTTAAAGAAAAGCATGGCTTTCAAGTGGACAGCAGAAGGCAAGGAGAGTTTTGAAGCAATCAAAGAAGCCATCTCTCAAGCACCAACCCTCATCAACCCAGACTTCTCCAAGGATTTCATCCTCTATGCATTTGGAGGTAATGATACTATTTCTGCCATTTTGGTACAGCAGAACAAGGACAATGATGAGCAGCCAATTGCTTTCTTCAGCCAGAGCCTAGATGACTATGAGGTGAGGTATTCTTTTATTGAGAAGCATGTACTTGCAGTAATCAGAAGCTTGAAGAAATTCAAGCATTTAGTCTCAAACAACAAGGTCCAGTTGCTGGTCTCTCATGCTGGGGTTAAAGACTTCCTCCTCAACAAGGATTTGAATGAGAAAAGGGCAGGTTGGATCACTCATGTCATGGAGTATGACATTGAGATCAAGGTCACCAAGCTGGTAAGAGGAAAAGGATTGTGTGAGCAGCTGATTTTGGGGAAGCAAAAAGAAGTATGTAATGAAGAAGAGGTTGTTTTGATAGTTCAAGACAGCCATGAGCCAAGTGGCACTCAAGAAGAAAATAATGTTGTCCCCACTCCTTGCTAGACCCAAGGTATAATACACTTCCTAAGCATAGGCCTATGCCCTCCGGAGATGAACAAGACCCAAAGAAGACACTTCAGATTGCAGGCTGTCCCATATGCCATTGTTGATGGAGTTTTGTTCAAGAAAGATGTGAATGGAGTGCTGCTGAGATGCATTAGCACAAATCAGATTCATAGGGTGTTGGAAGAGTTCCATGGTGGACCAGCTGGTGGTCATTTTGCACCGAGAGTGACAACTCTAAAAATTATGAAGGCTGGTTATTATTGGCCCAAGATTTTCAGTGATTTCTTTGCATGGATCAAGAGGTGTAAGAATTGTGCATTCTTCACAGGAAAAGAGAGACTTGCTGCCCTTCCATTGCATCCAATCTCAGTTGACCAGCCATTCATGCAATGGGGTTTGGACTTCATTGGAGTCATTAATCCCAATTCAAGCCAAGGGCACAAATGGATTTTGACAGCCACAGACTACTTCACCAAATGGACTGAAGCAGTAGCACTCAAAGAAGCAAATGAGTCTAGCATCTTAGACTTCTATGAGGGCATAGTAACCAGATTTGGCATACCTGCTACAATAATCTCAGATAATGCATTGGCATTCATTGGATCCAAGGTGACTGAGTGGGCTGTCAAGAACGGGATCTACCTAAGTACTTCATCAAACTATTACCCTCAAGGTAATGGCCAGGCTGAGTCTACAAACAAGAACTTGTTGAGGATCATTAGGAGAACTCTTGATGAGAATCAGAGGTCTTGGCATACCAAATTGAAATCAACCTTATGGGCTGATAGGATAACTCCCAAGAGATCCACAAGTAACTCTCCATTCAGGCTTGTTTATGGAAGAGAGGCAATCTTGTCCATGTCACTTGAGTTTCCAACATTGGAAATCATGAAGTAGTTAGAGTTGCTAGAGTTTGGGCCCATGGAGGTGAGATATGCAGAGTTGATGGAGCTCCAAGAGATCAAAGATCAGGCATCCCAAGCAATGGAGAAGGATCAAGCTTTGATCAAGAAGACCTTTGATAGGAAGGCCAAGAGTAGATCTTTCCAAGTTGGAGATCTAGTGTTAAAATGGGATGCAGATGGAGAAAAACCAGGAAGGAATTCAAAATTTGATGCCATTTGGAGTGGCCCTATCATGGTCACAAAGTGTAAGGACAACAATGCCTTCCAATTGTCTTCATTGGATGGCGAAGAACTACAGATTCCAGTCAATGGAATCTATCTAAAGCATTGCTACTAGAGGGAAATTCTCCACCTTGTAAATATTAGCTTAGGTTTTCATTCCTCCAAGTGCTTGTGCACATTGTTTTGCTTGTAGGTTGTTTTGCTTTCCCTAAGTGCTTTGGCATAGCTTGTTGTCCCTGGAGATGTTTTGCAGTCCTTTCTTCCATCAGGTGATATTCCATCTTCCTCCTTACAACATTCTAAGTCAGTTGGGGTTCCAAACAGAAAATTTGATGACTCCATGCCCAATGGACTACTTCAGGCAACTGGTATTTTCATCTAGCAGGCAGATGACCCCTCTGAGTCACCAAAATTGTTATCCAAAATGTGCCCCTGCTCATTTTGGATGGCTAACTCCTTGTGTTCTTGCCTCTCTTGTGCCTCAGTCTCCATTTTTTGATTTTCAAGCACTCAAATCTTTCTAGAAATGGCACCATTGGATAGAGCTCTCTCTCAGCTTTCCAGAAAGGTAAAGTTTTCCTCCTAACTCCTCATATTTTTCAAGTTATGGCTCGGCGGAGTTTTTGTGGGAAATTTTCCCTTTGGAAGCCCGCAGCCAATAGGAAGCTGCCACGTGTCCCAGGAGGTGGCGGAGAAGAGAGAAAACATAGAAAATTTTTCAAGTTTTGGTCAAAATTTCCAAAGTAAAAAATTGGCCCGCATGGCCCGCAGTGAATAGGGTTACGCCACGTGTCTTCACCAATCTGGGTGGCGGAGGTAGAAATGCAAATTTTGCTAAGTGTTTGGCAAAAAATTCAAAGGGAAAGTTTGGGGCAGAGGGCCGCCCAATGAAAATAGGACACGTGTCCTATGGTCCCAGGGAAGTTCAGAGCTTGGGGAAGATTTTCAAAATTTGGCTAAGTTTCACCAAAAATTCCAGAGGGCGAGTTTAGGCCCGCTGCCCCCGTCAACAAATGAAATGCTGCCACGTGTCCAGCTCGGGGCCTGACGGAGTTTTTTGGAAAAAATTTCCAAAGGAAAAAAACAAAGAGAAAGTGGTCAAGAAGGGCCCGCATCCAATAAAATCGTGCCACATGGCACCTGGGTGGTGGGGCATGGGGATTTTTTGAAAAAATTCCAAAATGCAAAAAGAGGTAAAATTCAAAAAAATTCCCGCCGATCCGTTTTGGGCCTGTTTTTGCCCTAAATCTTCAAACGGCCATAACTTTCGATCCAGAGCTCAGATTTTCATGTTCTTTATATCAATGGAAATCTGGTAAAATTATCTACATCATTACTCCTTTGGTGTATCACCCTTATCAGTTTAGTTTCAATTTTTGCATTTCTTATCCTTGTCTCCTTGTAAATTAGGATAAAATTATGATCTGAACCTCTGCAGTTGTGCAAATATAGATCTAATCATAGGATTTTGAGGAACCAGCCTCTAATATGGATATTCCTCTCTCATCTTGTAAGTCCGACACTTGGAGAGAGGTTTCAATGTTTTGCAATCACACTAGATGCCCTAAACATCAACTTAGAACCTTGATTTGCATCCAGGGGTGCTGCTGATTTGCATCCGGGGTGCCGCTGATTTGCAACAATAGTAACCTGGGATAAGGAAGGAAGTGTAGAGGTAAGAATGAAAAATATGAGGACCCAAAGACTCACTAAAGAAGAGGTAACAAGGCAGCAAAAAGAGGGGCCAAAAATATTATCGAGACCTTAGTAGAAGAAGAGTTGGTGAAAAGCGCAGAGCTGGTTATGAATGAGGAAAAAGAAGAAAGTGTAGAAAAGGACCATGACAACATTGGAGGCCCCATTTTGACAATAACTATTCCTAAGGGCATTTGCATGGGAAGTAAGCACATAGAGGAGGAGAGGTTGAAGATGGGTTATGTTGATGACCCCAACAAAGTGTTGCATGCATGCTTCCAGAGTACGGTTCTAACATAAGAGTTCATAGTAATGACATCATTCGATCTAGAGGGTGAATTACCCATGGATGAGGAAAATGATCTCATGGGAAATTAAGTACCATCTTGATGAGCTGGAATTTGAAAAAGTCGGGGGTAGTAATAACTTTTCCGAATCAAGGGAGACAACCCCATGATAAACGTGCAACATCTCTTAGATGAACAAGTGTGTAACACTCTCAACAAGGTCTTCGTTGAGTTAGAAGCTAGACTCTTTGGGTAGAATGATAGGGTTAAATCCCTAGAAGATGATATGGAGAAAAAGGAGGAAGATCTAACTAAAAGGATGAAGGAGATAAGTCAAGAGAGGCTAATTAGTGCCTAGTTGTAGTGCAAGTTAAGGGAAGAGAAGGCTGGAGTTTGCAAGGTGTACAAAAAGGTGGAGTCTATTATAGGTGCGATAGTGTTGAAGCACCTAGACCTAGCACCTCTCGTGTAGAAGTATGGATCCTCCCTGGAGTGCCTTAAGGACTTAACTTGAATCCTCACTATGGAGAGGCATCTCGATAGCCTTGGAATCTACAAAGAAGTGGCGACATTCTTAGAGGAGGAAAAGAATTCGTGGCGCCTGATAAACTAAAACAGAAAGGTCTTTACTTGATGTAAAAATTGCTTCCCATATCACTGAGGCCATGTACGACAACTGCATGTATAGGGAAAAGGTGGCAAGTATGCTGGTTGCCAACAATGAAATACAATTGAGATAGATCTAAGAAAAGAACAAGGGGAATAGAGAAGAATGAGAAAATCTCCTATCCGATGTAGAAAATAAGGAAGAATCTATTGAGACGTTATGGGGTACAATCAAGAACCAACTAAAGGAACTATACCCGTACATTACACGAAGGATGGATGCACTTAAGGACATATGAAAAGAGTTATAGAAGGTTGTTGATACCATGAATGCATAAGGGGATGGACTGAGCTTTGATGATGTAAACACCTTGGTTGGTGACCTTTCCAGAGAACGTAGAATGAGGTCGATGCTTGGAACAATCTGGAGGCTGAATTGTAGAAGAATTTTCCCTCTTGTTGCTTTAAGTGGAATGATTCCCCTTTCTTCATTCTTTTCCCATTATTTATCCCCTCTATTCTTTCCAAGATGTTAAGTCTTGGTGTAATTCTTTATTCTTTGAGAAAGTTTCTGAGGGCAGAGAACAGGTGAAGTGTGGGGTAATGTTGGGCACCTGAAATATCGACTAAGTCCAAAAGGCACATGGGCACACTGGGTAGAAGAAGGTACATAGGACAAGGTTCAAGGAGGGATTTGGCAGAACCTGGAATGCGTGCCCATGGAGAAAAATATGGGACTTAGCCATTTTTGACCTATCGGGTAGGACGTAAGGAAAACGTGACCCGAGTGGATAAGGTGCCAACAGAGTGACAATGTGACCTAGAAGGAATATGCCCTAAGATAGAATATTCTAGAAGGACATCATGGTAGGGAGTGGTGAGCTCAGTCCTAGAGGAGCATGCGCCCATGGAGGACCACATTTAGACACTTGGTGCTAGATCGAGGCCACGAAGAATGAGTTGGCACATCAAGTGCCTATTTATATAAGCGCTTTATAGAAGGAAAAAGATATATAGACTAGTGAAGAGTGGAGCTCGCAAAATTACTCGTAAGAAATATCTTAGCTTAGATAGAACATGTAAGGGAAATGTATCAAGGGCTTGGGGTATTATTTTTATTTTTGATAGCCTATCCTTATAAATCTAGTATGATGCATGACTATGGTCCATCATTCCGTTACATTCTCAGTAATGGACTTAATGAATATAATGAGCTTACCAGTTATATTGAGTATGGACATTAATAGTTCTGATACATGTATCTCTCTTTATGGTTCTTTTCATTTATGCGTATGAACTATGTATGAATGCCTCGTATAAATTCCTTTCTGTTTTTGTATAAAGTTTTGTAATATGTTAAAACACTTTCTTTTCTGGAATGACTGCAATGATCTAGAAGCCATTTTGAGCTCTATGGTCTGTATCATATATGATGTTTCCCACTAAACTCACATAAAGGAGAGACTCAACACCCACATATGCCTCGAGTGAGTACCGCTTCCCACCGGGTGATAGGCCGCATGCATGGGGTTTCCTTGTTCTTTGGTGGGTATGAAAATGACTACAATGCAAAACAATGAGATTGGGAAGATAGTTCAAGAGATATTAGAAGCATGACTTATTCGTCATAGTCGATTGCTCACTCTTCTCATGTAGTGATTGTACGAAAAACAATGACAATTGGCGCATGTGTCTAGATTACATGGAACTCATTAAGTACATAGTTAAAGATAAGTTTCCTAATCCTATAATTGATGATTTGCTATATCACCGTTGCATGGTGTTGTTTACTTTACAAAACTTGATCTTCATTCTAGATATCATCATATTAGAATCAAGGATTAATACATTCGTAAAACAACCTTTAGGACACATGAAGGACACTATGAGTTATTCGTAATGAATTTTAGACTAACAAATGCACCCTCTACATTTCAAAGCTTGATGAATTCCATATTTAATCCATTTCTATGGAATTTTATCATGGGAGTAACACCCGCATCATGTAAATAAGGTGTTGGACACTCTTGAATAATGTAGTCATTTTTATCCACCCACTAACTTCTAATCCCATGTGTGCGACCTATCACCCAAAGGTGGTGGGTACTCACCCGAGGCATGCGGGGGCACCAAGATCCTCTTTTATGTGAGTGTTGGGAGAAGATATTTCCATTAGAGGATTAGTTGCGAGAAAATTAGATATACATGTAAAAGCATGACATGAGCTACCATATCATTATACCCATGCATTCATTAACAAGAGAGACATCATAGCATGGATCATGAAGAAAATATATAACTTACAATATGAAGAATATGGTACTAGGGTTTGTACCCATGAAAAAATATTCATAACAAATCCATATATTCATATTTATCATAGTCTCAAGAACCACATTACATTCAAAAGGGTCATAACAGAATGGATATAATAAAACAAGGGGTCCAACCCATACATGCATGTTAAATCGATATCTATCTCATATTACAAAAATTCTACAGACCCATCCCTCATACATGATAACATTTTGACAATCCCCTAATGATATCCCTAAATATTAGAGCCTCCTAATATTTATAGAGCTTCTCTATACATCCTTATGTATCTCACGTTCCATATTTCTCTTGTCTCTCTCGGTCTCTTCTATATCCTCCTTTTCTATATTCTCTCTCGTATCTCCCTCTAACTTGAGCATCTCTTTTTATAGCATTAGCATCCACCGCCATGCCTTCCTTTAGGATTAGATCATGTGATAAGTGTCTATGTGGTCCTCATATGGAGCATGCTTACTCTCTTCCGAGATCTCCATTTTCTACAATGATGTATTCTGGGAATATTCCATGTGTGAATATTATTTTCTTGACCACATAGGTTCTAGGTGGCGCCTTATCCATTCAACATGCCTAGTCAGGTCACGTTTTCCTCAAGGTCCTCTCAAATGCCGAAGGCTACGTCCATAGATCCTTTATTTAACCTTCGCACGTGTCATGGTTTCTCATAAACACTTCTCTAACCGTTTTCCCGCATGCATTTCCACCGCACACCCTTCTCCTTACTAGTACCACATGCACACATTCCCTTTAACACTTAGCCAATATTTTGAGGCCCAATATCACCCCACAATAAGCTTGTTCTCCATCCTCGAAACATCATGCTTCTCCAAAGAATAAAGAATGTAAGTAATTTGGCGGTTTTAATAAAGAATGAAGCAATGAAGAATGTGAAATGGAAGAATGAATAAGAATATGTTTATTGCTGAAGGATGAGTGGGAAATCCTTCTTTATATTTTCCTCAATATTCTCCCAAGCATCCACTTCACCCTGCTCCTATTGAAAGATGTCACCTACTAGAGCACTTACCTAATCAAAAATTAGTTCATAACCCTTAGCATTCAAAGCATACTCACAACTTTTTCCAACTCGCTTGCTAAGGTTTTCCAACGCATCTATTCTACCACTGACTTGGGGATATAATTTCTTAATCCATTTTTGGATCAAACCTGTAAGGTCTCGATGGATTATGACTCCTTTTCTAGGTCGGCTAGGATCTTATCCCACTCTTCCCTATTTCCCTTATTTTTCTCGTGAAACTCCTTGAGATCCATCTCATGTGTAGCAACTAGAATTCTTGCTACTTTATCTCTCGTCATCACAATTATCATAAGTAGCCTTAACTATCTCGCACAATGGCCTTTACAATGCTAAGGAACTTAGTGCACCAAGATATTATCTCCACAACCTTTTTCTTCTTGTCTTTTTTCTGGTGTGCCAAAGCCTCTTCTCGCTGATTCTAGTGTGAGTGGCCACCTCTCCATACTAAGGAAGCGGGTCAAGTCTTCCAAGCATTGCAATGTTGATTTGTATTTTTGTTCGTGGGGTCAAGTCTGGATGCTTTAATAAAATATCATCTATAATCATCTCTATCTTTTTTAGATATCACACACCTTCTCCTTCTCCTCCCTTAGTTTGTGCCTTAACTGTGCACCGATTTGATAAGCTCTTCCTTCTTTAGATCCTTTCCCTTATCAATGAGTTCTATGTCCTTCTTCTTCACTTCTTCCTCCAAGACTCTTACTCTGTCATTCTTTCCAAAGAGTCTTGCTTCCACCTCAACCAACACCTTGTTGAGTGCATTGTAGACTTTATCATCCAATAACTACTAAACATTCACTAGAGGGTTTAATCCCTCGGACTGTATTCTCATTAACACCCTTGGCTGACCTCGAATTTCAGCTCATCAATATGGGACTCAAATACCCAAGATAACATCTTCTTAATACGAGGGTAGGATCCATCCTCTCTCGAATGAAGACCATGCAAGGAGTTAGTCTGTAGGCACGATACCTTGGAAGTGTACGCATACTACCTTATTTGGATCATTGATATAGCTCATCCCCTACTCTTGCGCTACTACCACACTCTTTCCTCCTATGTGCATTTCCTTAGGGAAGCTCACTACTAGGCTAGGATCTCCATCCATACACCCATACTCCTTTCCTACACTTTCCTCCTCTAATTATTTAAGAAATTAATTGGCATTGTGCTCTACCTCCTCCTCCACTAAGTCCTTTATTATGACCACTACTTCTCTTTCTATGGCATCTACTATATGTTCCTTGGTGAGGCTTGGGGTCCTTTGATCCTTGGTGTTCACCTCCTCACTCTCTCCCTTTCCATGAGAACATCCTTCATCTCCATCCTCCTCATTTCCTTCATCTCGAGTCATGTACATCACATATGAGGGGGTGGGACCCAAGCCACCTCATGCTTGTAATCATCACTTTTTCCTCTATAGGAATATATGATCTTTGTTTCTTCTAATTCTTCCTTCTCTACTACCTTCGCTTCTTCCTAATTGGTGATTCCAATATAGGGCATTCTTCTTTCTCTTCAGGTGAATCCTTCCATGGTGAATCTTCTTGCATTGGTACCTCTTCCTCAGGTGTCTTTTCTTTCTCCTTAATGGGGGACTTCTTCCTTCACACATAGGTGCTCTGGTTTGCTCTTGATTTGTGCACCACCATAGAGTGCACAGTGCCGTACACTTGCAGATTTCTTCTCCGGAACCTCTTCTCTCTTCCTCTTTCTTGGTGTGGCCTTCTTTCTTCTGGTGGGGTCTTCTATGATGGAGACATCATTCTCCACATAGGTTCCCTTCTCATACTTGGGTTAATCCGTAGGTATACCTTCGCTTTGGTCTTTCTAGCAATTGTAAGTGTCACAAGTTTTAACATGTACACCTCATGTGAGACCCTTAGTATTTTAGCCTCCTTGAAGTGGTTGAACCTTGCTTGGAAATATTGTGCAGTGAAGGATAAAGGTAACTTACACCACATGCTCTTGGTCCCATCTAACAGAGTGAACCTACCAATACAAAGGTACTGATATATACAACAAATTCAACTTCTACATCCACTAGCACCGACAATTGTTCATGTATTCTCCATTCAACACCAAATGTGTTGCACATCCACTTGTACCATTTCTCTAGGCACTCCTTGTGGGTGGGTGTCATGGTATCACAAGTATACTTCTAAAATATCTTCGTGGGGAGGTTTCTTCATCTAAATACTCCCATACAAATTTCTTTGGCCCATCAGGCACTCTAATTTCCAAGAAGATGATGGTGAGAAGGACATTACCAAACATGATCTTATCTCCTTCACATGTGACATTAACAATCTTGTCTACAATAAAGGATGATATATTGCATATGGTCCCCTCTAATATATTCTGAAAAATGTTCAACTAGGCCTAGTTTATCCGTGTCCTCCTCTCTTGCCCATTAAGCTTAGACACCAAGTGCATGGCCATCCTCATTATTGGGTTAGAGATGTCTAAAATATTGAAGTAGTGTGAGACCTTATTATAGTAATAAGCCTCCATGGTCTCCTTGATGGCTTCCTTTTCCTCCAAGTCACCATCTAATGGATCCCCTTCTCAAATAAGGTCAATAAACTTAGATATAAGATAAGGAGTTATTCAAATTTTATGCCCTACACAATACAAGTGATCCTCATGCACATGTGACATCAATTACTGGTATAGTCACTCAAGCTTTCCAAAATAGGGCAACTCATAGAGTTAAAGTAACCCAACCTTCTCCATCTTAACCTTTACTTCATCATCGTAGATTGAATTTCCTTCTCGTGTCCTTTTATCGATGTTCAAACTAATTCTAATTCAATATCCTTCTCCATGGTGCTTGTGTGATATTTGTAATTACTCTCTATCATCTTTATTACATGGGATACCCACTCCTTTCTCGAGTAACATGCAATCTGGTATTGCATCTCTACATACCACTCCTTGTTGAAACTTGTGGCAGCACTCTATTTTCCTTTTCCCTTACCCTTCCTTGGTGAAATGGTTGCCTTATTTGGTGCCATATTTCCATCGGGTAACTAAAGGAAAACTATTCCTTTCTCTACTTCCTTACTCTACTTAAGTCCATGGTTTTCCCTCACAAAAATCCCTTTTCTCTCGTGCCCTAGTTGTAAAACCATAACTGGAAAATCATTCCAAAAGATAACATACTTTTCTAAAACCTACTTCCCTATGCCCTTATACTCCTTCCATTATGGTTTGAAAATCACACTAGTCACACACTCATATTTTCAAAATATCTATTTTACACAAGTTCACAAGAGCTCTTCAATATCATAATTGCAAGGTAAACAATAATGTGTTCGACCTTATACTTATAGCTTTGGCTCTTCTCCCGTAATAAATGCTATGTCACCTACCAATGTACTTTTGCAATAATGGTGGATTTTTCACTTAATCCAACCTTAAGCGCTCTTACAAATACACCCAATCCTACATGAAAATTTATAAAACCTTATGGCACTCAAAAACTCTTATTGAAAAATAGTCTTATATGTGCATATGTAGTACCGAAGGCATATCTTATATCCCTAATTTTTGACATCACCTACCTCATATTGTTCCTGCGCTTCTCATCCTTGTACATGGTATTTGCAAAGTCTTCTTGACACTAAAATCCTTATGTCCACCTTTTCTACATGCATTCTTCCATACCATGCACTTTTTATACTTCAATCCAATCCCTTCAAAACAAAACTTCCACAACCAACTTCTATTTCACGTCTCGCTACTCCACCCCCATAAAAATAGATGTGTGTTCCTTTATTTGCATACACAACCTTTTAAAAGTAATATGTGGCTACCACCGCACAATGCACATGAAACAACAACAAAAATAAAGGGAACAAACAATGAGAAAGGGAAACACAAAGAAAGGAAAAAGCATTAAGAGAAATCATAGGCTAAATGGAAATACTACCTTATTTATAAACATAAGGAAGACTTATTTATCATAGGACATTTCAATGGGAGTAGGCTAAAGACTTATTTATAATAGGGCTTGATTAATCCCATTGAAATAGCCTAGTAACCTCATCCCATCTAGTGCTTGTAATCGACATGCACCGAATCAAATGTATAGGATATAATGTATGGGCCCATCCAATGGAATTTAAACTTTCCCAAGTTCCGTAGAAATTGAGAATCATATAACAAACCCATCTTTCCAACCTCGAATTTCTTGTTCTTGATGTGCTGATTCCAATGAGAAATGGCTCTCCTTTCATCTAATTTGATTGACTTATCAATCCTTTCCTCAATTCCTTGTTCATCAGCTAGTTCTCTTACGCATGCTATACACAATGATGCTAGCATAAATTCAATTGGGAACACTGCCTCCACATTTAAAACCAACTAAAATGGTGTGGCCTTGTTTAATATATTATATGTAGTTCAATATGACCATACCATAATAGAAAATTTATCATCCCAATCCTTTCTTCCCACATCACAAATTTTGGTTAACGTGTGACTTAGAATTTTGTTAAATTCCTCAGTATTTCCATTAGCCTATGGGTGATAAGGGGTAGTCTTATCATGAGCTACCATAAATTCTACCAATAGGGTTCGACTATTTCATTCAAAAAATGTGTACGCCTATCACTAGTAAATCTTAAAGTGCATCCATACCTACTGATTATGTTCTCCCATAAGAATCTAGATGTTTTTCCTACTATGAAATCCTTTGTAGGTAATGCTTCTGCCCACCTTGTTAAGTAATCAGTGAAAGTAATGATATAGTGCAAGTCAATCCTTCATATGATAGGTGAAATTGGTCCTACAAAATCAATTTCCCATTTGTCAAATGGTTATGTGCTAGGTATTGGTCTCAAGGGCATTTCATCTCTTCTACCTGATTTACCAAGGTACTGAAATGGTCGACACCTTACAAAAATCAATATAATCCTTATAAACCGCTTTCCCACCAAAATCTTGCTAAAAGGATCTTGCACATGGTTATATTACCTCCGTAGTGTCCTCCAACAATCCCAACATGTGCTTCCTCCATAATTGCAATGTGCTCATGGTCTAACATGCACTAGCATAGAACATCATCATAACATAACTTGTATAAATCTCCACCAATTAGCATGTATGGTGTGGCACATATGGCTAGCTGATTTTTCTCTAAAGTCTTCATTTCTTATAGTGCCACACCCATTTTGAGAAACACTGCAATATATTCCAAGTTAGAGGGTGCACACCATAGTATACATAGTTGTGCATCTAACATTGTATCCTTAATGCTCTATGTGTCCTCTCTGAGTCAATCCTTGATAATCTGGTTAGGTCCTAAATTACTCTTACCAAGCTTCACAACAATGGTAAAATCAAACTCTTGAAATAGTAGTACCCATCGACATATGCACCCTTGTAAAACAAGATTGTTTACCAAGTATTTTAATTCCATGTGATCCATGTAGAATAAAAAGGGTGCTACCAACAAATATTTCCCGAACTTGTGCGTAGCGTAGATCATTAAGAGTTTTTCACGCTTAGTAGTAGTATAATTGTTATGCTAGTGTCAACTTCCTACTAGCAAAACAAAGGGGGTGATCAATAATTCCTTCTCTAGGTTGTGCCATCAATTTTCCTATGACTTTCCCTGAGGCATCAACATGCACATGGAAAGGTTTATCCTAGGATGGAAAGTGTAATATGGGCACAATGATAAGCATTTCCTTCAAAGTTTCAAACTCTATTTGATGTGCCTCTCCCCAATGAAAGGCACTCTTATGTTTTAGTCACTCCTCTAATGGCACAATGATCTTGGCATATCACTTAATGAATTTATTGTAATACCCCATATTTCCAAGGAATCCACGCACTGTGCTTTGGCTGGTAGGTTTCCCCAATCCCACAATAATGATAACTTTGGCAGGATCCACCAATAAACCTTCCTTACATATAATATGCCCCAATAGGGTCCCAAATGGAGTAGCAAAAACACATTTCTTAATGTTGATGGATATCCTCAACTGCCAAGATCTTTCAAACATTAGCCTCAAATTGTCACAATGGTATTCTACTAAACCATACACTAATCAGTCATCAAGGTATATTTGAATAAACTTGTGGATGAAGTCTTGAAACGCCTATACCACAATGCATGAAATTACGGTAGGTGCATTCTTCAAATCGAAAAGGCGTGACTATGTAGGTAAATCTTCCCCATTTAGTGGAAAAAGTTGTTTTTCTTGGTCTTCCTTTGTAATCCTAAATTGGTGATACCATAAGAATCCATCCGTGAAGGAATAGATCTTGTACCCATGTACTCCTTCGAGAATTTCCTCAGGGAATGGGGTTGGGAAAGGATCAATTACACATACCACATTCGAGTCCCTATAATTAACACAGATCCTTATCCTATGGTCCCCGTAATTACCACATTCGTGTTCACCCAATAATTCCAATATTCTATCCTCGTGCATGACACTATCTCCCATTGTAATTCACCTAAAAAATGTAATGCCTTATCCATGGATGGTTTGGTATTCTGATACTTGAACACTTGATTGAGATCAATCACCAATTCCCGCTAATTTTTTATCCTGTTGGCACATCTCTCGAGTGAATGTACCATGCACGTGCACAACCTTGTAAGGTGTAATATAGCTTATGCACCCATAAAGAAGGTGGAAAAGCTTCCATGTCTTCCAACCATGATTTATCACATGCTTGGATGTGAAATGATGTGGGTTCCTTCTAATGGTATTCTTATATGAAAGTGAGTGCATTGCTTTGGGAAAACCTAACAAATAAGGTGATTCTCACTTCATTCCACGCTAGAAGGTTATCATGATGTGTCACCCACCAATGCACCGTGGTCAGAGAAATTTATAGCTGAGCATCCTTCTTCATTCAATTTCATTCTTCCCCTAAGCCTCCATCTCTTGTAAGAAAACACCGTGGTTGGCTCCCTCAGTAACATGGTAGCTTCTTCCTCCCATGCGCTTGACCGAGTGCACCATTGTCACTCTTGTGAAAAATCCTCTTAGTTGTCACCCAATTAACTCATAAGTCTTGTGCACCCAATTTTCACATGCCACAATCTTTGGTTATATCACTCACGGATTAGGTGTATTCAAATTGAATAAATCCTTCCATAGGATTAATTACCTCAAGGTTGTTGATAGAGTGCACATAGATCCTGTCATGAAATTATTCTCCCAAGGGCTCATTATAGGGTGCTAAATTTCCATTGGTTAAGGGAATGATAACCCATTCTTCCTTATTTTCAAAGCTTATGTACCCCTTGTTGAACTGTAGATCATAATTGTTCTTATAACATCAGGGGCACCCAAGTAACGATGGAATTGTCTCGATTCAAAGGCAAAACACCAAGACTTCAAGTCTCCTATGAATTTCACCCCTTGGATAGTGATAACAACATCCTTCAAGAAACTAATGGGCATATCCTTTTTCTTTTTGGTCATATACAACACAAAGATGGTGTAACATGTGGGCATTCCCATTTGATGTCATGCATCCAGAGTCAGGAAATTAACTTTTGTACCCATATCTATCAGAATATTTCTTAGAAGTCATCCATCAACAAATAAATTCAATGTGATCTCCTTATCATGATTCATGCCATGAGGAGGGAGGTTAGCATGTAGAACCTACCTCTTATGCTCTGCACCAGCACATGGTACTTTCTCCCGTAACCACTCTCCTAGAAAAGAAATGATGTTTTCTTTCCTTAGAATTTAACATACTTCTCGACCTCATCCAGATCCTTTTCTAGAGTCTCAACGCTCTTTATTTTTTCTAACTACCTTTACTCGATCTTTCATGAATTGGATATCTCCTTGTATACTTGAATTATATACATGATCTCTTGATACATCTATTTTTGATGAGTGGGTAAGTGCACCAAGTTGGGGGACAATTAAGTGGACATCAAATCCTGAATTTTACATTAAAAACAACAAAACATCAAATTTAGTCTTCCACGGACTTGAACCATGCCGAAAATTAAAAAATATGTCATAAAAATGGTACCATTGCGTAGGGGAGACTGTTAGCTTTGTATAAATACTGATTTTAAAGTGAATAGAATAGGATAAATATCATTTTATAATTTTTTACTAATAGTAGGTCTTTAAGACACTTTTTCCTATGAATGTTTATGTCTAGGTTTAAGACTGTAAATTTTGTTTCACTTATCAGAATGTGATAAAACTTATACCATCCCAACCGTGGTGAAATTATACACATGTTAAAAAAAAAAATTATTTGATTTCAATATTTTTTGATGAAGTTATGGTGGGCAAACGGAAAGTGCTTTGTTTTCTTTATGTTTTCATACCACTTTCACGGAAAAAATCATAAAAAATAAAATATTACTCAAAAAATAAAAATAAAATCCATCCCAAGATAGATAATGGCATCTAACTTCTCACCAAAGGATAAAAATATATATCAATTTTTGGTCATCCAAATCATGGGCAAACAAACTATAATCTTATAGGCGTTTTTAAAAAAATACCAAGTCATTGAATTTTGAGTGTTTAATATAGCTAATCTTGTCCATTTTTTAAAGAAGTTAGTATTTTAGAAACTATATTCGGATGCTACGATTCATATTACTATAATTTTTTCTAATTTTGAGTTTATGTATTGATAATAATCCCTACAAGTTGATATTATGTTGTTATTTACAATATGACGTTCACTTATGACCCCCTTTTTGTCCCCCAATTTGCTGCACTTACCCGAGTAGGGTTTGAGTATTTTCTATACATTACCTCTTCTCTAGTAACAAGTGATATTTGTCTTAGTATCTCATTTGTGCACATAGCCTCAGCTCGCATTGTCACCAAAGACAAGCTATATTTCTAGTCCATCCGCCACCCTTAACATCCATTGTGAATCTAAATTCTTCATGCTCACCATCTTGGTGCCCTTATCCTTCTGTTTTTGCTAGCTCATCTGCTCAAACAATTCCAGAAACTCCTCATACTTGTACTTCTTTCCACACAAGGAGCATTGAAAATTTAAGGACATTCGTGCTTGTAGTGCTCCGTAGATAAAAATTGTATCAAGTCCCACGTGGGAACTCACTCCTCCTACCTCTGCAGCTTTCCACGACCTCAAAATCCTCCATAGAGGCCTCGTTCGCATGCCCCTTCATCTCGTGCCCTTCATAGGGGTGATAATTTTCCTTGGAACTATTATCGAGGCTAGTATAACTCACACCAATATCGGTGACATCATGTATCTAGTTAATTAATCTACAATCCTTGGAGTCGTGTGTAGTAGAGGTGCAAATATTGTAATAACAAGACACATTTTTACGGATTGCACATTGTATCGCTGGGAACTTACTCACATCATGATCTCTATGGAAAATATCATAGTCCACTGTCATGGAGAGAAGTGACCTTCATGGACAATTTTCCTTCGTATAACCACTCAGTATCACACACAGTCCATGCAACAAAGTCCACTACGATTCTCATGTGGTGAGTTTGCTGAAAAGATTCTCCATCTGATTTTCCATGGTAGTTATTTGTGCTTTAATAAATGGATGACTTCGGTGTTCATGCTTCCAACAACTTTTGTGCATAGGTCAGATTCCAAGGCCTTGTGTGGGTCTCAGTAAAAGTTTTGTGTGAAAGCACTTTCCTAAAAGGTGTTATCAACCCTTTAACAAACCATTGAGCATGATGAGAAGGATGAATATCATAGGAAAAATTTGACAAGAAAGTTTTAAATCACGCATCATACTCCCACACACTCTCTTCCATACCTTGTTGGATTTCCTTCAACGTCTTTGATGCTATTTTTCTTGAACTTAGGAATGCAGAAATTTACTGAGAAGGAATCATGTAGTATGGTATAATCCACCACTGTTTGGTTTGGATCATACTTCTAGTACCAACAATGTGTGCGCCCTTGTAATGTGGTTATAAACTGAGTTTCCTTCCTTTCTAGGGAAATGATTCCTTTTGTGTTCCA
The DNA here is from genome assembly GCA_018340775.1 of Taxus wallichiana var. yunnanensis. NCBI lineage: Eukaryota > Viridiplantae > Streptophyta > Pinopsida > Cupressales > Taxaceae > Taxus > Taxus wallichiana. Next base: position 567,642,130 of record CM031240.1, read on the forward strand.
TAATAGTTCATACTTGTGGACGTGTTCTATGGCATCCTCAACACCATTGTAATCTGGTAGATGTAAAGACATCTAAAAAAATACTTGCTGAGGTGGTTGAGGTCCTTGTCCTCTTAATCTAGAACCTTAATTTCCTCCAATATTACCTTGACCACCCGAACCACCAAGTCCAGCCTCATAATCCACCAAATCATCCAAATCTACTAGGTCCACCAAGTCCTCTAGCTCTTATTCCACCATATCTACCTTTTGTAGCTAGTAAAGGTACTAAAGTGGTGGTGCCTAACGTCCCTAATGTCCCACTTAACTGTGCACCAATGGTTTTGATATTGCACCACCTCTAGATGTATTTACTGCACTAATCCTAGATGTGATTACTAAGCTTTGTGTACTCGCACTTTGCCTAAATGTTGTTCCGACAAAATTCCTTTGAACAATGGGAATGGTTATGCAGCCATAGATTTCCCATATGAGAAATTATACCTTCTAGGTATAGATATGTCACTCCCACCAATACCAATTAGGTTATCAATACTTATCTCTTGATTTGGAAAACTAAGCACCAGGGGTTGGTCACTAGGTGGGTTCAAATGCATGCCAAAGGATATTATTTCTCTAAGTGATGAACTCTCATCAGAAGTTGAAGGGGTCTCTCTCCCGCACTTTCCAAGATGGGGTAGCACAGACTACTCAAGCTCCACATCCTCTACGTGAACCTCAATTCCTTCCCACAACATTTTCCTCCATAGATCCATCACTCCTATAAAATCACATTTTCTATCTAACTCCCTCTCACATGCTTCACTATACTTGAGTCATCTCTCTTCCCTCTCGTTCTCCACTACAAGGTCTACCATCTTCCTCCACCCTATATTCCTCACCTTGCACTCGAGAGAATCATATCCAGCCATAGGGAATGCTTCCAAAATTAGCATAATGATCAAGATATTCATAGCTAATGGGATAGCACGTAAAATTGATCCCTTAGGTTCCCTTAATAACTCAAACTCAACAACCTCTAAACAAGAATACATTGAAATAACGTATTCTAGGGTATAAATGGTGAGCACTCTTCTTTGCCAATGATCAACAACATGTTTCCAAGTCAAATAAAAATCCTATAGCCTTTGATATTCATCTTGGGTCCACATATGATATCTATAGTACTAGCTTGATCTAGATGCATATACTGAAAGCCATTCATACAACTCTACTGGAAGGTAGAAAAGTAAGGTTTCATATAGCTCATGATACAAGTTTTCTTCTACCCATTTGTGTGCATCAAACTTAGGTCCAGTACTAAATATTTGAGAAAAATCATCCTCCGCACTCTTAAACCATGCTTCAACACTATCTAAGGTCAAGAACTCTATCATCATGCATCATTCTCACAAAAGATTTTAAAATAAGTCTCGACAATGGAACCAAGATGTAGTCATTTTATCCACCCACTAACTTCTAATCCCATGTGCACCGGCCTATCATCCAGGTGGGTCTTTGGGTACTCACACGAGACATGCGGGGTGTTGAGCCCTCCTTTATGTGAGTGTTGGGAGAAGATATTTCCATTGGAGGAATAATTGTAAAAAGTAGATATACATGTAAAATAATGACATGAGCTACCATATCATTATACCCATGCATTCATTAACAAGAGAGACATCATATCATGGATCTTGAAGAAAAATATGACTTATAATATGAATAAATTAGTACTAGGGTTTACACCCATGAATAAGATATTCGAACAAAACCATATTTTCATATTGATCATAGTCTCAAAGAACCACATTACATTCAAAAGGGTCATAACAAATGAAATATAGTAAAGATAGGGGTCCAACCCATAAAATGCATGATAAACAAAGATCTATCTCATATTATAATAATTCTACTGAGACCCCATCCCTCATACATGATAACATTCCGAAAGGTCCCTAGTGAGAACCATAAATCTTAGAGCCTCCTAATATTTACAGAGCTTCTCTATGCATCCTTGTGTATCTCACGCTCCATCTATATCTTGTCTCTCTCGACCTCTTCTATATCCTCCTTATTTTCTATATTCTCTCTTTGTATCTCCCTCTAACCCAAGCATCTCTTTTTATATTATTATCATCCACCACCATACCTTCCTTCAAGAGAAGATCACGTGCCAAGTTTCCATGTGGTCCTCCAATGGAGCATGATTACTCTGCTCCGAGATCTCAAATTTCTACATTGATTTCTTCCTAGGAATATTCCATGCGTGGAATATTCTTTTCTAGACCACCAAGTTTCAAGGCTGGCACATTATCTATTTAGCACACCTATTCGGGTCATGTTTTTCCTCAAGGGCCTCCAAAATTCCAAATATGGCTAAGTCCTTAGATGCTTTGTTCATCCTTGTGCACGTGTTGTGGTTTCCATAAACCCTTCTCTAACCCGTGTCATGTGTGCATTTCCACTACATGCCATTCTCCTCATCGGTCCTATGCACACACGTGCCCTTTAGAACTTAGCCAATATTTTGAGGCCCAAAAACAACATTGAATTTATGTAAATCCTTCTAAGTATTATTTTGGTGTCAAGGAGGTTGAATATTTGGGTCATGTTATCTCTTATAAAGGTGTTAAAGTGGATCATAACAAGATAAAATCCATTCTTGAATGGAAGGTTCCCAAAACCTTAAAAATATCTCGGGAGTTTTAGGGTTTACAAGTTATGATCGTAGATTTGTAAGGAATTATAACAACATCATAACACCACTCACAAATTTAATGAAGAAGGACTCTTTCCATTGAAAGGAGCAAGCTACTACGACATTTGAGAAGTTGAAGGAGGCCATGTACACTAATCCAGTTCTAAAACCCTATATTTTTCAAAAATATTAATTATTAAATGTGATGCTTTAGGGTATGATATGGTGGTAGTACTCATACAAGAAGGTCGACCCATTTCTTGTTATGTCAAAATTACAACACCTCATGATTTTCTCTCTGTTTGTGTGGGGTAATTAGTGTAATTTTGCTAACATGGGGTTCTCCGTCAAGTTGTGGGACTTGTAGACTTGAGATAACCCTCCGGAGAAGGCCAACTTCCTCTACCTAATCTTAATGCTAAAATACTCCTAGAAAGGGAAATGCAACTATCCTAACACTAACCTAGACTTTCCAAGGGACTAAGGAAGAAAGAGAAAGTGCAAAAAGAGGGGAAATCCTTGACTTCGGGGTGATAGCACCAAATAAATGGGTGAGATACTTTAATGAGGGAGGATGACATAGGGAAAAGGTGGGCTGAGAGAGGCCAGATAAATGTGACATAGACCCGATCCTAATCCACCATCAAAACTCCACTGAAACACAACATCATAAACTAGTAAGTGAAAGAACATGCATAAAATACTACAAAAAATGAGCTAGGGTTGAAGAAACACCATAAAAAAATATTTAGTGCTTCAAAGTATGTAAATACCATTACATTTGATGCACAAAGGCATAATTACATTGCTAGGCCTAAGAGAAGGCTCGTAGCTCAAATGGAGTTGAGGGAAAATTTGCAAGAGTTTCCCCAGCTCCCAAAATATCTCCCCTAAAAATGAGAGGATCAAATACATTATATAAAAAAATTGTCTCACCTACCGAAAACCCTTCTTAATTTCATGTACAAAGGTGTGGGTAGTAATACCACCACTTTCCAATGGTACTTTTCTTTTAGAAAGTACATGTGCATCATACTTCATTAAACTAGTTTTTGAGCTACCTTGTACGATGCCATTAATACCTAGTATTTACCTAACATTCCTTTCGATGCCCAAAAAGAATGGAATAATTCACCACCGAAAAGGAAAGGAATGATGATTCATGACAAGAAGGAATGATGACACTATGGAAGCCATGGAAACGCTAATGCACGTCGAAAGGAATGCTGATGTGTGTTAGCAAGGAATGTTGACGTGTGATGGAAGGTATGCTTGATGCATGCTGAAAGAAATGCTTGAGATGCATCAACAAGGAATACTTGACATGCGATAGAAGGAATGCCGACATACGTCAAAGAGAGGCATTGATGTATGATAGGGAGGTGGTGGTTGACGTGCGCCATGAAGAGGCATTGACACATGATAGGGAGGTGGAAGTTGATGTGCATCAGCAAGAGGCATTGACACATGATAGGGAGGTGGTGGTTGACACATGGTTGACACATAACATGAGATGGCTCCAAACCTTTTCCATGGCTTGCTATCTTGCCACGAGACTTGACTGCTCGCTGATAACTCAAATATTCTCAATTCTTACTTGTAATCCATCTTGAGCTGTCTTTCTCTTTCATATCTCAAGGCTGAATTTAATGGCCTCCGACACATCCAAAGATTTGAATGGCTAAGTCCATTTATAATGAGTTATCCAAATTGACCTAGGGGTGAATTGGGGAAAACAATTGGTGACCTCTTGAGGACATCTTCCTGCTAGATGTGTGACTAGTTACCTTGAAACATCCATTGGGCTTGGAGTCAAGCCTAATCTTGAAAAAAATGATCTTTATTTTTAAAAAGTTGTCCCCTAGACTCGTGTGAACTTAACATCTAGACTGAAACCTCCTTGGCCTACTCTTAAAGCTGATTTTGGGACTTTGGATAAAACTTGTAAATTTTACCCAAAACTGAAAATCTTATCAAGGAAAAGTCGCAAAGAACTCTGAGCCTGCAATTGATCTGTTGGGGTTGAATGTATGTACTGTGAAACCACCCTTAAAAAAATTATTCTCCTCATGAACACTGTCATTGGCTGAAATGCTGAAGATAGAAATGCCCCAACTAATTTTATGATGCAAGAAGAGACATAGGAGCTCAATCTGTGATTGATCTAGGGAGACATAAGAGATGAAAACATTGAAAATTATCCCCCAATCTGATTTAGTTGCTCTACATTTAGATTTTATTGGAGATAAAAACTATGTCTTGCAACATTGAACCCCTTATTACAACATTTCCCTTTGGCAACATGATGAACTATGAAAGAGCAACCACCACACAAAAATATGTAAAAAACTAAAAATCATACATACCCCAAGTGGAGCATGCATATTATGCACAAGCAATTCTTCTACTAAAAACAAACCTACACTCTAACTGTATAAGGGAAATCAAACAAATTCTACAACTAGTAGGGAGAAGTAGCTTCCCTTTCTTCACAATCTTGGACCATGCGATTGGTTTGGAAATGGGCATGGTCATGTATGAGAGTGAAAAATTGAATGAAGGCCAATATTCCACCCAAATAACCAAAGTATCAACATCAATTGAAAATACCTCCTCAAGCTGATTGACATTAGACTCTGGAGGTGTTGATGGTGACCCTTGGTGCTTTGTATATCATCCTCATGCCCTGAAATGGACATGACCAGTTTTGGCTTCTCCCTTGGCTCCAATGAAGCCAAGTACCTAATTGGGCATGGTCTGATCCGATGGATGTGCCCATTTCTCTAAAATTCAACTCCAAAAATGGAGTCTTCCTGGGACCTTCCTAAAAAAAAGGCTACCTACATGCTAATTTTTTCTTTTCATTACTTCTGCAAGTAGCTTTTCCTCTTCCTTGATGACCAATGTGGAAATGGCATCATCATTGTTTCCTTCCTCCTTTTCTAGTGTGATGCTTGGAAGATAAAAATATTCCAATCTTGGCTCCAGATGGATACCATAGGATGCAAGCTGCTGTCCTTGAATGTCCTTCCCCATGAAAACAAGCTCTTGATGTTAGAAAATGAATGATGAGGAAATGAAGGTGGTAATATCTACAGGGATCTTCTCTATCAAAGAAGTTATCCAAATCGATGATAGTCTACCTCCTCATTGTCCTACTACATTGTCTCATCCTCCTACATGATGTCCTCTGACTTTGTAATTTTCTGGCCATGGTTACTCTCATCCTCAAAAATGGAGTTTAAAAGCTCAAACTATTCTTCGACATTAGATCTTTAATGGGATAAAGTGGTAGGAAGAATTGAAGGTCTTATGTGGCCTATTTTTTACTTGAAGCATATGGAACTACATGGTTCTCCTCTACATCTAGAATGTTCTCCTCTTCTTTTGGATTTGGATAAAATTCTTCTTCCCTTACTAGTACTACAGCTAGTGATTAGTCAAAAATTCCAAAAAGAGGATTCCCTCACGACATTTAATAATGGGACATGGATCATTGATCATCTTCTTCATATTTCTCTTCTTCTGCTACAGCATCATCTTCCACCACTGGTACTTCAACCCTAACCTCCTCTAAAGGCTTGACCATCAAGGGGATCTTCTTTATTCTGAACTTGGCATCCCAAATCTTCATATTTTCTATCATTTCTTCTCTATTGGGTTCCTCTTTTCTTTTTTGTTCTTCTTGACTAGTATTTTGGGTTGCTTCCCAACATGGGCTTGGGAATGCATGAGGAGGGGTGGTTTGGATCACAACTAGTGCTTGCATTGCTTGAGGTGGTGGGAGGGAAGGTATTTCATTTTGTTCTTATGGAGGGGAATTGGGTTTGGAAGGGAGAAGGGAAGAGAAATTAAGATGGGATGGGAGACTAGAAGATGGAGAAAAGGATTCCACAATAGAAGCAAGGTGGATGGGAAGCTTGGAAATTGAAGCTCAGGTTGAGATGGTGATTCTTGGGAATAGATACAAAATTAATAGATGATGGTATAGGAATTACCCATTGATGAGGTTTCCTTTCACAAAGTTTGTAGGCCTCTATCTCCTTGGTCCACTGTGTAAGCTGAGGGCAATATCTCAACCATGAAATCAAGCTTCTATTGTGGGCTGAAATGTCTTGGCATAGGGCAGACCCATGGAAAAGGTGACCTATAGCCAACTCTGAACACTTTAATTTGAGTTGTAGCCCTTGAATGTATAATTTCTGCCTCCATTTTTGAATCTTCTACTTCAAATTGACATTCTCCACGTAATTTATGTCACTACATGCATATCTCTTACCTTGATAGGTTATATAGCCAAACTGCTTGGTGCTTCACATAGGGGTAGGCATAGTGATTAATTATTTTCTCATAACACTGATCTAGAGGAGATGAGAACTACATTAGAGGTGGACTGCACTTTGCTGCTACAGCTACAAGTGTGAATTCCATGTGGGGAATGAAGTCATGATTGCAAAACTTCATGGAATGGAAGAAAATGAGAGGGATGGAAAGAAAATGGAAATGGATGGAAAGGAGGAAGGTTTACAACTTAGAGAAGGGGTTGTTGACCAGATGGAGTCACCAGATGTGTTTAAGCATGCGCCTCCAAAGGCTGAAATTTTGACAAGAACACACCAACTTACCAAAATGAAGTCTACTCCAGATGTTGAAATGCACACCTACAAAATATATTCAAAGATATGTAGTGGAACACTTGTGAAATGTAAATATTTCATCTGTTGGCTCCACTGGGTGTGCTAAAACTATTATTTCAAAATTACAGGACCCCTCAATTTTCTCTATGTTTGTGTGGGGGAATCGGTATAATTATGCTAACACAAGGTTATCCTTGAAGTTTGTGGACTTGTGGACTTGAGATAACCCTCCGGAGAAGGCTGAATTCCTCTACCTATTCCTAATGCTAAAATACTCCTAGAAAGGGAAATGCAACTATCTTAACACTAACCTAGATTTCTAAGGGACCAGGGAAGAAAGAAAAAGTGCACAAAAAGGGGAAATCCTACAATAAGGGGGTGATAGCACTAGAAAATGGGGAGAGATACTATACTAAGGGAGGATGAGATAGGGAAAAGGGGGATGAGGGACATTAGATGAATGTGACACGGACCCGCATCCTAATCTGCCATCAAAACTCCATGAAACACAACATCATAAATCTAGAAGTGAAAGAACATGTACAAAATACGACAATGATAATGGAGAGACAAGAAAATACAACAAAAATGAGCTAGGTTTAAAGAAACACCTCAAAACATAATTTTCATTGCTTTAAAGTATGCACAAACCATTACATTTGATACAAAAGGAATAATTACATTGTTAGGGATAAGAGAAGGCTCACAGATCAAATGGAGTTGAGGGGGTTGAATACATTATATAAAAAATTTGTCTCACCTACCGACAACCCTCATTAATTGCATGTACGGAGGTATGGGTAGCCATACCGGTCCACTTTCTAATGGTACTTTTCTATCAGAAAGACATGGGCACCATGCTTCATTAAACTGGTTGTTGAGCTACCTTGTACGATGCCATTAATTCCCGGTCCGTAGCTGATATTACTTGCTAATTCCCAAAAAGAATGGAATAAGTCACCACTAAAAAGGAAAGGAATGCTTTGACACATGACAAGAAGGAATAATGATGCATGATGGAAGGAATGTTGAAGTGTGTTAGAAGAAATGTTGACCCACACTAGCAAGGAATGTTGATGTGTGACAAAAGCAATACTTGATACGCATCTAAAAAAATGTTGAAGTGCATTGGAAGGAATGCTTGATGTGCATCAGCAACGAATGTTGATGCACATCATCAAGAGGAATGCTAACACATGTCGAGAAAGAGGCATTGATACATGATAGGGAGGTGGTAGTTGATGCACATCAAGATAAGAGGAATGCTGACACATGTCAGCAAGAAATGTTGATGTGCGATAGGGAGGAATTGATTAACACATGGTTGATGTGTGACATGAGATGGCTCCAAACCTTTTCTATGGCTCATCATCTCACCTGCGATACTGACCTTCTAGAAAACTAAAATATTCTCAATTTTTAATTGTAAGCCATCCTAAGTTGTCTTTCTCTTCAATATCGAGGCTGAATTTGTGACCTCCTACAGTCCACAAATTTGAATGGCTAAATCTATTTATAATGAGTTATCCAAATTCACTCGGGGTGAATTTGTCATCAAGGGATCATTTTTTTAAAGTTCCCAAAACATCCCTTAATGGTGTTAGTATAGAAGATCATCTCGAGAGATTTCCAACGACTGTGAGAACGTGACAAATGGACATCGGGAGCTCTAGTTATGTCTGGTCAAAGTTCGGTCAATAGGAAAGTCAACTCTAGTCAACTGGTCAATTATGGACCAATCACACTGTGACATGTGGCAAAAAGGAAAAAGGGAGTTGTTTAATGGTTTTCGATCACCAGTCTTCGACGAGCATAAAAATGGTGCACGGAACAAGAGGCTCAACTTTTATTACGGAGGGGAGCCCGGCCGCCGTGTGGACTATGGTATTATCGCCAACATGGTGGGTCCACAAGCCACCATGTGGCTTGCCACCACTCATCGAATTTGATCGAATTGCCTATCGGGAGACAACAAGTGGAATATATATATATATATATATATATATATATATATATATATATATATATATATATTTTTTGACCAAGTGTTAATTATTTACATGGGTCGAAATTATATCCAAAGTCATATTACATTTCCCACGCATTATTTTATTAATTTGCCACGCCTTATTTCCAAATGCCACGCATTGCATATAAACCTTATCCATCTACCACGCATTATGCTTGGGATTGTTTTAGCGCCCAAAATACAAACCATGCGCTGTCCCAAGATATGCGCCTCAAAACAAGCATATAGATGGCTCCTTAGCCAATTTAAAACCGCCCTCCATGCATTTTTAAATGCTAACCATTTTTCACGCCCCCACAATGTGGGATAAAACTCTGAAAATGCGCCTAAGGAGAAGGAGGAGAAGTGGAGGGGATTGGAACAGCTGACCTCCCATCCAAAAGTATAGGCACCTAACCAATGCGCTAGCTGTTTGGAAATAGTATAAAAGGAGGTATATTGTATTTGAATAGAATTGGTGCAGGTCAGTGTAAGCGGCATAAGGAGGCGATTTCGAGAAAAACCATTTTTGAAGGCCTTGCACTCAGATTGGGAATTCGGAGTAAAAAGATGAAATGGAGGAAATTCTAGGATGATTCTAAAATGTAAGATTTGATCTTTTTGTTGAGTTTTAACCTGGTTTTGGAAGCTATGAATGCAGATTTTAACAGGGGATCTGCAAGACAGCTAGTTGGAAAATATGAATTTCAATGCACTTATGGTCCGAATTGTGACTTGGTGTAAACATGAAAAGTGTTAAAAATTTAGATATGATCTCAGATATATGATTTTTTTCATATAATGTTTTTAAATCTCCATTTGTAGGTGTTTTTCTAACACAGTTGCAGGGAGATCACATTGTGAAAACACTGTAGGAGCCACGGATCATTCTTGGGACAGTTTCTACTATTTTTCAGAGTTCTTGGGACATTGATCAGCTCATTTGCAGGTTTTGATTCATTATTGGTTGTTTGTAAGAGTTATTGTACTTGAATTTCAATATTATTAATGGATCGGTTCAATCTGAACCCGGGACGTAGGAATTTCCGAACCCCGTAAACAATCTCTTTTGTTATCTGAATGTTTTAGTTTTCTGATTATTTATTTGCTACACAAGTTTTCCACACTTCTATGGATGCATAATAATCAGAATTTAATCAATTTGTGGAGTTTTAGAATACTTATAATTAGTCAAGAAAATCATGATCTTTGGAAACTTTTAAAAGTGATAAAAATTGTAACTCACGTTTTTCAGATCAAGTTTGGTATCAGAGCAGTTAGATTGCCGGATTAGCTTCTAATTGTGTTTGGCTTCAGTTTCAGTATTGATTTCATTTTTCAGTTTGCAGACATTTTGGGCTTGTTAATCTTCTTTTACAGTGTGATGTTTTGGAAGTACAGGTTGTGTTTGCAGGAATAGGGAATCATGGGCAAGTCATCCAAACAAGAGCAACTAGATGAGCTTGAAGCCATAAACCGCCAACTCCAAGAAGAAAAATCCTTCTTGAGAGATAAATTTTATTCCTTGGAAGAGGAAATAGTGTGGTTAAAATCTGAGCCACAATCCTCTATAACCAAGAAAGAGGAGTATGTCAACAAGATGCTTGAAGAGAGCAAGAAGTTGATGGGCTTTGTTAAAGAGTTGCAAGAAGAAATATGAACCAAGGATGCCCTCTTGGAAAAGATGCAACAAGGTGAACATAAGAAGGAAATGCCTTCCAAATCATATGCAGGTACTATGACAGAAGAATGCACTGTAAGTTGTTCACATTTTAATTCTTCCTCTCATTCAGTTTCAGATATTCCTTTGGGTCAATTTGAAAAACACACTAAGGGAATTGGGTCTAAGCTAATGGTTAAGATGGGATTTAACGGAAAGGGCCTTGGTAAAAATGGACAAGGTGATGCTAACCCAATACAGGTAGAGGATCAGCCTCGGTTTGCAGGTTTGGGTTATTCTAGTGGGAAAATAGAAATTGGAGAAAGTTCCAAAGCAGCTGAAGGAAGACAAGCTTCCAACAACCAAGGATCTATGCCACTAGAATTGCAGGATTCCGCCATCAGGAGGAACAATGACAGGTGTAAGAAAACATGTAAAAGAGGTAATCAGATTCCACCTCCTTCCACTTACACTAAAAATAGCACTAAGGGAAAATCAAATCCTAAAACTTCTAATACACTCTTTCAGTTGGAACAATATAGCTTTGGTAGGCAGAAATATGCTTTCCCTTGCACATTTTGTGAAGGTACTAATCATTTTGTTGCATATTGTTGGAAGAGGAAAATTTTTATTAAGAAGTTAATGCCTTTTGTGAATGATAAGGCAGGTGCTAAAGACCAATCTCACCAAGGAAAGGTGAGAAATGGCAAGAATGTTACCTCTCCTAAACAGGGAATCATTCTCGTAGACAGAGTTCTGAGAATGGTAAAATGGGTAAGACTCCTAAAAACAGGGAAGTTAAATTTTGTTCCCATTGTAATAGGAATGGTCATGATGTTAAGGTTTGTTGGTTTGTTTCTAAACAACAAAATTGGAAAGTTGTTAAAAAGAACAGTATTGTAAAACCAACAGTGCTAAACCTAACTAAAACTCATTTTGGTACTGAGGAGGTAAAACAACCAAAACGGAAAAACCCAAGTGATTGGTTTGGAAAAACACTCCTCAACTTTATATTTGCACTACAGTAAATTGTTGATAGTAAGTAAGCAAAAATTTCAGAGCTATATTTTAGGGATTCCTATTGATTGATAAGGATTTATTCCTAAATTGATATTTAAAGCTTTGAAAATGAATGGAAACACCTAAAGAGAATATTTGAGTGATAGGTTCATCATACTCATGTTTTGTTTTCTCAAGATTGGTTGGTAGTTCCATTTTTGAAAACACTAAGTAGGGATAGGCATCAGTAGCATGTCTAAATTTGAAACTTGTAGTTGTAATCAGCATAATCACAAAGTGTCGGTTAACACTAGCTTCTTCATATAGATGGGTGTTATTATCTGACTTATTATTTGTGATGGTGATACAATGTTTTAGGCATATTCATGTTGATTCAGTTGTTGACTATAGCTATTTTTGGGCGTTGATAGTCTATTATATTCTGATAGTGAATACTTGCAGTTGTTACAGTTTCAGATGGGCAGTGGGCACTAGCCTAATTGTGGGCAGTTTAGATGTCTTGTATACTGATCTGTGTTATGGAATTGTAATTTTTGGTAATCGGCCGTATCACAAAGTGACAGTTGAACACTAGCTTTCCGTAATAGAATGGGTGTTATTATCTGGTCAGTTATTTGTGATGGCATTACAGTGGGGTATGACAGTTCACAGTTGTGCGTAGAGTTGATAGGGTTGCAGCATTTCAGTTGAACACTAGCTTAATTGGGTGTTATTATCTGATCGATTATGTGACTAGCTAATCAACTATTTGCATTTATTTAACCTATAATGTTATTTTGGGTTCTTGTATGTGTTTGTGCAATGCAGGAAGAGATAGCATGTTTTTGTGGGTTGATACACAGCTTTTTGTGGACAAAAAGCCTTTCTCAGTGGGGAGGTGTGATCAGGGGATCATTTTTTAAAGTTCCCAAAACATCCCTAAATGGTTTTAGTGCAGAAGATCATCTCGAGAGCTTTCCAACGACTGTGAGAACGCGACAAACGGACATCGGGAGCTCTAGTTATGTCCGGTCAAAGTTCGGTCAATGGGAAAGTCAACTCTAGTCAACTGGTCAATTATGGACCAATCGCACTGCGACACGTGGCGAAAAGGAAAAAGGGAGTTGTTTTTGGTTTTCGATCACCGGTTTTCGACGAGCATAAAAATGGTGCACAGGAACAAGAGGCTCAACTTTTATTACGGAGGGGAGCCCGGCCACCGTGTGGACTATGGTATTATCGCCAACGTGGTGGGTCCACAAGCCACCACGTGGCTTGCCACCACTCGTCGAATTCGATCGAATTTCCTATCGAGAGATGACAAGTGGAATATATATATATATATATATATATATTTGACCAAGTGTTAATTATTTACATGGGTCAAAATTATATCCAAAGTCATATTACATTTCCCATGCCTTATTTTATTAATTTGCCACGCCTTATTTCCAAATGCCACGCATTGCATATAAACCTTATCCATCTACCACGCATTATGCTTGGGATTGTTTTAGTGCCCAAAATACAAACCATGCGCTGTCCCAAGATATGCGCCTCAAAACAAGCATATAGATGGCTCCTTAGCCAATTCAAAACCGCCCCTCCATGCACTTTTAAATGCTAGCCATTTTTCACGCCCCACAATGTGGGATAAAACTCTGAAAATGCGCCTACGGAGAAGGAGGAGAAGTGGAGGGGATTGAAACAGCTGACCTCCCATCCAAAGTATAGGCACCTAACCAATGTGCCAGCTGTTTAGAAACAATATAAAAGGAGGTATATTGTATTTGAATAGAATTGAGTGCAGTGTGTAAAGCGACATAAGGAGGCGTTTTAAAAAAATCATTTTTGAAGGCCTTGCACTCAGATTGGGCATTCGGAGTAAAAATATGAAATGGAGGAAATTCTAGGATGATTCCAAAAATGTAAGATTTGATCTTTTTTGTTTAGTTTTAACCTATTTTTGGAAGCTATGAATGCATATTTTAACAGGGATCTTCAAGACAACTAGTTGGAAAACACGAATTTCAATGCACTTATGGTCCGAATTGTGACTTGGTGTAAACATGAAAAGTGTTAAAAATTTAGATCTGATCTCAGATATATGATTTTTTTCATAGAATATTTTTAAATCTCCATTTTTAGGTGTTTTTCTAACACGGTTGCGGGAGATCACATTGTGAAAACACTGTAGGAGCCACATATCGTTCTTGGGACAGCTTTCTACTATTTTAAGAGTTCTTGGGACATTGATCAGCTCATTTGCAGGTTGTGATTCATTATTGGTTGTTTGTAAGAGTTATTGTACTTAAATTCAATATTATTAATGTATCAGTTCAATCAACCCGGGGACGTAGGAATTTCCGAACCCCATAAACAATCTCTTTTGTTATCTGTGTCATTCTAAACTAGGGTTGTGTCCTAGCAGTATGCAATGGAGTCTAGGGGAACTAGTTATACGTTGGGTCTGTTGGGGGGTTGTTTAGTTTAGTGACTATTCTATGGAAATGCAATTCAAATCTATGGAAATTAAATATAGTTCTACAAAATTCAACTATTTGTGATGAAAGGAAATTTAACAACTAATCTTCTGTTGTAAAATGAAATACGCACACACTATTCTTAACAAATGAAATCACAACTGCATAAATGGAACTTAGCAGAAAAAGACTATTCATTAACTAGATTTGCATAAAAAAAGCATCTATTCTAAGTGAAATTAGTAATAATGAGAATTAGGTACTGATTAATCAAAGCATGCATGTAAGATTTATCAAATGACAATTGCAGTAAATCTAATCAAAGAACTATATGCATGAACTCAAAATAACCTCTTATCTCCTCGGTCGAGTGGGCCCTTTCTCTTCCTCGGGATAGAGGGATTAACAACTTATGATTCTCAAAATGCCATGGCTTTCATTAACTCAAAATAAGTTCATAACATAGACAATAAAAATAATCAAGAACTGGATGCAGATAATCTCCTTCAGTATATCAAAAAGTGGTACTACCAAGTTCTGAAGATGAAGTCTTCATATAGATATTATTGGTTACAAGATCCACCATATCAGGTGGCATTAAACATTGTCCACCAAATTCTAATTAAAACACATAAATCTCTACGGGCCATTAGGATCAAGCCCAGGCTAATAGGTCAACTTGATGGAAATAGTCTTCACCACATGCTTCGAACTCGGGCTCCATAACCACCAGCAACTTCCATCATTTCCTGCACACATCATCACATTTGATCTCACAAAGATAGTTAGTAGGAGGTTCATGTGATAATCAGTTTTCATAAACTATAGCAAGGAAAATGCATCAAACCTACTAAGATATAACTACACAAAACATCCCCATGTACTAATAAGTCATATCAAAAAGAGTATTTTCATCTGAAGAAATGATATTAATGAGCCAAACAATGCACTCATCATTTTCCCCTGAATTTACCTGTTGCATGTCCCTATGCAACTTATCTACATCCTGCCCACCTACCAAGCTGCTCAGCCATGTCATACTCCTCAAATTGATCAGTGTATTGCTTTGTGGTGTTCTTGCAGCCCTGAGTATTGGAGGTAATTTCTACCCATGTTGTGAAATTGTCATGTGACTATGCTTTGCATTGTTCTGCCAGGTAGTGAGAGGGCTCAAAAGGAGTGGTGGACATACTTGGAGGCCTGCCCATTCATCATTGTACTATTGGCTGGTTTTCTCTGTGGTTTGTTTGATAATGGTGATGAGGGCATCACCCTTGTGCATGCTCCAACTCAAGTTTTGGGAGAGAGAACCTCCTGTTTCAAGGGTAGACTCAGAGTATCCCACCTCCTATCACAAGCTTGCCAAGCTATCCCAAAATTCTCTTGACTGTAATTTTCAAAATCAATGACACACTGAAGTAAAATGAGAAGTATTCACCCCAACCCCTATCGATAGTAAAGTGATCGAAAGTTTTTCCACAGGGCTACATCTGTATGATGAGTTGGGTGGATGTGGAATCTGATGGACTGAGTGGTGTGATTGAAAATGTCTGTTTTTGACCCCAAATGATCTGATTCCACAATGCAGACTGAAAGGCTTTAATTTGAAAATCACCCACAAATAAGTTGATTAAGAAATCAGGGACATTGGTAACTATCATGTTATGTAGATAGAATTCACAAAGCAAATTTTGGATTTTTGGAGTACTGCACTTGTAAACTGATAAAAAACTAGGGCCATTGGGAATTTCATGAGGGGCTTGAGAACACAATTGAAATAACTTCTACCAGAATAAAATTGTTCTTGGACAAACATGCTATAGACTGAAGAGGGTTTCCTATAGGATAGAATTTTGAGGGCCAAAGGACAGACAAAGTCTAAAATAGATGTTACTTTTTGTTTTCCTCCTGTATAGATTCTTTTCCTTTTTAATTTTTGATTTTCCTTCCACAATTCCCTTTCCTGAAGGGATAATTGATGGAAACTATCCAAGAGGGTAAGACTCTTATCACATTGTCACTTTAAACAACTTACTTCAAGCTGTAGGGCAGCAATCTCCCAAACTTTTTCTACTGTTTGTTGTGTAAATTCAGCTTGTAATAAAAGGTTTGTTTCTTCCATACCTTGTAATTGAGATTTCAGTAGCGATTTCCTCCAGATAGTTGTGAGAAGGTGCCACTTGGGTGTCAAGAATTTCAGGAACCATAGGGTGAATTTCCATAGATGATGGAATAGCAGATGATGGAGTAGCTAGTGATCCTCCTTATGCAGTTCTTCCCAAATGTGGGTGGTATCATCAGGCAAGGTCTCTGATTGGGAACCACCTGTCTACAAAAATGAACTAAGCCATCGAGACCGTAGTTGCATGGAAGGAAGATGGAGCCATGGCACACTTTCCTTTTGAATCAGAAATGGAAGGGAATGGACCCTCAGGAGTACCAACTGTGTCCGCATGCTCAGGAACATCAGCTACCTCTGCTTGGTTGTGTGAAGGGCAAGGGCCCGATGCAAGGGTAGACCGAGGTGCAGAAGAGAGACCAAATTTCAATTGCTTTGGTCTGGACCCTTCGCCACCAACACATGTCCCTCGAGCCTCCACTTTG
Source organism: Taxus wallichiana var. yunnanensis (assembly GCA_018340775.1). Taxonomy (NCBI): domain Eukaryota; kingdom Viridiplantae; phylum Streptophyta; class Pinopsida; order Cupressales; family Taxaceae; genus Taxus; species Taxus wallichiana. Next base: position 567,659,201 of record CM031240.1, read on the forward strand.
GTCTAAAGAAGACTTGGTGTGAACACAACAAATGAATCAACCCTAGGTGTTTAATTACAGACTTGCCTCCACCAGATGGTGCTTCTAGAAAACTTTAATAATGGAGTCCATGAGGTATTCTAGTAGATTTACCCAAAGGGCCTGGTTGACACACCCCTTTTTAAGGTGGATGAGCATTTTAAGTGCATCACCACCCAGAATAGAGGCCTGACCATCACATATGAAATACCGGTTGACCCATTTCACAATCTCGCTCTAGATTCCAGGTAAACTTGTCCTCTTAACACCCTTCTGGACACCCAATGGAGTCAGGATGACTTTTGGGAGTGCCTCTCCTTCATCGTGAAATAAAGCAATCAGGATTTGTAAAGGAGCATTCATCATAACCTTCAAACCAAAGTCTGGTAGGCCAGATAGGTCAAAAATGACCTGATTGGTAATTTCAACTTGTCTTCCACCAACTTGTGAACAAGTGGACTCAAAATTGTTCAAGAATTCTTCCACAATGCCCTCATCGAAACCTTTAAATTGGCGAATGAAATCCAGCCATCCAAAATCATGAAATACCTGAAAGGGCAGCATTCTGAGTAAGGCATCACGGTGAATCGGGGTTACGATGTCTTTCACGGTCCCATCTTTGAATGTTTGAAAGGTGAGTAATACTAGGTAGTAGAAAAAAAAAACAGAGTGTATCTCCCACTTCCCATCTAGTGACTGATAAAACCAATCATGCGTGATGTGCATACAACAATGGTAAGAAGTAGTTGTAGAAGCATTAAATTTCAAATGGCACCATATTCCTTGGGTGGCGCAAAATCAAGCGAAGGTGGCGGTGGAAAAATAGTGAATGAGACCGGCCACCCATGTGAGTTTAAGATTTTTGTGGTGGCACATATCCCACGGTTGAGGAGCAAGCACCACCCATCCTGACTTTGGAGAGTGCGACACATTCAAGGCATGTGGTGATTATGAGCCATTACTCCTTTTATGTCATCATCCATAGAACTAGATTTGGAAAGAGATCCGAAATGAACATAGCAATCATTTCATGATGGCGTAATGATGACAAATGCATACATGGGGAAATGTTTTGCATGGAAATATCATTAGCAAGTTAAAATGCACTTACCCATGCCACATTTAGTCGGCCGATATCCATAGATTCCTACGCCCTACAGTTTGAGATGAAGCATGATTAGCGGTTGTAGAAATAATGAAAATTCCTGCATTTATTGGAAATAACAATAAGAAAAATGCTAAGGAAGAAGATCGAATGAAGGATCATCTTCCTTTATTGAATTTGCAAGAGATTGATTACTCCATGCTTGAGAGGCAAAGAGCCTCCTCAACATGCATGTCTATGCATGTAAAGAAATGTCATCGGTGAAAGTCTTCTTATCCAGCGGTTGGTGATAAACTTAGAGCCTATGCCCATTCACCAGAAGAGTCCATTTGTCTCCATCAATAGGTATCAATCAAATAGAGCCATTATCAAACACTTGATTTACCTGATAGGGACCCAACCAACGTGTACGTAGACTTTCCTTTAAACTGCTGATAGCGGAATCAAAGAGTAAAACCCACTGTCCCTCATGAAATGTCTTTTTTTATGTGAGCATCATGCCAGGTTTTCTGCTAATGTTGTAGAATTTATGTCTGCTGTTGTGTGCCTCCATCACATTTCATCTAATTCATTCAACTATAACACTCATTCACGTTGTGCCTCATCCAAATCGATCCCAACTTCCAATGTTGTTCACCAGGTGCACAATTCAAACTCAACAGGTAACAGTGGTTTCTTCCCAAAGACCAGCTCATAGGGAGAAAAACTAGTAGTTGTTTTCTAGGTCGTGTTGTAGGCCCAGATGGCCTCAGGAAGCTTTGGTACCCAATTCTTTCTATCGGCATTGACCACCTTAGTTAGAATATTCTTGAGTTCTCGATTGGTTACCTCCACTTTCCCATTGGATTGGGGGTGATATGGTGATGATTTCTGGTGCCTAATTCTATAGATTTCCAAGAAATATTCAATCATATTTGAAACAAATTGAGGACCTTGATCAAATATAATGGCCCTTGGTGCTCCAAATCACAGCAATATCTGATTGTAGAAAAATCAGCAACAACATCCTCATTGGTAGATGCCAATGCTTGAACTTCAGCCCATTTGGTGACGTAGTCCATGCATACCAAGAGATACTCCTTCCCAAAGATGGAGGATCAAATGGTCCAACAAAGTCAATACCCCATTTCTCAAATGGTCCTAGAACCAGTTGAGGATTTAGAGGCATTTCCATAGAAAGTGTAGGTTTTCCCATTCATTGGCATGCATCACACTACCACACATACTTTTTGATAGTCCTATGGAGGGAAGGCCAATAGTACCCTGCTCCAAGGATCTTGTGAATTGTTTCATTTCACTTGAATAATGTCCACCTCTAGCTCATCATGACATGCTCGCAGTATGTCATGTACCTCATCCTCTCGAACACACCTAAAGAACCATGTCAGGACAACATTTAAATAAGAATCCATTACACCATTTATATGTTGCACTATTCTTAACCAATCACCTTCTTTCCTTATGAGTAAAATAGGCAGGAAACTTCCTGTTGTTAAATAATTCATGAGATCAGCGAACCAAGGAGTCTTAGTCGAGATAGAAAACAAGTGTTCATCGGGAAATTGGTCTTGGAATGCTTCATCATTACCTGAAACATTTATTCTAGAAAGAAAATCAGCAACAACATTAGATTTCCCAGGCTTATCTATAATGGTGAGATTGAATTCTTACAACAAGAGTAACCAGCGAATAAGCCTTCTACCAACCACTAGTTTGTTCATCAAATATCGAATGGCAGAGTGGTCAGTGTAAACAAAAAATTTATATCCAGTGATGTAATGATGAAATTTATTCAAAGCATAGACAACAGCCAAAAACTCTTTTTCCATAGTAGTGTAATTCCTTTCCGTAGGAGTCATATTTTTGCTGATAAAATAAATTGCATACATATGATCTTCTGAGTCTTTTTGTCTAAGGACAGTGCCCATGGCTGTATTAGAAGCATCAGTGTGGATATGGAAAGGTTGTCCCCAGTCAGGGCCATGTAAGACAGGGGCCGTCGTCATCTTTTCTTTGATAGAATCAAATGCCTGTTGACACTGAGGAGACCATTCAAAAACACAATCTTTGGTTAGCAGTGAAAACATTGGGGCAAAAATTTTGCTAAAATATTTTATGAATCGGTGGTAATAACTTGCATGACCAAGGAAAATTTTGATGTCATTCTTATTAGCTGGTGTAGGTAATTGGGTGATGACTGATATCTTTTTGGGATCCACCTGTATACCTTGGGCTGAAACATGGTGACCTAAGACAATTCCTTGATCAACCATCATTAGACATTTTTCATGACTCAGAGATAGTTGGTGTTGTTCACATCGACTGAGTACTTTCTCAAGATTATTCAAAGATTCTTCAAAAGTGGATCCATGGATAGTGAAATCATCCATGTAAACCTCAACATAGTCGTTAGCAAGATCTACAAAAATGGCCAAGACTTCCTATTTGAAATGTAGCAGGGGCATTACAAAGCCCAAAAGGTAAGACTCGATAAGTGAATGTACCCCAAGGGCAACGTAAAAGTAGTCTTATCCTGATCAGCAAGGGCAATACTAATTTGATTATACCCACTAAACCCATCCAAGAAAGAAAAATATTTCTTACTAGCCAAATTGTCCAGGACTTGGTCAATGAAAGGCAGGGGAAAATAATCCTTCTTGGTGGCTTTGTTAAGTTCCCTGTAATCAACACATATTCGCCACTTACCATTCTTCTTGGGAATAATAACTAATGGGAAACCCACTTGACTATCAGATATAGGATAGATGAAACCTACCTTTAGGAGTTTTTCGATCTCAGTTTTGACTATGTCTCTCAATGCTGGATTGATTCTTCATTGTGGCTACCTTATAGGTTTGACATCATTAGTGTAAATATGATGTGTATAGATGTTAGGATGAATTCCTTTCATATCAGTGTAATCCCAAGCAAAAGCATGGGAATGTTTCTTCAGAACCTCAAGCACCCTAGCTTCTTGATTGACCTCCAAGTCACTTACCTATGGTCAGCTCTCTTCCCATACTGACAAGCACCTACTTGGTATCATTCGCAAGAGAAAGCTCTATACTAGTGATAAAATAATTCAATGGGAAAACATGGGGCTGAAGCATGTGTAGGATGGGTATGTTGTCAAAAGATAGAATCTTGGTTAAAGGACAATAGAAATCAGGAACTAAATGTTTAGAATTATAAGCATAGAGTTTCCTACCAGACTTAGCAGAGGTAATGTCTACCAGAGAAATAGCAGAAGAGATGTCTAATGTTGGTATTCTAGGATTCCATAGCAATAGTGCTGATTTCCATAGTCACAGAGTCCTTAGAATCAGTCAGTGTATATGACTCCACAACTTCCACCATATGATTGTGTACTTAATAATAGTGGCCAAAAAAGAAGAACTCAAAGAGTTAGCATCCAAAGAATCCACCCATACCTGGTCACAATTGTTTATATAAGGCTGGGTAGGAGGATATAATGAAAAATGTTTTGGATTTCTAACCCATTTAGAATTGTCATGTTGCACGACCTACGATCAATGTAAGTAAGCGTGCCCGTAGCTGCCAACTAGGGTCTTCCCAAGATGACTAGATATCCCAACTTCTGAGCTTTAGGTTGCAAAACCATGAAATCAACTGGGTACTCCCATGATTCAACAATGACCATTATATCTTCAACCACACCATCAGGTACATCAATGGATTGATATGCTAACTACAAAACAGTGTTGGTCGGTTGAAGTCCTATTAAGGATAGTAGATTAAACATTTCTATTGTGATGACATTAATAGCAGCACCAAGATCCACCAAAATGTTAGATATTGACTAGTTGTTTATACAAATAGTAATGACAGGGCTCCCAGGATCCCCATATTTTGGTGAGATAAGGGTGCCAGCAACTAAATCAGCCAAATTCCCTTTGACTCTAACAGTCTTTGGGTATTTATTTTTCCTTCCTGGTGTCTTTATACACTTGTTTCTAATGGTTTGGTTTAGTTCAGGGATGTCCCTTATTGCTCACAATAGTGGGACCTCAATATGTACTTTTTTCAATTCCTGAACTAGTTTTGTTTCATCTGTATTTGAGTGTCTTATAATCACTCAGGAAAAGGAGTTGTAGTCTGTTTGGGTATTTGATCATCCGGTGTATCTGGTATTGGTGAAGAACCAATATTACCCTCAAGGTTTTCTTCCTTATCGGCATCAGTAGGAAGTTCTGTGATAACAATAGGAGGGTTCAATATTTTTCCAGATCGTAGTCGTAAATTACCAATAGTGTTAACCTACATGGTGTTACAGGTCTGTGTCATCAATCAAAGTTGTCTGTTGATTTTTAGGATTGGATACTGGTTGGGCCAAGTTGTGTTTGTGTTTCTTGTCCTTGATTTTGGTAGGCTTGAGGTGGAGGCATTAAAGCTTGTTGTGGTTGCTTGGAACCTACGTTGTTGATTACCATTTTGTGGTGGTGCCCAGGACTGATTTTGGCTAAAATTTTGTTGAGGACCCCACTGGCTGATTGTGCCAAGGATTGGCTGTGGGTGGTGGAGCCCAACCCGGCTGAGTGTAGGGATTTTCCAAGGTGGTGGATATGGATAAGTCATCTAGTTTGAGTTTTCCCACTCAGGTTGTCCCCAAGAAGATGAGAGAGGCTTGATTCGGCCATGACATCCTCTAGGGATTCTGAGTTGGTCTAGATGGGAACCCACCCTGATTGTTTGGTCTTTGGACAAAGTTTAATTCAACACTTGTTTGAGAGATGGCATTCAAACCTCCCTTCAACTATGGTAAAAGTGTGTAATGCTTAGTGTCATGGTCAGTAACTTTGTAGATTAAGCACATGTCTGTGACATCCAAAGGACATTCTCTCAAGGGGTGTCTCTTCCACACTTAGGGCAATACATGTCCAATGGTTCTTTGGTAGGGGTGGATTTTGCCTTGAGTCCATCTATGGTGGATGTTAATTGCAGCAGAATGTCAGTTTTCATGTTGGCCATTTCTTCTAGAAGTTCAGAGGTACCCAAAGACTTGGATGTTTGTTTTCTTTATATTCCTCCACGTGTTCTAGAGTATCTTCTACATAGCTTAGTGATTTGTTCCATGGTGAGTTTATGCACGTCTCCTCCTCCCATGAGATGGAGGGAATCCTTGGTTTCCTCATCTAGTCCTTTAAGAAAGATTGTTTTAGTGATGTCTGCATGTAACTCATACCCACTACATTTATGGAGAAAGAGGAATCTATCCAGATAATCCTCTAGATTCTCATCTTCCTTTTGCGTATTTGGAAGAACTCTTCCTTCCTATCCCTTCCCCTACAATAGTCTTGGTACTTATCCAGGAAGGCTATTTCCATGGCTTCCCAGGAATTAATGGAGTTAGATGGTAACCCCATAAACCATCTCATAGCAAAATATTTGAGAGTGGAGGGAAACAGTTTGAGTTTTTGATTGTTAGTTTGGTAGTCATATGTATAGCATAGGATTTTAAATTCAAACAGAAACTGATCAGGGTCTTCTTTGGTCATTCCTCGAAAGAGGGGGAGGATGGATGGTGAGATGTTTTTCATGGGTGCATCCTCATCTACATCGAGGATAATGGGATATGTAAAGGTTCACCTAAAGGTTGGTCTTCAACATTCCCAAGGTCCCCCATTGTTGAGTGGTGTGAAGAGGATACAAAATGCTTAGAAGAGGTTCTAGGTGTTGGGTTGGAATCTGTATCACTCTCAGTGTTTCTTCCTTGTGAAGTGTCTAGAGAGATTTGTTGAATATTACGTGCTATAAATCTCCCTTGGTTATCTCGCGACCTATGCATCCAGGTTGGTTGGTTTTAAATGAGATCCAGAGAACTACTTGTTTCCTATATGAACTCCATTAACACCCATAACATATGGAATAAAAATAATGGAGCTTATGGTTATGTCCCTCGAAACAACACCAAAAATGATGGGTCGTTGTATTCTTCCAATCATTTAACTAATATAATCTTTATCAGTGTCATTCTAAACTAGGGTTGTGTCTTAGGTAGTATGCAATGGAGTCTAGTGAACCATTTATACGTTGGGTCTGTTGGGGGGTTGTTTAGTTTAGTGACTATTCTACGAAATGTAATTCAAATCTACATAATTAAATACAGTTCTACAGAATTCAACTATTTGCGATGAAAGGAAATTTAACAACTAATCTTCTGTTGTAAAATGAAATACGCATGCACTATTCTTAACAAATGAAATCACAACTACATAAATGGAACTTAGCAGAAAGCAAGACTATTCGTTAACCAGATTTGCATAACAAAAGCATCTATTCTAAGTGAAAGTAGTAATGGAGAAAGCAGATACAGTTAATCAAAGCATGCATGTAAAATTTATCAAATGACAATTACAGTAAATCCAATCAAAGAACTATATGCATGAACTCAAAATAACCTCTTATCTCCTCGGTCGAGTGGGCCCTTTCTCTTCCTCGGGATAGAGGGATTAACAACTTTTGATTCTCAAAATGTCATGGCTTTCATTAACTCAAAATAAGTTCATAACATAGACAGTAAAAATAATCAAGAACTAGATGTAGATAATCTCCTTCAGTATATCAAAAAGTGGTACTACCAAGTTCTAAAGATCTTCATAAATACTTATTAGTTACAAGTCCACCATATCAGGTGGCATTAAACATTATCCATCAAATTCTAATTAAAACACATAAATATCTACGGGCCATTAGGATCAAGCCCAGGCTAATAGGTCAACTTGATGGAAACAGTCTTCAGCCGCATGCTTCAAACTCGGGCTCCATAACCACCAGCAACTTCCATCATTTCATGCACACATCATCAATGTTTGATCTCACAAAGACAGTTAGTAGGAGGTTTATGTGATAATCAACTTTCATAAACTATAGCAAGGAAAATGCATCAAACCTACTAAGATATAACTACACAAAATACTACACATCCCCATGTACTAATAAGTCATATCAAAAAGTATTTTCAACTTTGAAGAAATGATATTAATGAGCCAAACAATGCACTCATCACAATGGAGACCATATCTAATGGGTAGACATTTCAAAGTAAATATAAATCATGATAGTTTGAAATACTTCTTAGAGAAAGGTTTATCATCTAAAGAACAACAAAAATGGGTCAAAAAATGTTGGGGTATGATTTTGAGATAATATACAAGAAAGGGAAAGAGAATGTAGTTTCTGATGTTTTATCTCGGAAGGATGAATCAGTTGAGGCATTGTTGTGTGCCATATCTATATTACAGGAGGATTGGATATAGGATGCAAGGTCTGAATGGAAATATGACCCAAGTACACAATATCTCATTCAGAATCTCCAAAAATATTCAAGCATGTTAGAAAATTTGTATGGAAAGGAGATGATTTATGGTATAAATATAGATTATATTTATGTAATAATTCAACCCTTAAAAATAGGGTTCTATCTGAGCTCCTTGCTTCTCCCCTTAGAGGGCATTTGGATTCTTAAAGACTTATCATTGAATCAAGCATGATTTTTTTCTAGGAAGGGCTAAAAGGGGATGTCCAAAATTTGTGGAAGAATGCATGGTTTTTCAGCAAAATAAGGGTGAAACAATTAAGTCCCTAGGTATTTTACAACCTCTATCTATTCCTAGCCAGAGGTGGGAAGAGGTTTCCATGGAATTCATCACAGGATTGCCTAAATCAAAAGGTAAAAATGTAATCATGGTGGTGGTGGAGAGAATCTTGAAATATGAATTTTTTTCCATTATCACATCCATTTGTTGTGATTACAAGATGTAAACAACCTTTAGGGATATAGTAAAAAAGCTACATGGGACACCAAATATTATAATAAGTGATCGAGACCCTATCTTTACTAGTAATTTTTAGGACTGACTTGCTCTTATTCTTGGGAACGTAACTAGATCGTAGTTCCTCTTATCATCCCCAGTTTGATGGGAAAACTAAGGTGGTAAAAAAGTGTTTTGAGGGATATCTTTGTTTTTTTACCTTAGATAAGTAAGTGAGATGGGTATAATGGTATCGCTAGCGAAATGGTGGTATAACACATCCTATCATACTTAATCTAAAATGTCTCCTTCTTGGAATTATATGGGTACCATCCACCATCTATCACCTCATCTTTGCGAGTCCAACCAAGGGTTTGAGAAGTTGAAGAAAATATTAAACACCAACAAGAGGTGTTTTCTTGTCTCATGGAGATTTTGGCCATGTTAGAAAACCACATGAAGTAACAGACAAACCAACATCGTAGTGAAAGATATTTTGAAGTTGGTGATTGGGTTTTTGTGCATTTACAGCCATATAAGCAACTATCTTTGAAACAAAAAAAAAGGATAACAAGATTTCACCTAAGTACTATGGCCCTTATCAAGTGTTACAAAAGATTGACAGTGTAGCATACAAACTAGAACTTCCTCCAGGTGACTCAAATTCATCCAGTATTCCATGTATCTTGCATGAAGAAGGTAATTAGACATATGGTATTACCCTAGATAGTGTTACTAGATCTTGATGAAGAGGGAAGAATCATCCTAGAACCATAATGCATCCTTTAGACATGCACTAAGTGATTGAGGAAAAGGGTCATCACCGAGTATTTGATCAAGTGGAAAAATCTAGACAATGAAGACACAACTTGGGAGGATGCAAAATTCTTGTAGTAGCATCTAGAACTTCTCAACATTGGGGATAATGTTTCTTCGAAGGGGAGGGGAATGTTACACCATTAATCGTATATCTTACATTGGATGTATATAGCTGACTTGTGGCTATCATAACTTCTTATCATGATGTATCTCTTTCATATATGTTATATTATCATTAATGGGTCGACCTTGGTGTTGGCCATAACATAGGAATAATATATATAGGGGTTATTATGTAGTATTTTATCATCATATTGAGCATTTAAGTCTTATTGTATGGTTTGGAGGTTTCCCCCTTAAAGTGGATAATCTATTCTACTTAAATATTGAGATAATTTATTTTTAATATTATGTTCATTTGTGTTCTATTGCTACTAGTAATTATATTTATACAAGTAATTCCATTACATGCCAAAACCTCATGCCCCCTATTTCTAAAAAATTAAAAATACACTCTACCTTCTACCCTAATACACTAGAACCCACAAAAATTCATTTATTTCCCTACTTATCCTACATTTCACCCTCCACATACCCCATTTCATTCATTTTTACCCAAATTTCAAATGTATCCATTCCCACCCCATTTTTGATTTTATATCAAATTTCAATTCAAACCAACTAATAAAGGATTGAATCCTACCTCTATGGAGATTTGTTGATGTCATCTTTGGAATCTCTGGGACAGTTCTGAGCCCCTCCCCGCACCTCCTCCCGCTCTCTGCCATGACTCCCGCTATTGGATACTCAACTCGTTCATCTCAATCTAGTGGGCCCTACAAACTAAAACCAATCGACCGATGATTCCTCACTAACTCAATTGAGTATAGTACCTCATCTCTTTATCCATGGAAAACACAAAGCACTATTCAATCTATCATTTTATCCAAGTCAATAGGCTAAAATTAATTCCTATTATATGGATTTTTTCTTTTTTACCACACCCGCAACCTAACTGATGCCAATTTTTCTTGAGCGACATTAATCAGGGGCCCTAGTTTACCGTGATTAACTACCTTAAACTGACGTTGGTTTTATATTACCACTATTGGTTAGCCTTTTTATCCCTACTTCCTAATTTTTTACTAAATCTTCTTTCTTACAACCTTTTCTACCTACCCCATAATTGACCCTACCCTTACCCATTACCCTAATGACCTTATAACCTTCCACCCAACCTCATCATCATTTGCGGAATATTTTTTCCCCTAAGGTGGCATTACCTAACTCACCTAATTGACACTCACCTTTTGTGACATTCGAATTTGTGTACTCGCTATAATTTGCAATGATGTTACCCATGTTGTTCAACCTAATGACCTTACCTTGCCTAATGTCATGTTGTTTATCCCAACCATACCTTTGGTGCCCTAGGAAAAAACCTATTGCCCATTCCTGCACCTAGCCTAGTTGTGTTTCAGGACCATATCCTATACCTTGGATACCTGAACCACTTCAACCTTGTTTGGATAAACCTATCGACCTTTGATGAAGTAGATTTTATAAGCTCTTCAACCTGGTACCTTATTGTAATCTATACATGTGCGTGCGTTTGATTTCCATTACATATTACCCAACCCGACCATACCCTTACCCACTGACCCTTACTTTTATCAATAACGTATTTACAAACCACTCACCAAATTTGTTTCCTACCTCACAAATTCTTGGTTTGAGGGGGATCACCTTCATCCCTACTTGGGGAAACCTAACCTCCACTCATATCAAAAAGGACACCAACTTACTATTTTTTCAGCATCACTTATCAATACAAGCTACACAACAAAAAGGGGAAAATATAGACACAAAATTTGGGTCACACTCCCTTGGTACATTTTGATTAATCAAACACACCATGGCCCCATTACTAATTATTACTAATATATTCACCTTAAAATTATTAATTAATTTAATTAAATTAATTTCACCCTCAAGTGGAGAATTTCTAGAGTCATCACCCTCAACAATGAGTTATAAGTCTTAGTGACGAGTCATTAAATTGACCTAACTAACTAATATTTCTTCCTAAACCTAACTTGACCTCTCCTAAGTTATTCTTTCCTTCTCTCACATGAAATCTACTTTCCTAAGTGGTATCAATGAGGAAAACACAACAAATATGGGAAGATCTGCTATTTTTGGAAAACCTGGACTTATCCTCCTTAACCAACGTCGGTTATCCCTTAGTTGACACCGATCACCTAACCTCCGTCAATTCCTTTACATACAATTTTGCAAACTTTTACCTAGGTTTGTCATTTTAGTTTTGGATAGTTATATTACATTCAAGTGTGAATCCAAAGCCTTCCAAAGATCTAGATGAAACAAAATACTCAACCAAAAGTTTAAGCAAGCATCCGGTTCTCCTTCCGAAAAAATGGAATACTCATGGGAACACTACCATGGAACTGAATCTAGAATCTCTTCTTTGATAAACTACCATCCACCTTTACCTACCGATCTGTACATGTAAGTAAGTATTCATGATTTCAGTCATATTGTGTTTTCCATTAGGCCTCGGAATATTAGCTGAGTGCCAAAGGGTACATTCACACACGTGACTAGTAAGAAGAAGGAAGCATAGGGTGAAAGCACATAAGACATGGGTTTTAAAAGGGTTTAGTAGAACCCATGGTGTGTGCGTAAGGCATAACAAAGGGTCTCAAGACTTATCCATATTCAGAATTCCAAGTAGCACAAGAGAAAATCATGACCCGATTGAGCATGCAAAGTGGATAAGGTGCCGATTGATAACTTGGTTGTCAAGGAAGGAATATTCCACATGATTGAAGGATCCAGGATGAAAAGTAATGAATTTTGTTTATTATAGATAGTGGAGATCTCGGATAAAAAGAAGCATGCTCCATTAGAGGACCACATGGACACTTGACAAGTGATCTGCTACTTCATGAAGGCATGGAGGTGGGTCTTAAACCTATTTATAGAGATTCTCAAATAGAAGGAAAGAGGTACCAAGGAGATAATAGAGAGAGGATCAAGATCTAAGGAGATCATCGAGAGAATGAGAGAAGAAGAGGGCTATGGTATGATAAACCAATATAGAGTAGGCAAAGCTCTGTTTAATGACAGGAGGTTCTAAGGGTTAGGGTTCTCATTAGAAGACTTGAGGAATGTTAACATATCTAGGAGGATAGGTCTACTAAATTTTTGTAAAATGGGAAGATTAACTAGAAATTTTGGTACATGAGTTAGATCTCTATATTGATGCATTATGGCCCTTGTGAATGTAATGTTGTTACTAAGTGATGAAAAATATGAATATATGATTCTACTCTAATTATATATTGTTCATGGGTGTAAAGCCTAGTGCCTTTCTTTATGTTATGGATCATATCTCCTATATGTATGGTGTTTCTCTTGATATTTGGATGAGTATGTTGGTATAATAACTCATTGTACACTTTCGGAATGTATGCATGATCATTTTTTCTTTTGCATTTAATATGTCATTAATGGAAACATATTCTCATAATACTCACATAAATGAGGGCTTGACACCCATGTGTCCCTTAGGTGAGATCCCAATGCCCGTTGAGTGATAGATCGATGCGCATGGAATTAAAACGTTATTTTAAGGGCATAAAAATGACTACATCTTGGTTACTTTTTTGAGACATCTTTTCAAATTTGTTGTGAGAAATGAAAACATATTGGTTCTATTGATGTGTGATGATAGAGCGTTTGACTTTGGAAAGTGTTGAAGTATGGTTTAAGAGAACAGAGAGGATGAGGTTTCTCAAAGATTTAGTATCTTGGACCTGATTTTGATGCATGCGAGATGGGTAGAGGAGCACTGTATCATGAGTTGTAAGAGACCTTCTTTTGTTGTTTTCTAGTAGAATTATATGAGTTGATTTCAACATATGCATCCATATCAAGATGGTACTATAGATCATACATGTGGAACCAAGATGATTATCGAGGCTATAAGATGTGGATCTGACTTGGATTCGTGTTTATGATCACTGGTGGAGAAGAGTGTTGACCAATTATACCCTAGAATATGCCATTTCTACATATTTCTGTCTAGAGGTTGTTGTGTTTCAGTTCCTAAGGGAACCTAGAGGTTCATTTTTACATTCTATACCATTTTCTATGAAGATCTTGATCATTATATTAAGTTTGGAGGCATTCCCTATGACTGGATAAGATTTTTTGAGAATTGAGAGAGGAATCTAGGGTGGAGGAAGATGGTGGACATTATAGATTAAAAGGAGAGGAAAGAGATACGACTCAAGTATAGTGAATATCATGAAAGGGAAATGGCTAGAAAATGTGAGGTTGTAGGAGTAATGTTTCTATGGATGTAGACATTATGAGAAGGAATTGAGTTTCACATTGAGGGCATAGACCACTGAGCGATCTGCAGTACTACCCCATCTTGGAAAGTGCAGGAGAGATACCCCTTTCATATTCGATGAGAGTTCGTCACGTGGAGAAAGGATATCCTTGAGTGCACATATGAAACCACCTAGTGACCAAACCCTAATGCTTAGCTTTCCATATCAAGAGATAAGTATTTCTAACCTAGTTGGTATCAGAGGAAGTAACCAATCTATGCCTAGGAGATATAACTTCTCATTTGAGACATCTATGGATGTAAAAACCATTCTTGTGTTTGGAGGAATTTTTGGGAAAAGTGTGAGTACACAAAGCTTGGGTATCACATTTGGGAGTGGCACGAGATACACATATGGAAGTAGAGAAATATCATAAACCATTGGCACATAGTGTAGTGGGACACTAGAAATGCTAGTTTAGCACAACCACTTCGGGCCCATTACTAGTTACGGGAGGAGGAATTGGTGGATATGGTGGATCTTGAGGTATATATGATGGCATAGGACCTGGTGGATCTAGTTATGGAGGAAATTTAGTGCCCACTTCCCTTTGACACCTTTTGATGCTTATGTTGATACTGTTGATTTCATTATAGACATTATTATGTTATGATTTAGTATGATGTTAGACATTGATCATAGATTATTGTTGATCTTGATTTGATTTTGATGATGATATATTATTTGACATGGATGTTTCATGGATGTTGTTCAGACATATGATTTTGGATATTATGAGTACATCTAGAAAATGAATATTTTATGATGCTGATATAGTTGTGGATTAATAATGTAAATGATGTAGTTGTTTCTTCGATGTTGTTGTGATTCATTTATATAGTTGGTTTTTTTATTTCATTTATATCACGTTGGATGTTCTAATATGGCCATGACGCTGAAGGAGGTATTGTATTTTGCAGGTTAAAAATATCACAACAAAGCATCGGGGGATTGGAGACCAACCATAATGGAATTCTAGATGAATTTGACAAGCTCACCATGGCAACTTGTTTTGTGTTGAGTGTTGTTTTGTGAGGGATTCCCATGGGGGGATTTCCTCTATATGTGACCATGGGTATGATGTATTTTATTAATGTGTTTATTTTATTATTGTTGTATGTATTTTATTAGTAATGTGTTCTTTTCTTTTAATTAATGTGAGAATCATATGATTAAAATTTTAATAAATTAAATTGGGATATGGGAAAGTAATAATGAAAGTTGTTGGTTGTTTGTATTTAATTTGTAAGGGATGTGTAAGTTGTGTAAGAGCTTGTGTAAGTCAGATTTTGGAGTAAGAAATACTCCACCTCCATAGAAATTCGAATTTGTCCTTGGGGATGTTTTTGGAGGCTTGTGGGACAAGTAAAACTTGTCCCATGCCTCTAAATTTAATCTACCAACCATACTTATGGATGGAGATGTGATTTGTGACTTTTTTAATGAATTTTGTTAAGCATGTTGCTTGTTTTGGAATGCACTCTCTTACATTTCATTTATTTTTCTGTCCCTTGAGGTGTGGGCTCTTTGGAGTGTGCAAGTAACTTGTCATATTTCTTCACCCACCTCTTTATTGTGCTTGGGAGAATGGAGTTTGTATTTTGTGTTGAATTGGAGGATGTGTGATGTGGAATCCTACATGGATCCACATCATCCTCTTCTCTCCCTCTTCTATTTAATTCAAACTCTCTTCTTGTTTTGGGGTTGTTGAATCATTTTGTAACTTCCTTGGGGGCACATTTTTCTTGTGAGAGCTCTTGTTTTTGGAGGAAGTTTTGGAAAAGGATTTGCTTGTTTTGGAGTTACTATTTGGGATTGTGTTTTCTTGGCATCTGAAGCTTGTTGTTGGAAGGAAAGTAACCATAGAGAGGTAGGAATTTAACTCTCTTTTTACATGTTGTCATTTTCTTGTTGTGTCGTGTGGATAGTTCATCCTTTGTTTTATTTGTTGTCTGGTTGGGTAGGCTGCCATAGGGATGGTGTAGGAGAATGTTATGGGAAATCCATGTGGGGGGTCATAAGGTAATGCCATTGGCATAAAAAAGTTTTGGAGGGAGTTTGGGTTTGGGATCCACCATAGAAAATAAATAGCTTGCATTTCTTACTTTTTGGGGGGTGTAGACACTAAAATTAGGTCACACTACCCTTTGGTTCCTCGACGAATAAACACCCTTCATCACATTCATCTAGCCATGACCCCCTTCACCCCACTAATATTAATTTAATTAATTAAATTAAATTAATTCATTATCCTAACTATATTTATTATTTAAATATCTTATTTTAAATAATATCCACATATATAACTCACTTACATACCTCACCAAGCCAACTCACCCTAAGACTTATTCTCGGTAAGTTTCCATAACTAATTGAGACTTACCCAAACACTAAAAATTAATGCCTACATTCCCTCAAACCACATTCTTGCATGCCCACAAGAAGCTCCTAGTCTAATCCATGGGTTAACGACACAAAATCTGAGGAAATCAAGAGGATATCCCTAGTTTAGTTAACATAGGAAATCCCACGTTGACCGACGCGGTTATCCCTAACCATCACCGGTTAACCCGAATTGCCGTCGGTTACCCTTTTAACCCCAAAACAACCTTATTCTCAAGGTTGGAAGTTGGAAGTCGAAAGAAAGAAGGTTGGTGAGCATTAACACATCTCATAGAGATAACACATCTTCAAAGAGTGAATTCCAGTGAGAATCTACATGCAAGGAAGGAGATCAAACATATTTTCCTACAAAGCCATCCCAGCCATGATTTGATCTAACCAAGCAAAGAGGAGTGCACATGCAGCCCATGTAAAAGATTTCCTTTAGTTGGTGATCACTTGTAGCCTTCAAGCCTCTCATCAACACCTCCATCCTTCACACACAGTATCCAAGACCGGACTCCAAGAAAGTATAACATCATACCTTTTTGGTTTATTTCATTTCATCATCAATTTATAATCTATTGTTTACCTAGCCACCTATTGACCTTCTCCAACATTTCCACCTCCATATACCCATTAAAACCTTGCTAAAGCCTACCCCAGTCACCCAATACCTCATCCTGACCAACCAAAGTCCTTTGTGCAATCACAAAGGGGACCCAAAGCTTATTCTGTGGCATTTCCAGTTTCCACAAGATGGCGGCATCGGTTATACCTGACCGCCATTGGTTACCCTTAATCGACATCGGTCTCTGTATTTTCCCATACATCCTAGAACAAATACCTACCCACCAAATTTCATCTCACCCTCATCCACCTGTGATCTACCCGAGACCTCTATCAAACCTGCACAACCCTAAACCAATCATTTGACCTTTGGATTCTATTCTAGCTTAGCCTATTAGATTATATCTATTTCTTATTGTGTTTTAAGTGAGATACCTAAATCATTTTAAATTACAATAGGATTTACTTTGTTTATAGCATTAAATTGTTTAAAATAGTGGATTGACAGCCATCTAGGAAGTATCACACTTCCCAAATCTAGCATACACTAGGCAGTTCACTACCCATATTGTTTAATTCCTTCGGTGGTATTGATTTACTTTATAGGTAGTTCCTCCTAGCCAAAAGGAAGCTCTCACAATTAGTTGTGGATTCGGAAGTCATACGCACGCAACAACCCATCAACCAACATTTGAACAAGTATTCCTCCTATGCTGTTACCCTATTTATTTCATCAACACTTCAAAGAAACGATCTAAGAAATAGGTGACACATTTTGGCACACTCGGTGGGACCCATCCAGGGTTCATTACATTTCATTAATTCCTAGGGAAAGTTTTGTGTTTGTTTCCCTTTTGAAAAGCATACACACTAATTTTCTTCCTTGCTAACCTACCTCTTCTTTCTATTTGCTCTAAAGGAAACTTTTCTTTTGGTGTAATTAAAAAGAACCATTTCTTCATGTTTTTGCATTGTAGTGAAAGATAATCTCTCTTCCTCTTCATCTTATTGTGTCATCCAATTTCACATCTCAATTTAGGATTAAAAATAAGTGCATTGCATTCTAATTTATCACATTATCTCACATTAATTGAGGGCAACCTATATGTTTGAAGTCATGCCTAGGCGATGGTTGATAAACGAATCATAGAAAAGCACTTCTTTCCTTTTCTATTTCTTTGAGTCTTACCAAACCTCACAAAATTTCAAAATACACACATTCTTAAACAACATCCTACCTTGAAGAAGCTATAGGTGATCACATGATCATGACATAGTGGGTACCCGAGCTCACTTTGCTCTCTGTCGAGTCATACTTCGAGAGCGAATCCTGCCCCACCATAACATACCAAAACCTCACCTTTTAGATCTCCTTTTTTGTAGGAAGCCATCCTCATAAAAAAAAATATATTTAACAATTCATGTGTCGGTCCTAAATAACATAAGCTAAAAAACATAATAGAATGGGGCACTACTAGGATTGCATTTTTCTTAGTGTTTCTGCTTGGCTTGTGTTTTGAGGTGAGAGATCACGTTCTTCACTTTTTTGTTCATCCTTGCATGCTCCTCATCACAGCTGGTGTATTCTGGCTTCACCTGAGTGTTCCTGGGCCATATCACCATCATTCTCAGAATTCTGGGTCTGATTCCACACCATATTTTAATTCACAACCACTTTTCTTTCATCATTGTTTCAATTTCATAGTAACCATCGTCGGTTACCTTTGACCGCCATCGGTTATACCCAACTAACGTCGGTTCCAGGTCCTTTTGCTAACCTACTCAAAAGGACATTTTTATTCATTTTCTTCCACTTTTCATAGTCCTTATCACTACCATCATACCCATTGATGTTGTAAACATCATCAGATTTGGCATACTTGTCAGATTTTACCTTTTGCCTGGGTTTTCACTTACATCCATTTTCTACAGTGACAAGTAGTGGTTACCCCTGACCGACATCAGTTTTCCATAAGCGGCATCGATTAGCCTGTTTCACATTCTAACCACCATTTGGTACCTAATCCACTTTTTGCCTCCAGATTCACCTGTTCTTGCTATTATTTATGTCATTTCTGAGAGAAGCACCCCTACCCGATCGATCTTGTTTCACATGGTGTTGACACAAGACAAGCAAGCACACTCATATTTGACACCATTTTTCAACCACTCCCACCTAGTCCTTCACCACCTTCTATTTTATCACCAGCCATAGAGCCCATCTAGCCTATTACTATCACTACCGAGATGAGGATTTCACATGACTCCTTGACCAAAGCCCCACCGCCTTGCGGTTTTACCTTTCCCACTCATCCACTCCGGATGCCTTAGGTCGGTTGATATACGGCATGCCCGTATCTATCCCCCCGATTTCACACCCATTCCTGCATTGGTTCCATTTGGCTCCGTGCTTCCCACATCTACCTTACCCCCATTCATTTTGCAGCTTAGGTCCTATACCCATTATGATCGTGTCATGTTTGTTACCTCCGTGGCACCCGTTATATCCATCGTACTCTCAACAACTACCCCAAGCACAATCTCATCCACCCCTAATGTCTCACACATACCCATAGATAAATTACCACCTCCGGTGTTAGTGACCCCTACCCCATTTCAAAACGTGGTCCTTTCCATTCCACAATCATTAGCCACTATTACCACAAGGGTTACCATTACCCTTCCACCCCCATATACATACTATCAACAACTACTCATTTCATCCATTATACATTCCAGGTATGCACCCCTATTTCACTACCTTATTCTCCAACCTACATGGAAGCCCCATACACCGGAGTGCCACCCCGTTATATGCCAAAACCAACCTTCTCATGCTACGGGAGGAATCTAATCATCACAACCCACTAACAACCTAATTAAATTGATGTTGGACAAGATGCAAACATTGGAGGCATCGGTTTATGGCTCCCACAACACTCTCACCTATGAAGAGATTTGTAATGAGCTAATCCACCCATCCATTCCTATCCGCTCATACCCATCGCATTAGGAAATTCCTAAATTCAATCGTTTCAATAGCAAAGAAGACCTGTACAAACATTTGTGGGTGTTCAAACATGGGTGTTATCGATAGCTCATGATGATGCCTCACTCTTGAGAACCTTTCCCATGTCCCTCACTAGACCTACATTAGATTGGTATAGTGGGTTACCTAAACACTCTATATTCACATTTAATTAGGTAGCCCAAGCCTTGTTGGATCATTTCTCTATCAATATCGTCAAAAAGGTTACCATGACCGATCTATATTCCACATGTCAATATGAGGATGAATATATTGTATATTTTGTCGCTCGCTGGCGTAGCCTAATCAACCAACTTGCCTTCTAATTGCCACAAATAGAACTCATTGATATCTTCACACGGGCTTGTTTTAGGAATATCTCATCGACCTTACAGGTCTAGACCTTCCAAACATTTGACAAAGCATTCACTATGGCACAAAAGTAAGAGATTTGAGCCATTGAAGAGAAGAAAATCCAATTACACAATAAGAATTTGGAATTCAAGTCAAATGATACCCCTTCTTCTTCCAAACCACAAACCAATTATTCAAAAGCTAAGGGCACCACTAACATAGTGGTTCTCAAGGTTAGCTCATCCACAAATCAAGCTACCCCCTTATCTAACCTCTAACCTATCTAGACTTTTCAATTCGGATGAGAGCGGTGGAAATATACCCCAATTGGGGAACCTTACTCGATGTCTTAGAAAAACTTATCAAATCTAGAGCCATCACCCTTCCACCTATAAAACCACACCTTTGGTTTTGACCCTACTCACCCCATGCCCACATGGTATAAAGAACATGATTTTTGTAACTACCATTGAGTAAAGGGTCATAATGACAGAAAAATACATCACTTTCAAAAATATTGTCCAAGAAATGCTCAAGAAAGGCAAGTTAACCATGAATAATCCTAATGCACTTGCCAACCAAAACCTACACCTCTTTAAGAAAACATTTCCCAACCATGCCCCTTTGTCTAATCAAACCGGTGAGACCTCAACTAATGATACCCATACCTGAGGTCCACACTATCTTTAATGACGACCTATCACCTCCTAATTACCCCATATTCCTTCCATTAAGGAGATCATATCCGAAAATCCTCCTTTTGCATCGGAACCAATCTCCCTTGTTCCTTCACCAACAAAGGAACACCTTTCATCTCCCCGCATCACCTACGGAGGAGTCTACCTCTAACATTGAGACCATCTCACCCCCGGCTTCACCAGGTTAGAGAACCTTTACCCACAGTACCTCCTCCACCCATGAGGAGCACCCATTACATCCTCCACCCACAGAGGAGAAATCATTACCTCCTCCACCCACAAAGGAGCACCTATTTGTTCCTCCACTTATAGAGAAGCTCCCATCATCTCCTCCACCCATCATAGACCCAGTTGAGATACCTTTACCTCTTGGTGAGCATTATCCTTTAGCCACCCAAAATACTACAGACCTACTTTCGGCTCTCTTACCCACGGAAGTTGAAGCCAGCCAATTCCCAGTCTCTAAGACAAATTTTACAGGAATTGCCATTAGGTCCTCACAAACTCCACCTACAGATGTTTCATTCTCACGTTTGGCTGATCACTTAGATTATGTGGATAGGGCTCTACTATGGGGGTGCCTTTTACTTTCCATCTCAACACAGATGTAGAGATCCCTTGTTGATACCTCCACTATCTACCCACAAAAATTTCAACCAATTGAACCAAACCCAATCACCTCTATCACAACCCCTTCCATGACACCTGTTATAGCTCACACTGCACCCTTACCCATAACTCAACCTACACCTAAACCCAAACCCATACCTACAACATTTGTCTTGACTAAACCCATTACCACTTTAGGGGTCACCCTGACCACCAGCCTTACTCATCCACCTATCAAAATGGATTTAGCCACATCCTCCAAAGTCAACACTACACCTACTCTAACACCCAAACAAAAGAACCAAACCCATCAACCTCATATCACACCTACGCTTGTCCCATCTGTCTTAAGACCTCAGCTACCCAACATGGTCAAACAACATCCACCCATTAATAAACCAAAAATACAACAACCCATTCCTTCCTCGAAACCTCTAATTTACCCAGACGCCCGACTTGACTTATACCTACACCTGCAACCTTTTTACCACCCATGCCTCCAATACCCTCGCCTATTGCTTCACTACCCACTAACATGACCCACATCATCTACCTTCACAGCACCCCTGTTATCCCCATGGGTAACTCACCCTCTTCCTCCATCTGCTTTTCCTTCTAGACCTTGTACACCCACATCACCTTTACCCAAGAAGGTGCAACCCAAAAAAAAAACTCCACTACCCCACAATAAGGTAGTCAAAATGACCACACACCCTCCTACCTATCCACCTACTATACCCATACCTAAACAAAAATGACCAACACCCAAAACCATGCCAACACCTAAACCCATAGCTCGACCCCCTCCTCTTCTAAATATTATTCCTCAACAATCACCTACACCTACACCCAAACCCACGTTTACTTCCCATTGTGATCCACTAGCAGGGTCTTATGCCAAAATTTTAACCAACCTCCTTGAGACCTCTGTCATCACATTACCACCACTCAGACCTTACGACCCCCTCAAACCCAAGCCAAAAGGGTTTGACGATACTAAAATTTACACATACCATCATGTGCCAAGACATGATGTGGAGAACTGTAAGGCCTTGAAAACCATCCTTATCTAATTATGTCCACCAGAAACCAACTTTGACGATGACAACCTTCTCGATGAGGATCTTGCTACACCAAAGCCCGTTCTCACACACTACCAACTCAACGATCACAACATCCACCCCGACAGCTCCTAGAGCCTCCCCCAAAATTTGAAATTAACATGGTTCACATCAGAGAACTTGCCACACCACCACCCAAATGTCATTGCACCCAGCTCACCTCATAAGGATTTTCTCCTCCGGTAGGTTTTTTCCCTTCATGTCATTATACCACTCATCCTACACCTTCTCCATCTCCCAAATCCCCTCAAATAAACATGATACACATCACTACACATGCTTAGAAGGATAAAGGCAAAGAAAAGGAAACTAACCCACCAACCAATCCTATACCCAACATACCATTTGTACCCATACCTAAAATAACTATCCACAGTCCCATGTACCCCATTTCTAATGGCATCACCCATTGCACCATGCTCAACCGATTACACCAATCACCCCTAAAAATGTCCTTATATGACCTCATCCAAACCTCGAATCCCATCGTCAAGCTCTCATGGAGGTTCTTCAATCAATTGAGGTTTTACCTAATGACCCTACACCTATAGCCTACATTATCACACCCCATCATATAACCTCTCTCACCAAATTACCACCTTCATCTTCACCCCACCTTGTTCACCAAGTTACCTCCCTTAGCTTCTCAGAGGAAGAGATCACGCCACACCAAAATGATGACCTAGACCCAGCCCTCTTCATCTCTGTCCACATCGACGACATATGGGTATGCCGTGTGATGATTGATGGGGGTGCTAGCATTAATATCATTTCATCCCATGCATTCACTCAAATGTGCATACCTGACAATTACATGCATAAACATCTGGTCATGTTGCATTCATTCAATGACACTATCACCTCTACACTAGGAACTGTCATCCTCCACATTCACGTGGGTCCCTACACTATTCCAGAATTGTTTTACATTTTGGAGGGGGAATTCCAATATAACATGTTACTTGGTAGACCTTGGATCTGTGTCATGGGTTACACTCCTTCCACTTTACATCATTGTGTAAAGTTTGAACATGAAGGACACACCTATACCATTCTAGCTAACCCATCACCTTTTAAAACATGCAACATGCTTTATCGACCAAATGATGTGCTCATACCTATCAAGCCATCTACCTCTGTGACCACTACCACTTCACCTACACCTCCACCTACTGCAGATGCTGCTTCTACCACACATACCTCCTCCATTCCTACCACTTTGTCATAACCTCCATGGCTGACCGCCGACTTCCCAATTCGTTAACTCCATGTCTCGCATCGACCTATAACACATTATCCATACCGGTTACCTACATACTAACCACTGATCCCTTGAATGGTGTTTTTCAACACCTCACTCGGGAATACCACCTATATAGTGTCAAAACATTACTTAATCCATAGGAGTATGGATGTCTTCACCAAAACCCTCATTATGATCACCACATGGGCGAACACCTCCTTTATGGTCCTCTTCATCTTCGTACTAGTCTCCTCTATGGGGGACTTGATACTACCACTTACACACCTAAACCAACATCACAAACCCGCCCATTTTCCGTTGACTTCCAATCACTTACCAATCACCATTTAACCCACACCTTCCTGTACCTATGTGCATGGAAGGGTTTTGGTTTTGGATTTTATGAGCAAGGACACCATCTTGTTATTCCATGTTCCACCCACAAACATAACGACCATAGTGGTATCGGATTCCCCAAACCACCTATCAAATAGGCCCGCATTTAACTCATTAAGGACACTAGCCCTTATCCACCTTCTTCATCTGCTCCACCTTCATCACCACCCTCACCGATGGAGTTGATGGATCTTGAATCTATCCTTCTTAACTTTTTTTTTCATAAACACCATTTCCTTGGGGCCTCGACTTATCAATGTTAGGGCAAGGCCCCTTACACTCTTCCCTTCCTATATCCTGAGATGATCGATGATGACACACCTTCAATCAATGTCATTCAATGTCAGGATGATGAATCCATACTCACCTACCTTGGTGCGAAGACTCATATATTCATCGGTCATTACTTTTTGAGACACAAACCATGTTGAATGAATCAACTATCTAGATCAAAATTCATACTCGGGATGACCCGCACATCCTAAAGATTGGACAATCTTTAGATCTTTTGAAACAGAAGCCATCACTTATTTTCTTGGAGATCATAACCACACTTTCACTTGGTCTTACAAATAAATTCCCAAGTATTGACCCGACCATAGTGGTCCATAATATCGTAACCATTCCTGATGCCAAATCCATCAAGAAAAAGCTAAGGAAAATGCACCCTTACATTGCTCTTCTTTTCAAAGAAGAACTTCAACACCTTCTTTATATTTCCTTCATCTTACCCATTGATTATCCTCATTGGATTTCTAGCATTATCCCTATCACTAAAGCAACAAGGGGACTCCATATTTGTAAAGACATCCATGAAATCAACCTAGCCTACGAAAGATGACTTTCCCTTACCCGGTATTGATCAATTTGGTTGACCTCACGGCTGGTCATGAGATGTTATCACTCATGGATGGCTTCTTAGGTTATAAAAAAATTCTTGCCCCGAAGATCAACACAAAACCTCATTCATCACCCCTTGGGGGACCTTCTGCTATCGAGTCATGCCTTTTGGCCTTAAAAATTCTAGTGCCACATATCAGCAGGCTATGACTTACATCTTCCATGACATCATGCATCACATATTAGAAAATAATGTGGATGATCTCTTCACCAAATCTAAACGTTACTCTGAGCACCTTGTCGTCCTCAAAACCATCTTTGACCGCCTCATTAAATATTACATCCGCCTTTAGCCTAAGAAGTGCGTCTTTGTAGTTCTTTCAGGAAAGCTCCTTGGGATTTATCATTTCCCTCCATGGTATAGAAGTTGACCCTGCTAAATTCAAGGCCATTCTTGAAACGCCTCCACCCACTAACCTTAAACAACTCCGTAGCCTACAAGGTAAATTGCAGTCCATTCACCATTTCATTTCACAATTATCTGATCGGTGTCAACCATTTCATCATCTGCTCAAGAAGGATGTCTCCTTTAAATGGGATGATGACTGTCATAAAGCTTTTGAGGCCTTAAAAATACCTTCTCCAACCACCCGTATTGATCACACCTAAAGACAATCAACCTTTTTACCTATAAATATCTGCTCTTGATCATTACTTGGGAGCCATGCTCGGTCATTGTGATGAGGAGCATAGGGAGTAGGCGTTTATTACATAAGTTGTACTCTTTTGGATTGTGAAACTTGATACCCCAAAAAACTTTTCTTAGCCTTAGTTTTCATTCCCACTAAACTCTTCCATTACCTACTCAACCACAAAACCTATGTTGTGACCAAAACCGACCCCTTACACTTCATGTACGTCAAACCTTATCAAAACAAGCGTGCCACATGATGGCTTATGATTTTAGCTGATCTTGACCTCGAATTCATTCATCAAAAGTCCATCAAGGGCCAAGCTATCACCAACCAATTGGTGACGCACCTATTTCCGAGGATTAACCTTCTAATTTTCACTTTCCGGATGAGTCAATTACTACTCTTTCCCTAGACGAACCCCCTTACCAAATGACACTCTTTTTTTATGGTTCTAAGTGTCAATGTGGGGGTGGGGATGGTATTATCCTCATTCCTCTTTATGGAGAACCCATGCCTTTGTCTTTTAAACTAGATTTTTAATGTACTAACATTATTTTCGAATACGAAGCGCTCATACTAGGTCTCTAAGCCACCCACGCCCTTAATGTCAAATCAATCAACATCTTTGGTGCTTTTCAATTGGTCGTAAACCAAGTCAATGGTATCTACCAATGTCATAACAAGATACTTCAAAAGTATAAACATCATGTAGACATACTTTTAACCACCTTTGATCGTTACACCCTTCAAACCATCCCACGTTCCACCAACAAATTTTCAAATACCATGGCCTATTTAGCTTCCCAAATACCCGCTTCACCCACCGATTCCAAAATATTTGTCACCATAAAATTCCTCCATTCACCTTCTTATTTACCTCATGATGTTTACTCGATCAAAACCAACACCCCTGATCTATGTGACCTTTGGTATAAACAATACTCTGACTACCTTTCTTTCTCCATCTTACCTCCTGATCTCACCTGTAATGGACAACGTGGCTTCCTTAAAAAGGTCTCTCGTTACGTCATCCTAGGAGGAATCCTCTATAAGTGTGGCTTTGATGGTATTCTCTTACGATGCCTCATAAGTTCTGAAATTCCTTATACCACTAAGGAGGTTCATGATGGCATATGTGGAGGTCACTTTAGTGGCCTTGCTATTTCTAAACGTATTCTTCACCTAGGCTATTACTTGGCCGACTCTTAACCATGATTATTGTGACTACATCAAACATTATGTAAAAATCCAACCTTCATCATACACCTAGTCATGCCTTATAGGTCGCTTGTGACCTTTGGCCCTTCTCTCAATGGGGTTTGGATCTTGTCGAAGAAATCAATTCTCATTCTTCCTAATTCCATAAATGGATCATCACTTTACTACCGAATACTACACAAAATGGGTAGAAGCCATACCACTCATTTCCATGAAAACTGAGAAAATATGTGAGTTCATTAACCACCACATCATTTTTCACTTTGGTGTTCCTCATCACCTCATCATTTGAAAATGGAAAACAATTCAAAAGAAAAATTGCAAAAAAATTGTGATGCCTTCAAAGATTCATCTTAGTTTCTCATTGCCCTACTACCCACAAACCAAAGGCCAAGCCAAATCCACTAACAAAACCCTCAACAAAATTCTCATGAAAGTGGTTGATGATTCTAGGAAGGATTGGCATACGCACATTCCTTTTTCCCTATGGGCATACTGCAATAGCATTTTCACTTCCACTGCGGCCACACCCTTTTCTCTAGTCTATGGTATAGAGGTTGTTCTACCTATCAAAGTCTAGATCCCCTCACTCCACATTTCTCTCCATGACATGCTAATCGATGATGAATTTCATCGGGACCGCTTAACACAGCTTAGAGTTATTAGATGAATGTCGTCTTAATGCTCTATATCACCTTCAAGTTTACTAACAATGTATCAAACGTGCTATGAAAAACATGCTCATGAACGAACCTTCCGGTGTCGGTGACCTGTCTTGAAAGAAAATCAACACATAACCAAAGCGAAAAAAAATAAATAGGGTAAATTTTCTCCTAATTAGCTTGAACCATACATCGTGACTCATACCTATGGATTAGGTGCTTATCATTTATCTTCTCTCGATTGTAAACCCAAGCCTGAGCCCTTAAACGCCTTGTATATTTTACCCTTCTATTGTTGAATTGTTGTCCTACCTCACCCTTTGTCTCTCTCCAGGCTTGTCCCTTGAGCGCTACTCACTCCATACATTTCCCTAATGATTAAACCAAAATCATGTGAGTACCCATCCCTCATTATCTTCTCTTAAATATTTGTACCACGGCACTGCACATAGCGTAATTCTCATGGATACTTTTGGTCTTCCTTTAGATGAGATCCCATGGTCACTTCACCTTGCCCTTTGAACAAGAGTCCTATCTTTCACCTTGGTCTTGTCCATGACTTGCAAAGACCTCACAATGGAACCAAACTCCTTGAGTCAAACTTCAAATAAAAAGATGACTCCCTCAAAAGGACATCTTCCTCTCGACCAATTATTGCTATAAATAGACTAATCCCATGAAGGAAAACTATGTGAAGCTCTAAAAAAAAAGCAACCAAAGCTTCTGCATCGATCGACTTCACAAAGACCTCAAAGAGTTCTATATTATTTATCTCATATAGACTTGCCACATCGATCGAGTCTATCAAAACAAAAAAAATTAGTCATGGACTTGCCCATTATGACCTAGGACCTCTTGCCTGAAGGGCATGATACCTCATACCATATAAAAATTACCTACTCTTCACCTGTGAACCATGCCCATTCTCATTTCCTACTACCGCAAAGGACTTATTGTAACTTAGACATTTGGTGATCATGTGATTACTTTTCACCGTAGAAAAATCCATCATGCAATGTCTTTAGGGTCTTATGTTCATCACCTCCTCCAAGGTATGATCTACTTGGTATGATCATACCTAATCAGTGTCTTTATTCCCCCTCTTATCTTTTAACCATATTTTTTTACATTTTGATTACCTTATACAAGACTTGGTCCTCAAGCTTGCCTTTGGGGTAATCCTCCTCTTTCGCCATAATCACTTTCACCTACATCATTTTATGTACAATCTACCCACACCTAACAAACCTAAACCCAAAACATGCCCAAACACCTACCAACTAATTTTCACACCTCCTCATTTTCTTCCCTATCTTATGGGAGAACTACATCGGCTTTGAGGTCCCTTTTCACCGGGACTATGTAGGCAGCACTCCAAGGTCATGGGGCCCTTGGAGGTTAGATCGCCATCCTCTACCCTAAATAATTCATCTTTCATGTTCCTCACCATTTACACCATATCTCACTTAGTCTCCGTTTTATATACAAAATTTGAAATTAAGCCATATACATAACAATTTGCTACATATTTTATACATTTATTACACCTACCAATTCTCTATCATCACTATGAATAGATTATACCACATCTCAAATACGAACCATAGTATCATTTATTGTAGAAAATAATGAATCAATCAACTTCACCTACTTTTGACTCAACCATGCCTAATAAACCCGACTCAACCATGCCTAAACCAACCTGACACAACCATGCCTAGCCAAACCTAACTCAACCATGCCTAACCAAACCTGGCTTAACCATGCCTAACCAACCTAACTCGATCCATGCCTAAAACCTAACTCAACCATGCCTAACTAACCTGACTCAACCATGCCTATAACCTGACTCGATCCATGCCTAAACTGACCTGACTCTATCATGCCTAACTCACCTAATTTACATCCATATCGAAACAACAAATCCATATCTCATCTAACATAAGCCATACATCCAATATCTCATAAACACATCAACACATCACAATATACCATGCATCTCATCATATAAATCAATAAATGTGTATCTCAATATACATGCCCATCTCATCATGTTCGTCATCTCAAAAATGTCGACACATAGGTCTCTCATATATACAAAAAAGAATAAATCAATACAAAATATATTTGGCACGTTGGTCGGTATGTGATAAAAAATACAACTATCTTTGGCACACAATATATGGCATATATATAAAAAAATAACTAATATACATCAAAAATCAAGCGACCACATATCGGGCATATCGTATGCGGTTACCCTTGAAACGGCATCGATTGCGTGCCCTACCTCATTGTCGTCAGTTTTCCTATACCAACGTCGGTTATCCATGACCACCATCGGTCATCCTCACCTACACATTGCCCTCAATTTTGTCCTTTTACCCCACCCTTTACCTTGATCCTTTACCCCACCCTTCACCCTGATCCTTTCCCCAACCACACCTTTACCCAACCCATTTACCTTACCTTTCCTGACCTCCTCACTTACTACCTCCATTTTTCCTCCTTTGGGGACTTATTATTTTACCCCTACCTTGGCCTTACCCA